>OY720463.1:3638524-3781024 GCA_963082715.1 Harpalus rubripes
TATCTGTCAGTTACATACATTTGAATAACTGCGTTCTGTTTGTTTAAAGCGTAGGCTCTGGGATTTAAATTATAGATATTTTTATAAATTTATCCATAAAATATATAGAAAAAGTATTAATGCAAATCTACAGATAATTTAATAATTTTTATAATAACATTAGTCTCGAAAATGTAACATTTAAAAGTATTTTTCGAAGAAAAACTATTTTGAGCTTCTAGTAAAGTGCCATTTCCGATTATCACCAAAATCTAATGGGCTCTTTCCATTACAGAAAAAGTTCGAAATACGAGGTTTCAAAATTTTCTGAATGATAATATTTGAGTTATAGTGGAGGATCCACACATACATACACACACACACATACACACAGACATCATCGTGAAAATGTTAAAATTGGATTCTAGGGACCTTAAAACGTGGTCATTTACCAAAATCTCGATATGCGATTTTTAGCACGATCCCTATACCTCCCTTACCAAGGGTAGCGGGAGGTAAAATGTCTGCTGACTTCAAATTTTCAAACCGCAACACACTATCTCAATTGGTTTCCAAGTTATTCAATTTTAAAGTTGAAAAAACCGAAATTATTTCTGTCAAAAATCGCATTTGCGATATCTGTTTCAGCCGGCTGAAAATTCTGAAATAAAATTATTCTGGCTTCAAATTCATAATATACAAAAGGAGAATAATTACACTATTTAATAAGCTTAGAGTTAGTAACTAGATTAAATTTTTACAAAAAAAAACTCGAAATTTTATATGAATTTTCCAACTCACCCCCTTAATGCGGCCCTGTGGAGTTGGTTGTATATGAATATGTATTCCCAGCTCTCTTGATTGCAAGTTTAAAATGCAAAACAGAACAAGAACAGGGTTGGACTCGCAGAATTTAGCAAATAGATACATTGTACTAGACACTTTTACGAGTTGGGGTATAATTTTACAACTTCTGGGAATAATTTTAACCAGTTTCAAAATATTTATTGTTTAGATAAAAATCTGATGTGGCCAGCACATAACCTCTCGCCAGATATTTTACCTGGTTGTACGCATAAAACGAAAAATATTTTTAAATACAAATACATATATTCATGTCTCACTACAAAATAATTATTTTAATATAAATTATGTACAATACATACATTTTCTTTATATTCAATATCCTGATTTTTTTCTACTTTCCTTTTCTTTTTCTTTTATTCGTCATTTTTTCGCAAATTCCTTTTATATTCTTTTTTAGGTATATTCTTTTGCGTTGTTGACTTTTTATTTATTTTCACAATCTTCATAATGATGTACAAATATTTTTGACAGTGGCATACAAATATTTTTGACAGTGACATTTATGTGTGAATTGCAAACATTTGAATTCCTTGCCTTGAAGTAGTTTGATCTAAGAATTTTTACATCAAATTATTTTATATGCATTTCTTTATCTCTAAATCTATAGAAGATATAATAATGAATTTATATTTATCGGATAAAGAATTTAACGTTCTTTAATATAAGTATTTACATAAATTTTCGATAAATAATATTTAGATGATTTTTTTCTTGTAACTACTACTTCCGGTTGTCCAATTGTTACCAAAACTTAATCAACTCTTCCCATTATTGTCTTAAGTCTTATAGTATTTGAGAAATCGTGAATCCAACATCCACACACACATCCACATACACACACATACACGCACATACGGACATCATCGTAAAAATGTTATAATCGGATTCTAGGGACTTTAAAACGTGCTTATACACTAAAATCTGGATATGCGATTTTTAGCATGAATACAATACCTCTCTTAGCGAGAGGTAAAAAATCTGATGTGGCCAACACATGACCTCCCGTCAATACCATGTTTGAAATAGCAATGAAATAAAGTATCACTTCCAGTTGATCGTTTGTAAACAAAGTCTAATTTGTTGTTCCAATAAATAGAAAAGTCTGTAATACCAAATTTTGGATTATAATTTATTATGTTTTTCCTCGAAAATCTGTTAAGAGCTCCAAATTAAGTACCACTTCCGGTTTATCATATAGGTATAGTCAAAATCTAATGTTGTTTCAAATTATACACGAGTTTTAAATATCAAATTTGAGAAGTTTTGTATCATGTTTTAATATATTTTTTCAAGAAAATCTGTTTTAGCTTCCTGTAAAGTAATATTTCCGGTTTATCAATTTTAGAAAACATCTAGTATGTCGTTTTCATTAATATAAAAGTCTTAAATACCAAATTTGAAAAGTTTTGGATTGTATCAATTTATTTTTCACGAAAATCTGTTCAGAGCTTCAAATAAAGTATCACTTCCGGTTCATCAATTGTACTTAAAATCTAATATGTTGTTCCCCTTCATATAAAAGTCGTAAATACTAAATTTGACAAGTTTTGCAGTATATCATAATATATTTTTCACGAGAATCTGTTTAGAGCTTCAAATAAAGTATCACTTCTGGTTGATTAATTTTAGCCAAAATCTAATATGTTATTGCCCATGATATAAAAGTCTTAAATACTAAAATTGATAAGTTTTGGATTATATTTTAATATAGTTTTTCATTAAAAACTAATATGGGCTTCAAGTAAAGTATCACTTCCATTTATCCAATTTTACCCAAAATCTAATCAACTTGTTATATGAATGCAGGAAGCTTAAATACGAAAAATAGATATATTTGGAAGTTTGTTATAAAAGTTATCGTGGACGAAAAAATCGTCACACACATATATTTTTGGGGGCTCATAACTCCTAAATTGTTTGAAATATTTTCAAATTAACACTAAAATCGTGTTGTACGGGGTTCAAATATAAATTGCGAAGCCCCCGGTATCAGCCAGTTTTAATAAATTTTAGACAGTCGAAAATAATTGAAATTATTGGGATTAGAACTTTATTACCCATATTTACATTCTTTGAACATAATCTAAACTTTTACCAGCCCCCCGGCGCCAAATTCAACTTTGACAGATCAAAGACAGCGTCGCCGCGAAACGAGCCGAGCACCGCCGAACATACACGAGCCTGAGGCGGGTTGTCAGATACAGGATTTCAAAGTACAGCCGCGGGCTTTAGAATGATTGTCGTATTATTTCGAAACATAATTTGAAATGCTTCATTTTATAGCTAAACTTTAGTGGTTAAAAATTCTACTGCTCGGTTTCGCTTACCCTAGGGACACACAGGACCGGATCCAGTACAAATTTGTCTTTCGTGAATACATGTAAACATAGAATAATACAGTGTTGTATTCAGTTAAAATTTAATAAAGACCAATGCATTTTTACCTCCCACCAGCCTTAGTAAGGGAGGTATAGGGATCGTGCTAAAAATCGCATATCGAGATTTTGGTAAATGACCACGTTTTAAGGTCCCTAGAATACGATTTTAACATTTTCACGATAATGGCTGTATGTATGTGTGGATCCTCCGCTCTAACTCAAATACTATCATTTAGAAAATTTTGAAACCTTATTCTAATATAGGAAGAAGCCATTAGATTTTGGTGTAAATCGGATAACCGGAAATGGCACTTTACTTGAAGCTCAAAATAGTTTTTCTTCGAAAAATACATTTAAATGTCATTTTTCGCGAGATATATATATATATATATATATATATATATATATATATATATATATATATATATATATATATATATATATATATATATATATATATATAAAATCAACTAATGTCAAAATCAAATTAAAACTTGCACTCGCTCGCCATCTACAGGTTACATTCTTAAATATGCATCCCTTTCTCCAGTTCAAAATAATGACGTCAAAGAAAATCTTCTTTCTTAATTTATTAAAAAACATATAATTTTTTTTAAAAAACGTTTATATTTTTTCATACTTTTTCAACTTTACTTTAGGTATTTAGAGATAGATATCAGATTTTCAGTACCACGCAAGTATATTTATATATATATATAAAGTGTCCTGTGAAACAAGATTGACTGGTTCCTGTCAGCTCTGGTTTTGTCGGCCCTTTTTGATTAAACGAAGCCTTATTTAAGACTTATATTGATCATCCCGTTATCAGTTTCGGCAGAGTTATTCAGATAAGTATTATATTTTATTTGCGTTAGATATTAGGTTTAAATTTTATATATTATATTTTGTATTTTACAAGGATTAATTTATTTATTAGTTACGTGGTAACGTGATATTTTATTTTTATTTTATTTTTGACAGTTTGACAGATATAAATTTTTGTATATAATATCATACAATATCATAAAATATTCTACAATTTGATAAATAATTAAAAGGAAAAACGAATGGGCATGTAAGGTTACTTTAAGGCTTTCTATACTAATCTATTTTTCTTCAGTCAAGGACGAGCCTGGTAAGCTGCTTTGACTTCTTCCTTTACCGAAAAAACCCGTTTTTACCTTTCTTTTCTATACTATCTATTTAAATAAGAATGAAGAGCAAATGGAGAATGTATGATGAGTGTAAGTTGGGGACGTGGAATGTCAGAAGTGTGAATGGGAAAGAGAATGAGTTGATGAATGCAATGCGAATGTACAGTGTAGATGTTTTGTGTGTAAGTGAGACAATGAGGAAAGGATGTTATGAGGAAGAAGTAGAAGGCATATTTTGTTTGTGGTCGGGCGTTCGTGAGAATGAACGTGCAAAGCATGGTGTAGGTATACTTGTAAGTGAAAGAATGAAGCCGTTTGTACGAAGTTATGGCTGTACTTCTTCGCGAGTTTCTTGGATGAGATTCAAGGTAGGCTATATACGAATCTTCGTTGTGTCCGTTTACGGTCCAACAGACTCCGAAAATGACCTTGAAAAAGATCAGTTTTGGAATTCGGTAAATAGTGTAATTGATTTGTGTGATCCGGGTGAGAGATTGATAGTGTGTGGTGATATGAATGGGTGGGTGGGTGTTAAACGAAGTGAATCTGAGAATGTATTGGGACGTTTTGGTGATTGTCGAGTGAATGACAATGGCGAGAGAATTGTTTCATTTTGTTTGGAGAGAAATCTCTTCATTTCGAATTCCACTTTTAAACATAAGCTAGCTCACATATACACCTACGAGAATGTGGTTCAGAATAAACGTAGTGTGCTTGACTTCGTTGTCTATGATGAACGATTGAGGAGTATGGTAGTAGATACGCGTGTGAAACGAGGCGCTGAACTGGGTACGAATGATCATTATTTGGTTGTATCGCGAATGCGGTTGAATAAATTTTGGCGAAAGAAGGTGAAATGTTCTGGGAAAATGTTTCGTGTAAAATCCTTTGCTCTTTTGAATGAAGATGTTAGAATGCAGTATGTTGAAAGATTGAATGAATCCTTGCCCGAATGTGAGTCTAAATTTGATTGTAATATAAATGAAGTTTGGATGAAATTTAAGGATTCACTCCTCAAATGTGCAAAAGAAGTTTGTGGTGAAAGCAGATTAGGCTCTTGTCCGAGAAATGCATGGTGGAATGATCAGGTGAAAGAAGCGATTGCTGAGAAAAAGAGAGCATATTTGAAGTTCTTAAATGTTAAGGATTCGCCTGGGCGCTTGCGAGAAGAATGTTTGTTAGAGTATAGAAGGAAGAATAAATGGGTGAAGCAAGTGGTGAGAGAAAGTAAAAAGCGATTTGATGACTTATTGAGTGAAAGATTGACAAATGATTTTAGTACGAATAAGCGACTGTTTTGGTTGAGTGTGAAGAGACTGCGGAGTGGAAGTGGTCGAGTTGTGAAAGCTGTAAGAAGTGCGAATGGTGAGTTATTGTGGGATGAATCAGATGTGAGGAATAGGTGGTGCGAGTATTTTAAAGGTTTGTATGGAGGAGAGATTGAGAGGGACGATTGTAGTGAAACTGGTAGTGAAAATGATAATGAAGATGATTATGATATAGATGAAAGTGATGTATGTGATGCATTGGGGCGTGTAAGGAATGGTAAGGCTGCGGGTTTGGATGGGATTACAAATGAGATGTTGAAATATGGAGGAGAGAAAGTATTTGAATGGTTAATTTATTTATTTAGATTTTGTTTGAAACGTAGCGTGGTTCCTGATGATTGGAAAAAAGCTGTTATTTGTCCATTATTCAAAGGCAAAGGCAGTTCGAGTGAATGTACGAATTTTCGCGCGATAAGTTTGTTGAGTGTAGTCGGGAAACTTTTTGGTAAGGTTTTAATTCATAAGGTGCGAACCTTAACAATTTCAAAAATTAGTGACGTTCAGGGTGGCTTTTTGCCTGAGAGGGGATGTGTCGATCAATTGTTTGCTCTTCGTACGATTGTTGAGAAGTCACTTGACAAGAACAAGAAGGTGTTCTGTGGCTTTCTTGATCTAAAAAAGGCGTATGATAGTGTTCTTCGAGATACTTTGTGGGATGTACTCAGGGAGTACGGCGTGAATGGAAACTTGCTGGGAGCGATTCGTGCATTGTATGAGGGTAGTGAGGCTGCTGTAAGAATAGATGGTAGGTTGAGTGATTGGTTTCGTATAAATGTTGGTGTGAAACAGGGCTGTGGTATGTCTCCGTGGTTGTTTAATTTGTATATGGATGTGTTGTTGCGGAGAGCATTAAGTGAAATGGATGGTGTACAAATTGGTGAAAGTATTGTGCCTGCGTTAGCGTATGCGGATGATGTAGTTGTTTTAGGTGAAAATGAAGAGCAACTCAGAAGAATGATTGAGAGAATACATGTAGTTGGAAAAAGTATGAATCTGGAGTTAAATGTTGATAAATCCAAGGTGTTAGTATTTGAAAGGAGTAAATTGGTGACTATGTGCAATGTGTTGGTGGATGGAGTGAAACTGGAGCAAGTGAATGAGTTTGTATATTTGGGTAGTATGATGTCAAGGGATGGTCGAATTGATAGAGAAATTGAAAGGAGAGTGAGTGCGGGGTGTAAGGTAATGGGTGCTCTGGGTACGTTTGCTCGAAACGTAAACGTATCTAGAGAAGCTCGTTTAAGTGTGTATAATGGAGTGCTAGTGCCTGCTTTGATGTATGGAAGCGAATGTTGGGCATGGACGGGAAAGCATAAAAAGAGAGTGACTGCCGTGGAAATGAGGTATTTACGTGGAGTATGTGGATATGTAAGACGGGATCGCGTGAGGAATAATTTGGTGTATGAAGAATGTATGGTTAGGAAGAATGTTGTTAAGAGAGTAGGAATGAGCCAGTTGAGATGGTTTGGTCATGTGGAGAGAATGAAGAGTGAACGGCTTGTAAAGCGTGTATATCTTGGTGAAATTGAGGGTGTTCGATTGCGTGGCCGTCCAGTGTGTAAGTGGATGGATGTGATTGAGAAGGTACTAAAAGAGAGAAAGTTTCCGAGTGGGAAGAGAAGAAGAGCGTGTATGAATGCGATTATGAATGTGGCTGAGGCGAAAGAAGTGTGCTTAGACAGGAATGTGTGGCGAAGGATGATTGTTTCGTAACTATTATTGTGGTCCGGTTGCGGTATTTCGCTACCGAAACTCGGTCACTTTAATATGTTAAGGGTGAGGAATATATGTTGTGCCTATGATGTCAGGTTAGTACGAATGTTGTTGAAAGAGAGACTGATTTTTTTGGATGATGTTATTGTTATTCTTTCGGGTTTGTGCTAACCCACTAAGTGGGAAATGCGTGATTTTATGTATGTATGTATATATATATATATATATATATATATATATATATATATATATATATATATATATATATATATATATATATATATACAGGTTGTCTCACAACTCGCGCCCCAGACTAAACTGTCACTTGCAGACGACAATAGGTTTCCAACAAATAGAAGAAAATAATTAGCGGCTGCTTGCATAACGGAGTTACAAGACTTTTTAATCCACCAGTCCCGGAAGGATATCTTGAGGTGTGATGATATTATTACAAAATAAAACTGGTTGCTAGGTTTTAAAAATACTACTAGTGAGTTACAAAATTTGTTTGACTTACTGTAATTTTGACACTTTAGAGTTGACTTTTCACTGTCAACAAATTTAGGTTAGCGAAGGTGTCATCCGAGCTCATCATTTATATCGTACAGTGCCTCTCAGGCGTTACGTCCACATTCTCCGAAAATTATAATCATTTCTAAGTAATCAGCGGCTGAATACATGGTAAGAATTTGCCTTTTTTTATTCACCTTGTCAAATTTAATTTGACACTGACATTTTTCGAAAACTACAGTCGCCCACACATTTTAAAGAAGATTTGATTTGTATAAAACCATAGTAACGTAAAATTACGGCAAACACACGTTAAAGGTGTAGGTCTCTAATTGATCAATTTTAAGACGTCTTTTCTCGAATATCTTTTAAGCTAGATTTTTTTTTTCTTCGAAATTACACATCCGAGTGCAGTCTCGTGTTTCCTCATTCGCTCTGGGGCGCGAGTTGTGAGACAGCCTACCGTGTATCTGTCTTAAAGGTGTACATAGGAGATTAACATGGGCAATCAGTTTTTTTACAAATTCTTGTTCGTCTAATTATTTTAAGCAAAAACGCGTCAAATAAAAGTTATAGGGCATAAAATTCTGCATCTAAATCAATAAATAGAATTACCTTTACATGCTTTGTAACGACAGAAATTAATTATGAAAATGTTGAAAATTACGTTGAAAATATCGACAGCCATGGAATTGAACAAAAAATAAATAAATGCTTGACGTTTTATCTGTCACAACGTAAGATAATTTATTTGACGTTTCTGACAATTTGATATATATATATATATATATATATATATATATATATATATATATATATATATATATATATATACAGTTTTCGAGACCCAAATGGTGTTATTCAAAACCAAAATAAATGTATTATTTAAACGTAGCTGATACAAAACGCATTGGACTCCTCGAAAAATTCTCTATAAGATAGGATATGTTTCATTTATTTAATATTTTTTATAAGTTCAAAATTAATTAAAATATTTTATACATATGAAGAAAAAATATGATATTATGTAACATTAATTTCTGAGTATTTATCGTCAAATAAACTTTTTTCAAAAATGAGAAATCAAGACGTTATTCAATAATTTATGAATTTATAATTCCAATACAATATCGGTATAGCCATCTGTTGACAATAATTATAAACAATCGATGACATTATTTGTTGAATGTAATATTAAGATAATTTACTATATCCTGGGGAGAAAATTTCTGAAAATTGGTGTACATATGTATTTTGACCCAGGGAATCGATTTTTGATAAAATTAAAGCCGTACCTCCCACCAATTATAGAGTGGCTATTTGCCACCCAAAATTGGATAAAGGTGCAAATTTGTCGATAGCACCATTGGATTCTATGTACTTTCTTATATAAATTTCCCAATTTTCAAAATATTTACTTCACTGGTCTAAAAGCTATGAATAAATTAGTAAAACAATATTTGAGTTCTTCTAAAGTTCATTGAACTATGATTATCAAAAATAATTCATTTAAAAATGTACTTGCCAAAATATTTTAACAAAAATTTGTACACATATGTAATTTTACTCAAGGAATCCATTTTTGGCGAAACTAAAGCTGTTTATTCAACCCTTAAATGGGTAGATATTGTCCACCCAAAACTGGGTAGAGTTAAACAATTTTAGACTTTACCATTAGATTCTCCGCACTTTCTTGTATATGTATACTAATTTTCATAATTTTTTAGGTAGGGGTTTCTAAATAAACACAATTTGAATTTACCGCAAATCTCTGATAATTTATGTGCGTGATCGTTGCGTCGCTTGCCCACTAAAATTCAGCAATTCTATGGCAAATACAAATTAGAATATTGACTATATCCTTTGGAAAAATTTACAAAAATTGGTATACATATGTACTTTGACTCGAGGAATCGATTTTTGATAAAATTGAAGCCGTACCTCCCGCCAATTAATTAATATTTATTTGTTACCCAAAAATGGGTAGACGTACAAATTTGTCGATAGCATTGAGCTATGATTATCAAAAATAATTCATTTAAAAATGTACTTGCCAAAATATTTTAACAAAAATTTGTACACATATGTAATTTTACTCAAGGAATCTAGTTTTGGCAAAATTGAAGCTGTGTATTCAACCCTTAAATGGGTAGATATTCACAATCCAAAACTGGGTAGAGTTAAACAATTTTCGACTTTACCATTAGATTCTCCGCACTTTCTTGTATATGTATACCAATTGAAAAACAATAGTATATTCGGATGCAGTATTTTTTTCTGTAACAATATATATATATATATATATATATATATATATAAGATGAAGATGACCCTTGTTCTAATTTTTTATGTTGGAGGACCCCATTGAAACAGATGGTAATGAGAAATATATGTCAATTATATCAAACTCTATTTGTATAATTTGAAATTGATTATATACAAATTGAAACAAATGGTAATACATAGACACATTTAGAATATCAGCAAAATTGTATTTGAACTAATACAATTAATATAAATTAAAATTTAATTAATAGAAATTTGAAATAATTTTCCCAACTCAAATTGTAAAATTGATGTGTATTTAATAGCATTGAAAAGGCGATGTAACCAATTTGAAAAATAATAATTTCAAATTGTATTTAAGAAAAATAAAAAATTATTAATTTTCATTTGATTATTTAAAAATTATAATAAAAATAATAACATTTTGGTCGGCCCGACTTTAAGGTTCGGCCCACCGGGCATACTGTAACATGGGACGCCCGCCGTCGCCGCCACTGTAAGCGAGTGTCTATTTATAGCGATGACGTAATCGCGCTAGTAGCCGGCCGATGTAAACAGACTGGTCGCGACGTGTTTAATTACTTCCGGACGCCTGAACCTTTTGTGTTCATTGTTATTATGTGTTCGAATATTCTAGACTGTTCTAGAAAATGATGGCAGCTATATATAAGGGACGTAGCTATGCTCGAGACACAGTTAGTTAGTTACATACAGTCACACAGTCAGTGACATACAGAGTCATTGAGACACATAGAGTGTTAGAGAGTAAAGTGTTAGTGAGAAGCACAGCAGTATCGTAGTGAGCGTATGCAGTTGGTGTCGAATAGGTACTCGGGAAGTTACTGGTATATTGGGATAGCTGTGGATGTAAATACTCGGTAGTGTTGACGAGTATTGGGAAGCTATAGTGTGCAAGAACAGTAACGGCGAGTCGGAAAGTTACTGGTATACCGGGATAGCTGTTAAAGAGAATACTCGGTAGTGTTGAAGAGTATTGGGAAGCTAGGTATATGGGGACAGTAACGGCAAGTGGAAGCTAATACTCGGCATTGGTGTTGAAGAATTGTGGCATACGGAAAGTCGGTGATACGGAGGCTGTGGCAGAGAGAGAGTTACATAAATAGACAGATAGTGAGGTGAAAGGTGTGACTTCTGTCCGAGCAGTTGAATATACAGACGCTGTTGAGTCAGTTGAGTATTTAGACGCTGTGGAGGTCGGTAGGCGGACAGTTGAACATGATATAAGTATATAGTGATATAAATATTGCGTAAACAGTCTACAAGAATCTGCAACAGACCGGCAGTCTAAGATTGGAACGCGTAGTGAAATAAATAATTTGTAATATCGTGGAAATAAATAGTAGTGTTAATTGGTTAAATAAATAGTGTTAGTGTTATATAGTTAATTATAGTTTTAATCTTAATTAGTTTTTAATAATTATTTAATATTAGTAATAGTAACTTTCATTATAGTTTAATAAACACTTAATTTTAATTTATAATAATTGTCTTATATTTACACTTCACCCATATAAATAAAAAACGTTACAATACCAATAAACAGAAGAAGAACTATAAGTAAATAAAATAAATGTTGCACCAACCTCGCCTACTATTAGTCCATTTTGGCCAATAGAGGCATCGCAGATCTCAGCATATCAAGAAATCAGCTACCACTGTTACTAAGAACGTTTAATGGAACAAAATTTCAGTTATTTCACTATTTAGTCCACTGAAAACTATCGCACATTAAAAATTCATATCATGATAATTAGTTTGACACTAAAATAAATAAATATACACTCTTTTAACTCTCCTAGCAAAAGTTTTTCACAAGAATTGCACTTACTGCGAATAAAACACATTTTCATTTGCATGTTGCAAATACACTGACCAAAGACAACAATAATATGCAACAAACACTGGTCTTGATATTAGCTTGAACTTGTCCGTTAGAGTCAATCTGTAGTTTCACCTGTCGACACAAAATTCAAATAAAAACTATAATGTATTATTTATATACTTAAATAACTACTGTAGAATAACAAATAAATTAAACTAAAAGAACCAGTGGCGGATTTAAAGAAAATGGCCCAGGGGCAAAGTATTTCTGGAGCCCAGGCCTATTTTGTATTATCTTTAACTGATTTATATAATAGGTTAACGAAAAATTCATTCGAAATAAGAAACATTTTTCATTGTTGACGTTTAGATTATTTTTACTTCCTTGTACAAAGTAAAGGAAGTATTGTATTCGCGAAAAATTTCGGTTTCCAGATTTCAACGGAAATATCCATTTTGGCCATCCCTGAATCCATTCTGACTAATTTCGTCGTGACGTCTGTACGTACGTACGTACGTACGTATGTACGTACGTTTGTACGTACGTACGTACGTATCTCGCATAACTCAAAAACGGTAAGCCGTAGAAAGTTGAAATTTTGTATTTAGTACTTCTATAACATCTAGTTGTGCACCTCCCTTTTTGGTCATTACATAATTTCCAGAAAAGGTACTTTATATGAAACCTATAATATATTTTAATGAAAAACTATATTAAAATATAATCCAAAGCTTTTCAAATTTAGTATATAAGACTTTTATATCATTTGGAATAACATAGCAGAATTTGGTTAAAACAGGCTAACCGGAAGTTATATATTACCTGAAGTTGTTAACAGTTTTTCTTGAATAAAATGGTTTTATTTTGATTTTAGAAATAAATGCTTCAAATAAGAGTTTTAGAGAATTAAATTCTGCGTCTAGCACATCAAGTATTATTAAATTAGCCCTTTGTATAAGCGAGATATGTAAATTTAAAACTTATATACTTTTTGGTTTTTGTAAAGAAGCTTGCTATGGATTAGGACAAAAAATAACAAAAAAAATAAAAAATAGATGTTAATGTCAAATTACGTCAAATACGTGCAATTTGATAATTGAGTCTATACTTCATCTTCATATTCGTCTTGCGTACAAGGAAGTCGTGTGGTGTCCACATCAGATTTTTTTAATAGAGGTGGTTTCTTTTGAAAACCTTTCCCTATATTTGATTTGAAAGAAAACTGACCCTTATGTATTCCGTTACATAAGATTAGATTTGTACTCAATACCAGGAGGCATTTAAAATAACATTAGCAACAGGATTCAGGGATGTATTTAAAAAAATTAATACCGCAAATTCTAGTTCGTTCATCTCAGGTGTAAGCAACCCTCGAGTCGGAATTACTGTTAGAGGAAATTAAAAATAATCCTATTTCATAGAATTGCCAAACTAAATAGTTTAAAGATCAAAATATTTTGTTATAATCAACATAAACGAAAAATGTTTAAAATATTTTAATCGCACCCTTGTTTTGATATTCAGTTACCCTAGTCGGCCACTTATTTTCAGCCAGACATAGTAATGTATTTCTGTGCTTTACTAGTCCAGTATTTAAATGGGTTCATGCAAATGCCCAGGCCTGAATTGCCCCCCCCCCTGACTTTTCTCTAATTTTAAGAATTTTAAAAGCAAAGTTACCATTTTTAATTGTTTTGCCACGACTACTTATGTCGCATCCTAATGTCCTTACATCGCCCTGTTGTTTTCTTCTTTCGTTCTGTTTCCTAACGTTCAAATCTTCATCATGAAGTTAGCGTAAGCTTCGCGCGCACACAATTTAAAAGATACATCCGCAGTACAAATTATAAATAAAAATATTACCAATACCATAGCTGAAGTTAATCGTGCTACTAGATTAGGAGCACAACAACTATCAAGTGCTACTGTTGAGAGCTATTTTATTGTTTCCCTTAAAATAATTTCTAAATATTCGGCACTTCTGGAATCCATAACAAATATTTTACAAGGTATTTCTGTTTATATGCTAGCTGTACAGAAACATATTAATCACTTATTGGATATATTTAATAAACATAGGAACTCTGATTTAGAAATAATTTTTACTGAACTATTTAATAGCGCTGAAGAAGTTGCACAAAATTTTGATCTTGAATTAAAAATGCCGAGAGTCGCTAGTGGTGGAAGACAAATTCACCGTGCAAACTACGAAGCTAATTCTGTGCGAGAATATTTTAAAAAACCAATTTTTATAAATTACTTAGATATCTTAATTAGTTCTTTAAATTCTCGGGTTTCGAAAGATAATAATGTTGCCTTTTTGCCCTATAATTTGCATCCGATTAATTTAAAACAAATAAACTATGATAATTTTACTAAACTAGCTCAAGAGATTCATTCATATTATAAAATTAACAATTTTCTTGAAGAAGCTTTAGCATGGCACGAATATTGGCTTTCAAATAAAGAAATGATTATTACTAAAGAAACTCCTGTAACAGAACTTTTACAACATTGTACATTTTACCCAGCAATCTCCAAAGCTTTAGAAATTTTAATTTGTCTTCCTCCAACTACATGCACTGTGGAAAGATCTTTTAGCACTCTAAGAAGAGTGAAAACATGTATTAGATCTACTATTAGCGAAGATCGGCTAGACGGTTTATGTATGATGAGCCTCCATCGCGATTACATAAGCGAAAATAAACAAAAATATATAGATGAAATTCTAAATGAATTTGCCAAAAATGCAAGGAATTTAAAATTAGCATTTTCGGAAAAAGAATAAGTAGGTAATGTTGTTTATTCACAATCAGTCGGTAATATAACGATTTCTGACTTTTAAAAAGTTGGGAAGTTAGTTATTGTTAACCTTCGCCCTCGACAGTAATGAAGCACTTTCCACCTCGGTTAGTAATGTATTATTACTGTATTGTAATTTTTTTCCGTAAATATTTATGTTGTTTTATATTTTTAAAAATATGCTTTTTTAGTATATTATATTTTTGTATTCTTGACTTTGCCCCCCCCCCCCCTTAACAACATTGTATGGGCGCCCATGAATATATGTTTTAAATTAATCGAAAAAAATTTATAGAAATTTTCACGATTTGCATTGGTTTCATAATTTTTTTCTTGAAATTATTTCCTAAATTAAGAATGTGTAAAATTGAATATAACCCGTATTACATTCGTAAATTGTATATTGCATCTCTGATATAACGTACCTCCAAGCTATATTACGGTTTACGTCATGTCAGATGCATCTGCAACTGACGTGCCTTGTAACATGACCACAACAGTCAAACATAAAGAGCATGTAATCGTTTGAAGCGAAAAATAAAATTAAATTTAAAATGTTTTATAAAAATTTGATGTGGCCAGCACATAACCTCCCGTCAATTCCATGTTTAAAACAGCAATGAGCTTTAATTACAGTATTACTTCCGATTATTGTTCCAATAAATACAAAAGTTTGGATTATATTTTATTATGTTTTTCCTCGACACTCTGTTAAGAGCTCCAAATTAAGTACCACTTCCGGTTTATCATATAAGTATTATCAAAATCTAATATGATGTTTCAAATTATACACGAGTTTTAAATACCAAATTTGATAAGTTTTGGATCGTGTTTTAATATATTTTTTCAAGAAAATCTGTTTATAGCTTTCTGTAAGTACTACTTCTGGTTTATCAATCTTAGAAAAAAATCTATGTTGTTCTCATTAATATAAAAGTCTTAAAAACAAAATTTGAAAAGTTCTGGATTGTATATCAATATATTTTTCACGAAAATATGTTCGGAGCTTCAAATAAAGTATCACTTCCGGTTTATCAATTTTAGCCAAAATATAATATGTTGCTCCCCTTCATATGAAAGTCTTAAATACCAAATTTGATAAGTTTTGGAATATATCATAATATATTTTTCACGAAAATCTGTTCAGAGCTTCAAGTAAACTATCACTTCCGGTTTATTAATTTTAGCCAAAATCTAATATCTTATTTCCCTTGATATGAAAGTCTTAAATACTAAAATTGAAAAGTTATGGATTATATTTTAATATAATTTTTTATTAAAAACTGTTATGGGCTTCGAGTAAAGTATCACTTCCGGTCATCCAATGTTACCCAAAATCTAATCAACTCTTTATATGAATGTAGAAAGCTTAAATATGGAAAACCGAAATTTTCGGAAGTTTGTTGTAAGAGTTATCGTGGACGAAAAACGTGTTGTGGGGACCCTAATTCGTGCTTATTTACTGAAAACACCATCGAATTTTTGGCACGATTACATTACCTCCCTTACGTACGGTATGACGGGAGGTATAAATCTCTAGTGTAAGTATAAATGCTAACGGTAGAGTTCGGATATACCGAAGTTTACGCCTTAAAGTTTTTGTTTTCGTATATTTCTTACGCAAAAGAAAAATCACAAAATTTATTGTAAACCATACTTTAGAATAATGTATATGATATATTAGCTGTCACAGTAGTTTTGAAATGACAAATGCTTTAAAGTTTTCGTTGAGAAACTTGTTTTAAAAAATTTATAAAAGTATTCTGAAATATTGTTGTTTGTTTAGGAATATAAAATAATATATTATGTATTTGAATCTATTATATTTTTTGAATATGGGATTATATACCGGGTGTTTTTATTATTATTTAGTTTAATCTCTGGGCCGAAATCTCGGAATCCTCGTAAAATTTCCTATAAGATAAAATATAATTTTAAGCAATATTATTTATACAAATATATTTTTACCTTCCGTCACCTTTAGATAAGGAAGGTATTGTCTTTGGTCAAAAAATTCGATGATGAGTTTTTAATCAATAAGCACGTTTTAGGGTCCCTAGAATACGAATTTACTATTTTTACGATGATGTCTGTATGTGTGTGTGTGTGTGTGTGTGTGTGTGTGTGTGTGTGTGTGTGTGTGTGTGTGTGTGTGTGGATGTGTGTGTGTGTGTGAATGTGTGTGTGTGTGTGTGTGTGTGTGTGTGTGTGTGTGTGTGTGTGTGTGTGTGTGTGTGTGTGTGTGTGTGTGTGTGTGTGTGTGTGTGTGTGTGTGTAACAAAATTTTCGTCTGCGATAACTCTAATACTACAGTTACAAAAATTATAATTTTTTCGTATACTTCTTCGTTACATCCATATGAAGAGCTGATTAGATTTTGGTTACAATTGGTCAACCGGAAGTACCATCATTTGAAGATTTTAACAGTTTTTCTTGAAAAAACTATGTTAAATATAATTTTTTCACATTTGATGTTATTATAAATATTAAAGAATATTTTATTCTCTATACGATTTGACTGCATTTTATACTTAATATTAAATGGATATAGAGTTAAAAAATTATAAAGAAATTAAATTTCATAAAGTAGCCATAGCTGTGGAAACAGCTACTATATTAAGAAAATTCTGATTGACAGATGTCAGTGTCAAGTGAAATTGACATAGTGTGTTTGTCTTATAATTTTTACTGGAAATATAGGATCTTTTGCTTTCTATATGGAATTTGTATAAAATACATACAACTGCTTTAAGGTAATGTACAAGAATTAATAATAATAAATCTTTTATTTCTGCAGATACATTACACTGTGTATAGAAAACGTCACAAAATAATAATTTTCTGTATGAAATTTGCATAAAATACATGCAACTGCCGGAAGGTAATGTACAAGAAATAGAATATTTAATTTAGCAAGGAACTTTCCGTATGAAATTTGTACAAAATACATAGAACTGACGGAAGGTAGTGTGCTGGCCACATCAGATTTTTTAATAGTGAAATATAAATTATATGTTTGCCTCAATATCTCAAAAACTAAAAGATATAATGACTTGTGCTTTGAGGCATTGGATCCATCGTAAAATTCTCTATAAGATAGGATAAATTTCATTTATTTAATATTTTTTACAAGTTCAAAATTAATTATAATATTTTCTACATATGAATAAAAAATATGATATTATGTAACATTAATTTCTGAGTAATTATCTTCAAATAAACTTTTTTCAAAAATGAGAAATAAAGACGTTATTCAATAATTTATGAATTAATAATTCCAATATAATATCGTTATAGCCATCTGTTGACAATAATTATAAACAATCGTTGACATTTGTTGAATGAAATATTAAGATAATTTACTATATCCTTTGGAGAAAATTTATGAAAATTGGTGTACATATGTATTTTGACCCAGGGAATCGATTTTTGATAAAATTAAAGCCGTACCTCCCCCCAATTAAATAGTGCCTATTTGTCACCCAAAAATGGGTAAAGGTACAAATTTGTCGATAGCACCATTGGATTCTACGTACTTTCTTTTATAAATTACCCAATTTTCAAAATATTTACTTCACTGGTCTAATAGCTATAAATAAATTAGTAAAACAATATTTGTGTTCTTGTAAAGGTCATTGAACTATGACTATCAAAAATAATTCATTTAAAAATGTACTTGCCAAAATATTTTAACAAAAATTTGTACACGTATGTAATTTTACTCAAGGAATCCATTTTTCGTAAAATTAAAGCTGTGTATTCAACCCTTAAATGGGTAGATATTCACCACCCAAAACTGGGTAGAGTTAAACAATTTTCGACTTCACCATCAGATTCTCCATACTTTCTCATATATGCATACCCATTTTCATATTTTTTTAGGTAGGGGTTTCTGAATAAACATAATTTGAATGTACCGCAAATCTCAGATATTTTATGTGCGTGATCGTTGCGTCGCTTGCCCACTAAAATTCAGCAATTTTATGGCAAATACATATTAGAATATTTACTATATCCTTTGGGAAAATTTACAAAAATTGGTATACATATGTACTTTGACTCGAGAAATCGATTTTTGATAAATTTGAAGCCGTACCTCCCGCCAATTAATTAATAGTTATTTGTTACCCAAAAATGGGTAGACGTACAAATTTGTCGATAGCATCATTGGATTCTATGTACTTTCTTATATAAATATCCTAATTTTCAAAATATTTACTTTATGCATCGTGGCCGAAGATAAATAGTTTATTTGGTACGTTTTTCATTAATTTTTTTAGTTTTCGAGATTCTAATGATGTTTTTCAAAACCAAAATAAATGTATTATTTAAACGTAGCTGATACACAACACATTGGATTCCTTGTAAAATTCTTTATAAGATAAGATATGTTTCATTTATTTAATATTTTTTATAAATTAAAAATTAATTAAAATATTTTATACATATGAAAAAAACATATGATATTACGTAATATTTATTTCTGAGTAATTATCTTCAAATAAACTTTTTTCAAAAATGAGAAATAAAGGCGTTATTTAATAATTTATGAATTAATAATTCCAATATAATATCGGTATAGCCATCTGTTGACAATAATTATAAACAATCGATGACATTTATTGAATGTATATTTATGATTTTCAAAAATTATTATCTAAAAACTGAGGCATTTAATCGAAAAATGTTTCAAATATAATTTGCTCAAAATATTCTATTTTAATTATTTACGTATTAATTTTAATTATATAGTTACTATATTTGCAGATGTAAATGCTAAATTAAATAAATCATATTTTCAAGAACTATAGGTAAATAAAATAAATTATTCATTAAAACATATTTAAAATAAAATAATAAATAGAGTTTATTACAATATTTATGCTGTAAAAAAATTAATTTGCAAAACATAAATATATTTTAAGTTTTTTTCATTATCTCCAAAATTAAAGCGAAAATAAAAAAAAGTTTCAATAAAACAATCCTTTATTTTTAATTACAAATCTTTTTTCTTATGACAAACATAGTCGAAATATTTTTAGTTTAGCCAAAAAATGTATTTTTTCAAATTGTTAATACCAAAATAATACAGCTAGTGTAATCTATGGAGAAAATTATAAACTATTTTTTAATGTTTTGGTGTATATAAGTACGTTGATGTATCGTGTAAATGGGAGAAAATCAATACTATCGATTTAACAATTGACCAATCAGATTCATACAAATGGTAACGAGATCTAGGCGGTAGAAAAAACTGTTTAAATAAATGTCAATTGTCTAATTTAATTGTTTTAAACAAATTAATTAATAAAATATTGATTTATACGAATTTTGTTTATTATATTGTATATAAAATAAAAATAATAATACAATAAAAATTATTAGACACAATTTTATTTATTTAATATAAGAAAATACTTATATATCATTATTTATTTTGCAAATAAATCATCATGGATAAAATATATCACCATACTTAGTTCGTTTGTTGCCAAAAATTAATTTTGAAATAAATTTTCATCAAAAAACGATTTATTTTATGCCGATTCAACCAATTGTGATATTGGTTCTGGCATCTTTTGGGAAAATTATGAACTAATATTTTTATAAACTTTATAAACAAATGTGTTTTAACATATTTCATTAATTTCTTGAATATATTCTTTAGTTTTATGTATTAAAAATTAAAAACAACTCATATTTTTTAATTATTAACAATAATTATAATTTATAATAAGAAATGACAGCTGATGAATAAACAAATACACATGATTGGTACAAAACAAAACTAATTTGGACTAATGAATACAAATTAAAAAATCTGATGTGGCAGCACAATACCTCCCGCGTTGAGAGGTTGAAAAAGGATGCGCAGGACAGATTAGTTTAGCCAAAATATGGATTTTCTCAAATTGTTAATACCAAAACAATACAGCGAGTGTAATCTATGGAGAAAATTATGAACTATTTTTTAATGTTTTGGTGTGTATAAGTACGTTGATGTATCGTGTAAATGGGAGAAAATCAATACTAACGATTTAACAATTGACCAATCAGATTTATACAAATGGTAACGAGATCTAGGCGGTAGAAAACACTGTTTAAATAAATGTCAATTGTCTAATTTATTTGTTTTAAACAAATTAATTAATAAAATATTGATTTATACGAATTTTGTTTATTATATTGTATATAAAATAAAAATAATAATACAATAAAAATTATTAGACACAACTTTTATTTATTTAATACAAGAAAATACTTATATATCATCATTTATTTTGCAAATGAATCATCACGGATAAATTATATCATACTTAGTTCGTTTGTTGCCAAAAATTAATTTTGAAATAAATATTCAACAAAAAACGATTTATTTTATGCTTCTGGCATCTTTTGGGAAAATTATGAACTATTATTTTTATAAACTTTATAATCAAATGTGTTTTAATATATTTTATTAATTTTTTGAATATATTCTTTAGTTTTATGTATTAAAAATTAAAAACAACTCATATTTTTTAATTTTTAACAATAATTATAATTTATAATAAGAAATGACAGCTGATTAATAAACAAATACACATGATTGGTACAAAACAAAACTAATTTGGACTAATGAATACAAATTAAAAAATCTGATGTGGCCAGCACATTACCTTCCGTCAGTTCTATGTATTTTGTTCAAATTTCATACGGAAAGTTCCTTCCTAAATTAAATATTCTATTTCTTGTACATTACCTTCCGGCAGTTGCATGTTATGCAAATTTCATACAGAAAATTATTATTTTACGACGTTTTCTATATACAGTCTATCTGCAGAAATAAAAGATTTATTATTATTATTATTATTATTATTATTATTATTATTATTATTATTATTATTATTATTATTTCTTGTACATTACCTTAAAGCAGTTGTATGTATTTTATACAAATTCCATACAGAAAGCAAAAGATCCTATACCTATTTCCAGTAAAATTATAAGACAAACACTATGTCAATTTCACTTGACACTGACAACTTTCAATCAAAATTTTCTTAATATAGTAGCTGTTTCCACAGCTATGGCTACTTTATGAAATTTAATTTCTTTATAATTTTTTAACTCTATATCCATTTAATATTAGGTATAAAATGCAATCAAATCGTATAGAAAATAAAATATTCTTTAATATTTATAATAACATTAAATGTGAAAAAATGATATTTAACATAGTTTTTTCAAGAAAAACTGTTAAAATCTTCAAATGAGGGTACTTCCGGTTGTCCAATTCTAACCAAAATCTAATCAGCTCTTCGCATGGATGTAACGAAGAGAAATACGAAAGAATTATAATTTTTAGAATTGTAGTATGGAAGTTATCGTAGACGAAAATTTTGTTACACACACACACACACACACACACGGACACACATACATACATACATACATACATACATACATACATACATACATACATACCCACACACACACACACATACAGACATCATCGTAAAAATAGTAAAATCGTATTCTAGGGACCCTAAAACGTGCTTATTCATCAAAAACTCACCACCGAATTTTTTGACCAAAGACAATACCTTCCTTACCTAAAGGTGACGGAAGGTAAAAATCTGATGTGGCCAGCACAATACCTCCCGCTATGAGAGGCAGAAAAGGATGCGCAGGACAGATTAGTTTAGCCAAAATATGGATTTTCTCAAATTGTTAATACCAAAACAATACAGCTAGTGTAATCTATGGAGAAAATTATGAACTATTTTTTAATGTTTTGGTGTGTATAAGTACGTTGATGTATCGTGTAAATGGGAGAAAATCAATACTAACGATTTAACAATTGACCAATCAGATTTATATAAATGGTAACGAGATCTAGGCGGTAGAAAAGACTGTTTAAATAAATGTCAATTGTCTAATTTATTTGTTTTAAACAAATTAATTAATAAAATATTGATTTATACGAATTTTGTTTATTATATTGTATATAAAATAAAAATAATAATACAATAAAAATTATTAGACACAACTTTTATTTATTTAATACAAGAAAATACTTATATATCATCATTTATTTTGCAAATAAATCATCACGGATAAATTATATCATCATACTTAGTTCGTTTGTTGCCAAAAATTAATTTAGAAATAAATATTCAACAAAAAACGATTTATTTTATGCTTCTGGCATCTTTTGGGAAAATTATGAACTAATATTTTTATAAACTTTATAAACAAATGTGTTTTAATATATTTTATTAATTTTTTTGAATATATTCTTTAGTTTTATGTATTAAAAATTGAAAACAACTCATATTTTTACCTCTCGCTAAGAGAGGTATTGTATTCATGCTAAAAATCGCATATCCAGATTTTAATGAATAAGCACGTTTTAAGGTCCCTAGTATCCGATTATAACATTTTTACGATGATGTCCGTATGTGTGTATGTGTGTGTGTGGGGATGTGTGTGTGGATGTTGGATTCACTATATCTCAAATACTATGAGACTTAAGACATTTTTAACTACGGATTCCTCAATCTAACAATAATGGGAAGAGTCCAGTCAGTGTTGGTAACAATTGGACAACCGGAAGTAGTAGTTACAAGAAAAAAATCTTCTAAATATTATTTATCGAAAATTTATGTAAATACTTATATTAAAGAACGTTAAATTCTTTATTCGATAAATATAAATTCATTATTATATCTTCTATAGATTTAGAGATAAAGAAAGGCATATAAAATAATTTGATGTAAAAAATCTCAGATCAAACTACTACAAGGCAAGAAATTCAAATGTTTCTAATTGACATATAAATGTCACTGTCAAAAATATTTGTATGCCTCTGTCAAAAATATTTGTATATTATTATGAAGATTATGAAAATAAAAAAAATTCAACAACGCAAAAGATATACGTAAAAAAGAATGTAAAAGGAATTTGCGAAAAAATGACGAATATAAAGAAAAAGAAAAGGAAAGTAGAAAAAGAAAATTTCAGGATATTGAATATAAAGAAAATGTAAGTATTGTACACAATTTATTTTAAAATATCCCATAGATTTTGCAAATATATGTGAGAATTATTTTGTAGTGAGACATGAATATATGTAATTGTATTAAAAATATTTTTCGTTTTATGCGTACAACCAGGTAAAATATCTGGCGAGAGGTTATGTGTTGGCCACATCAGATTTTTTAATTTTTAACAATAATTATAATTTATAATAAGAAATGACAGCTGATTAATAAACAAATACACATGATTGGTACAATACAAAACTAATTTGGACTAATGAATACAAATTAAAAAATCTGATGTGGCCAGCACAATACCTCCCGCTATGAGAGGTTGAAAAAGGATGCGCAGGACAGATTAGCTTAGCCAAATTATGGTTTTTTCAAATTATTACCAAAACAATACAGCTAGTGTAATCTATGGAGAAAACTATAAACTATTTTTTAATGTTTTGGTGTGTATAAGTACGTTGATGTATAGTGTAAATGGGAGAAAATCAATACTAACGATTTAACAATTGACCAATCAGATTTATATAAATGGTAACGAGATCTAGGCGGTAGAAAAAACTGTTTAAATAAATGTCAATTGTCTAATTTACTTGTTTTAAACAAATTAATTAATAAAATCTTGTTTGAATTTTGTACTAGGTATTAAAAACCCCTTTAGATATATAATAATGTATGAAAAATCCAAATTTTCTAATCGTAAGTCGAAATCTTGTCTAGAATTCGAGTTACGAACTTCGAAACTTCAAAGCAGTGTGGGAAAATTAACAGAATTAATTATTATTTAGAATAATACGTAATTTAGTAAATCTGTCTGCAAGATAAATATTAGGGGTAACTTTTATTTATACAGCTGTTCTGAGGGTTGTATAGAATGAAAATAGAGCCATGGGCGTAGCTACAGGTTTTTCAGCAGGCTGAAACACCCTATAGGCGTAATATCCTGAAATCTTTAATAATATAGATTTTAAACTTACAAAAACTGAATATTCATTTATTACAGCATTTAATATTATTATTAGTAATACCAGCTTTAATTCTATTAGGCATTGGATCCCTAAGCCCTGCATATTATCCTGTGAGTATTCTCCCATATGTCTTGTCATTGTGCCAAAATTTTAAAAGATTTTTTAATAGTTTTTACCTCCCGTCATACCGTAGGTAAGGGAGGTAATGTCATTGGTCCAAAAATTCGATGGTGAGCTTTTAGTGAATAAGCACAAATTGACGATTTTTTCGTCTACGATAACTCTTATAACAAACTTCCAAATATTTCTATTTCCCGTATTTAAGCTTTATGCATTCATATAAAGAGTTGATTAGATTTTGAGTAAAATTGAATAACCGGAAATGATACTTTACATGAAGCTCATAACAGTTTTTATTGAAAAACTATATTAAAATATAATCCAAAACTTTTCAATTTTAGTATTTAAGACTTTTATATCAAGGGGAACGACATATTAGATTTTGGCTAAAATTAATCAACCAGAAGTAATACTTTACTTGAAGCTCTCAACAGATTTTCGTGAAAAATATAGGTATTATGATATATTCCAAAACTTTTCAAATTTGGTATTTGAGATTTTTATAGTAATAAGAACATGTTAGATTTTTTTCTAAAATTGATAAACCGGAAGTGATACTTTACTTTAAGCTGTGAGCAGATTTTCGTGAAAATATAATATGATATATTCCAAAACTTGTCAAATTTAGTATTTAAGAATTTTATATAAAAGGAAGCAACATTTTAGATTTTGGCTAAAATTGATAAACCGGAAGTGATACTTTATTTGAAGCTCTGAACAGATTTTCTTGAAAAATAAATTGATGCAATCCAAAACTTTTCCAATTTGGTATTTAAGATTTTTATATTAATGAAAACAACAGATTACATTTTTGCTAAAATTGATAAACCGAAAGTGGTACTTTATATGAAGCCTATAACAGTTTTTAATGAAAAACTATATTGAAATATAATCAAAACTTTTCAATTTTAGTATTTAAGACTTTTATATCAAGAGGAACTACATATTAGATTTTGGCTAAAATTAATAAACCAGAAATGATACTTTACTTGAAGCTCTCAACAGGTTTTCGTGAAAAATAAATTGATACAATCCAAAACTTTTCAAATTTGGTAATTACGACTTTTATATTAATGAGAACAACATACTAGATGTTTTGTAAAATTGATAAACCGGAAGTACTACTTTACAGGAAGCTATAAACAAATTTTCTTGAAAAAATATATTAAAACATGATTCAAACCTTCTCAAATTTGGTATTTAAAACACGTGTATAATTTGAAACAACATTAGATTTTGACTATACCTATATGATAAACCGGAAGTGGTACTTGATTTGGAGCTCTTAACAGATTTTCGAGGCAAAACATAATAAAATATAATCTAAAATTTGGTATTACAGACTTTTCTATTTATTGGAACAAATTAGATTTTGTTTACAAACGATCAACCGGAAGTGATACTTTACTTAAAGCTCATTGCTATTTCAAACATGGAATTGACGGAGGTCATGTGTTGGCCACATCAGATTTTTTAATCTGTCTTGAATAAAATGCACCCCTTGGAAAATTTTTTGGCGGTGCGCCTATGGTTTAAAGTAAACCAACACAGTATAAAGGGTTCGCAGATAACAACTCACCAGCACTTTGAACAAACAAACCCAAATAATAGGAGATAAGCTCAAAACCACACATATGCAAATTATTGTATAAGTTATATTATGAAAGGAGAGCCATTGTATCTCGGTCGCAGTTAAAAATATGGCAAAAACAGCTTCAAATTTGAACACAGGAAGGTTTATTTACTATATATAGTAATAAAAACTAATCAAATATTGTTTAAAAAGTAAAAATAAAATAAAATAAATCTCGGCAACACTTAGAGAAAACATGATAATTCTTCCAAATTTGAATTTAAGGGGGCTTATTAGATATATACGACTCCAAACCCATAATAGTTCAAAAATATATAAACTACACTAATGGTTAGAAATTTCATGAAAATATATGTAATAACAACAATAAAAATAACTGAATGGGACCACAGGATTTTTTTTTTCGTTCAGAGCTTAAATGGAATAGGGTATATATCTATTTAGCTAAATTAAATAATTATTCTATTAGTGTTTGATTTCTTTACCAAAAAATCTGATGTGGCCAGCACATAACCTCTCGCCAGATATTTTACTTGGTTGTACGCATAAAACAAAAAATATGTTTAAATACAAATACATATATTCATGTCTCACTACAAAATAATTCTCACATATATTTGCAAAATCTATGGGATATCTTAATATAAATTATGTACAATACATACATTTTCTTTATATTCAATATATCCCGAAATTTTCTTTTTCTACTTTCCTATTCTTTTTCTTTATATTTGTCATTTTTTCGCAAATTCCTTTTATATTCTTTTTACCTCTCGCTAAGAGAGGTATTGGATTCATGCTAAAAATCGCATATCCAGATTTTAGTGAATAAGCACGTTTTAAGGTCCCTAGAATCCGATTACAACATTTTTACGATGATGTCCGTATGTGTGTGTGTTTGTGGATGTGTGGATGTTGGATCCACGATTTCTCAAATACTATAAAACTTAAGACATTTTTAACTACGGATTCCTCAATCTAACAATAATGGGAAGAGTTGATTAAGTTTTGGTAACGTTAAATTCTTTATTCGATAAATATAAATTCGTTATTATATCTTCTATAGATTTAGAGATAAAGAAATGCATATAAAATAATTTGATGTAAAAATTCTCAGATCAAACTACTTCAAGGCAAGAAATTCAAATGTTTGTAATTTACACATAAATGTCACTGTCAAAAATAATTTTATGCTACTGTCAAAAATATTTGTACATCATTATGAAGATTATGAAAATAAAAAAAGTCAACAACGCAAAAGAATATACGTAAAAAAGAATACAAAAGGAATTTGCGAAAAAATGACGAATATAAAGAAAAAGAAAAGGAAAGTAGAAAAAGAAAATGTCAGGATATTGAATATAAAGAAAATGTATGTATTGTACATAATTTATATTAAAATAGATTTTGCTAATATATGTGAGAATTATTTTGTAGTGAGACATGAATATATGTATTTGTATTTAAAAATATTTTTCGTTTTATGCGTAGAACCAGATAAAATATCTGGCGAGAGGTTATGTGCTGGCCACATCAGAATTTTACATCAAATTATTTTATATGTATTTCTTTATCTCTATATCTATAGAAGATATAATAATGAATTTATATTAATCGAATAAAGAATTTAACGTTCTTTAATATAAGTATTTACATAAATTTTCGATGAATAATATTTAGATGATTTTTTTCTTGTAACTACTACTTCCGGTTGTCCAATTGTTACCAAAACTGAATCGACTCTTCCCATTATTGTTAGATTGAGGAATCCGTAGTTAAAAATGTCTTAAGTCTTATAGTATTTGAGATATAGTGAATCCAACATCCACACACACACACACACACACACACACACACACACACACACACACACACACACACACACACACACACACACACACACACACATCCACACACACACACACACACACACACACACACACACACACATACACACACACATACACACACACACACACACACACACACACACACACACACACACACACACACACACCATCGTAAAAAATGTTATAATCGGATTCTAGGGACCTTAAAACGTGCTTATTCACTAAAATCTGGATATGCGATTTTTAGCATGAATTCAATACCTCTCTTAGCGAGAGATAATACAATGAAAATGACAGATATTTAAACAACGTCATTTGAACGTCAAAATAAACGTACGTGTGATTTAAAACGTCAATTTTTTTTCAGTTCCGCCAACTTTGCAAATATCGCCCCCTAGTGGTCAAATAACTGCCAAAAGAGGCGGATCAGTTAGTTTCGAATGTAAGGCCAACGGGAATCCTGTTCCTAGCATCCATTGGACAAAAAAGGTAATGTTATAATTTCTAATAAATATGCATAAAATTTTCTATAAGATAATTTTTTTTAGGATGGAACGTTACCATCAGGACTTCATTTAGAAAGTGGGTATTTGTTGACGATATCAGAAGTTCAACGTCATCATTCTGGTACATATTCTTGTACGGCTTCAAATGGAATTGGTACGCCTGTTTCGGCGGAAGTACATCTGCATGTACTGTGTAAGTGCAACTCCAATTTTATAATTATTTAATTATTAAAATCAGAAAGAGGTCCCTACCGATTGAGGATGATTTTGGAGATCGAGACGAAGAAATTGATGACATGGGAATTGTTATTTTGAAAACTATTCAATATTATTTTACAAAATTTGGTATCTAGGGGTTTTCCGATATGATTGTTTCAGCCAAAATATTTTCAAAACATTAGCACTTCCGGTGTAACCGGAAGTAGGCCTAATTTCTACGTGAACGTAAAGTTGAAGTTCACAAAATTAAAAAAACTTATTTTTTTAAATTGGAAATTCCATTTATATATACAGGCTGTCTCACAACTCGCGCCCCAGAGCGAATGAGGAAACACGAGACTGCACTCGGATGTGTAATTTCGAAGAAAAAAAATCTAGCTTAAAAGATATTCAAGAAAAGACGTCTTAAAATTGACCAATCAGAGACCTACACCTTTAACGTGTTTTTGCCGTAATTTTACGTTACTAGGGTTTTATACAAATCAAATCTTCTTTAAAATGTGTGGTCGACTGTAGTTTTCGAAAAATGTCAGTGTCAAATTAAATTTGTTTTAATCTCAAAGAATTCAAATGACAATAATATATTCGTTTATCACATTTTACACAGCTGCTACAGCACGTTGCATTGTACGATATAAATGATGATCTCGGATGACACCTTCGCTAACCTAAATTTGTTGACAGTGAAAAGTCAACTCTAAAGTGTCAAAATTACAGTAAGTCAAACAAATTTTGTAACTCACTAGTAGTATTTTTAAAACCTAGCAACCAGTTTTATTTTGTAATAATATCTTCACACCTCAAGATATCCTTCCGGGATTGGTGGATTAAAAAGTCTTGTAACTCCGTTATGCAAGCAGCCGCAAATTATTTTCTTCTATTTGTTGGCAACCTATTGTCGTCGGCAAGTTTCAGTTTCGTCTGGGGCGCGAGTTGTGAGACACCTGTATATATATATATATATATATATATATATATATATATATATATATATATATATATATATATATGTATATGTATATATATATATATATATATATATATATATATATATATATATATATATATATATATATATATGTTGATGATATTGAAACATTCGATTCTAAACTGTATATGCGAAACAAAACTAACAGATTTTGGTTTTAAAGACATTAATTTTGAAGTATTCATTCATATATATAAATATATATAGTGTAATTTTAATAAAATAGACTTTTTTTTAAATATCCCTATTCATTTTTGAGTAGTTTGTATATATTGAATCGTTTCTCTTTTACTTCCTTGTACAAAGTAAAGGAAGTATTGTAATCGCGAAAAATTTCGGTTTTCAGATTTCAACGGAAATATCCATATTTACCATCCCTGAATCCATATTGACTAATTTCGTCGTGACGTCTGTACGTACGTGCGTACGTATCTCGCATAACTCAAAAACGATAAACTGTAGAAAGTTGAAATTTTGTATTTAGAACTTCTATAACATCTAGTTGTGCACCTCCCTTTTTGGTCATTACATAATTTCCAGAAATGGTACTTTATTTGAAGCCTATAATAGATTTTAATGAAAAACTATTTTAAAGTATAATCTAAAACTTTTCAAATTTGTTATATAAGACTTTTATGTCAATTGAAATAACATAGTAGATTTTGGTTAAAACAGGCTAACCGGAAGTGATATATTACCTGAAGTTGTTAACAGTTTTTATTCAATAAAATGGTTTCATTTTGATTTTAGAAATAAATATGCTTCAAATAAGGGTTTTAGAGAATTAAATTCTGCGTCTAGCACATCAAGTATTATTAAATTAGCCCTTTGTATAAGCGAGATATGTAAATTTAAAACATATACTTTTTGGTTTTTGTAATGAAGCTTGCTATGGATTAGGACAAAAAATAACAAAAAAATAAAAAATAGATGCTAATGTCAAATTACGTCAAATACGTGCAATTTTATACTTGGGTCTGTACTTCATATTGGTCTTGCGTACAAAGAAGTCGTGTGGTATCCACATCAGATTTTTTTAAATGGAACATCCTACATGTTTTCATATATTTTGAATTGTATTTTATTCATCTATACGCACATATAATTTTTTTTTAATTTTCCTCGGCGTTGTCAAGTTATTTTGTTTTTTCTCTAAAAATGACTAATACACGCATAGCTTTATAAAGGCGTACCAAAGTTATTTTAATAGTAAAATTAAGAATTTTTTTTTCTGTATAACTATAACTATACTCTATGTTCTCATATATATTTTTTTAAATATAATTATACAGGTTGTTCAATACAGCCAATCAAATTTACTCAATTTCAAATGAGTACAACTCGTCATTTTCAAATGGAACACCCTATATTTTATTATTTAGTTGGGTTTCTTTTTATGTTATCTTTCTATGTTATTAAGCGTATCCTATGCCTAAAACCAATAATTTCGGAGTTATTCACCATTTTGTATAAATTTATTTAAATTAAATCTAGTATGCTATGGAAATTGTGTTTTTATTAAGAAACAATTGCAATAATGGACAGTAGTTTGCATTAGCCAATAAATAAAACTGTTTATTATTAATATATGAATTTTTCGCAAGATCAATACTGAATTTGTTTAAAATATTATATTTAATTTCAGACCCCCCTGAAGTAAGTGTTGTACGGTCATGGGTAAATTCAGGAGAGGGTTTAGAAGCTAAAATGGATTGTATAGTGAATGCCGATCCTCCCGCCGAGGTAACTACATGGTAGGGCCTAGAAACTTCCTTTTTACCTCTCGCTAAGAGGTATTGTATTCATGCTAAAAATCGCATATCCAGATTTTAGTGAATAACTACGTTTTAAGGTCCCTAGAATCCGATTATAACATTTTTACGATGATGTCCGTATGTGTGTGTGGATGTGTGGATGTTGGATTCACGATTTCTCAAATACTATAAGACTTAAGACATTTTTAACTACGGATTCCTCAATCTAACAATAATCGGAAGAGTCCAGTCAGTTTTGGTAACAATTGGACAACCGGAAGTAGTAGTTACAAGAAAAAAATCATCTAAATATTATTTATCGAAAATTTATGTAAATACTTATATTAAAGAACGTTAAATTCTTTATTCGATAAATATAAATTCATTATTATATCTTCTATAGATTTAGAGATAAAGAAATGCATATAAAATAATTTGATGTAAAAATTCTCAAATCAAACTACTTCAAGGCAAGAAATTCAAATGTTTGTAACTGATACATAAATGTCACTGTCAAAAATATTTGTACATTATTATGATGATTATGAAAATAAAAAAAGTCAACAACGCAAAAGAATATACGTAAAAAAGAATACAAAAGGAATTTGCGAAAAAATGACGAATATAAAGAAAAAGAAAAGGAAATTAGAAAAAGAAAATTTCAGGATATTGAATATAAAGAAAATGTATGTATTGTACATAATTTATATTAAAATATCCCATAGATTTTGCAAATATATGTGAGAATTATTTTGTAGTGAGAGATGAATATATGTATATGTATTTAAAAATATTTTTCGTTTTATGCGTACAACCAAGTAAAATATCTGGCGAAAGGTTATGTGCTGGCCACATCAGATTTTTTCAATAAGTATTTTCAATAAGTATTACTGATATGGAATAGTTACTGAACATTTGCGAAAACGAATTTATTTTGACAGCTGAAAGCGAGAAAAAAAGGAAGTTGCTAGGCTAAAATGCTAAAAATGTACATTGCTAAATTTTACTTTAATTTTCAGGTTCATTGGTTTCAAGACTCATTTGCATTACAACCAACAGATCGAAGAATTATGTCCAATTCTGGGAAAAAACATACTCTTACAATAAAAAGCATTCAGCTGTCTGATTTTGGAAATTACAGCTGTTTAGTTGTTAATTCTATAGGAAAAGATAAACGGTAAGTCCAACCATAATCAGCAGCAACGCTAAACTGAGTCTGTCTAGTCGTGAGGGCGCCGGAGACCCCGAAGATACACGATGTCTTCCGAGTTATCGCAAAAAACTTTTTGGCCTCCTAAAGTGTAAACATAACAATCACACATCGTTGGCGTCCATGGTAGTTGCGATTTTACACATGCCATGACTTTACCGCACCGAATAAAGTAATACACACCCATATTTTTAAGTTTTAATAGGCCACTAATAAAGAAATCTACTTTGTAATAATAAAGAGTGCCTACAAAAACGCTAGCTACCGCAATTTTCGTACAATATTAGTAAATAAATAAATAAAACTGAATTTCTTTTAATTTAATCCGCCAGCGCCATCTTTTGGCATAAGTCTCAGTCGGCAATGTCAATATGTCAAAATTGTCAAATGATAAAATAAGTGGAATGATTGATGAGAATTATTTATTTTATTTCAAATGTTTGAAATTAATTTTAATGAAGAATGTCGAAAAGGGTAGGTAACATTAGAATCATTCATGTAGTCTGTAGAAACTACGTATGTAGGAACTAATCTACCTAACCTTAATTTCCTTCCAGCATAGCAGCATAGACAATAGACATCCCTAATAAATAAAATAATCAAAGTGCAAATTCTTGGTCTTGTCCCAACCCAACCTCTCAATTGTTGACTTTTTTTCGTCACATCACCGTATGAAAACTTGATAATATCTCTTGTAACGGGCATTTGATTTTTCAGGGAGTAATTCCGATGAAACATTTTTTGCTTGTTCACGTAACTCTGGCGGAGTAGATGTTATAGATTCGTCACTGTCTGACATTTTTCTCTTTGATAGATATGATTACAAATATAACAAGAAATACAATTTTTTGATTATTTTCACGTTTCGTTGGTTTTCAAAGCGCTTGATGACAACAATGGTTTAAGGTTAACAAGCAAAATTTATAGAAAATACATATTTTAGTAGATATCTCGGCCAAAAAATTTAATACATAATGTGTGCGTTAGGTATTTGTACAACGCTCGGTTTTATTGCAGCACTCCGCTGCGCGTCGTGCTTCAATATAAAACCTCGCGTTGTAAAATAACACCTACCGCACGTATAATGTAAATAACTATTTCATTTTGAGTGGATTTGTATCAATGATGGCATAGCCATCTAGACTACTACACAAACTACTGACTTGAAAAATAAGTGTTTTTTTATCTCGTGTTAAAAATCCATATCGAGATTTTGGTAAATGACCACGTTTTAAGGTTCCTAGAATCCAATTTTAACATTTTCACGATGATGTCAGTGTGTATGTGTGTGTGTAGATCCTCCACTCTAACTCAAATACTATCATTCAGAAAATTTTGAAATCTTGTATTTCGAACTTTTTCTGTTTTGGAAAGAACCCATTAGATTTTGGTGAAAATTGGATAACCGGAAATGGCACTTTACAAGAAGCTCAAAATAGTTTTTCTTCGAAAAATACCTTTAAATGTTATTTTTTCGAGATTAATGTTATTATAAAAATTATATGGATAAATTTATAAAATTATCTATAATTTAAATCCCAGATCCTACGGTTTAAACAAACAAAACGCAGTTTGCAGTTATTCAAATATATGTAACTGACAGATAAATATCACTATCAAAGAACTAATTTCAAAATAATATTAGTAACGTTTTAAAAAGGAAAAAGTAAATAGAACAATAGAAAAGGAATTCAATATAGTTTCCAGCATAAGTAAATATGTAGGTATGTAAAGATTCGCAAAAAAAGTTTAAGCTAATCCTCATTTTTGGATTAGTGAATTTTATTCTACCTCGGTATTTAAATTTTAAACTTCATTTTATTATAGTTCCGGTGGCTCAATGGTTAGAGCAACGTCTCATGTCATGAGTGCCCTCGGGGCTCTGGGTTCGAATCCCACTAAGGCATGGATATGTGTGAATGTAAACCCACTCTGTAATTGGGATTTAATCCTGTTGAACGAAAGATGACTATTCAAGGTCATTTGTGAGCCGTTTGATATTACTTGCAGATAACTTCATTGCATTTCGAATGCATAGGCGTGCAACATGAAATATTTATGGACACATTTTAACTGAAAAAATAAGAGTAATTCATTTGAAAATTATGTTTCTTTCTAAATAATGCCTTTCAGAAAGATTTATGTTCTTCACTTATGTTTTTGCAAAATACAAAAACATAGACTTAATTTATAAACCAAGGAATAATAATTTGATTTAAACGGCAACGCCACTGGGTAAATATTAGCACAGAGGGCAGTGTAGTAGATAATTAGATATCCGTAATTCTACGACATACGTCATTAGTATTTATAGTGTGTTAGAAAGTAATGCCACTATTGACGTATACAGGGTGAGTCTGGGTAGACGCCCCCCCCCCTCTTTAACTTTTTTATTATAAGTAATAGAAAAAAATGGCTCATATAAAAGTTTTATTATTTTACAAATACTATTTGATGGCAGAACTAGATATTTTTTATAAAGTCAGGTTTACAAGATACGACTATCAATTTTTATTTTTTAAGTAGCAACCTATAATTATTTTAATAAAATAGAAACCGCCATTTTTTTCTCTTTTCAACGATGTAATATTTTTTATTAATGTATTTGAAAAATTTCGAGAAAAATGAGATAATTTAAAAATAATTTTTAAACAAATATTATAGGTGGCTATGTGAAAATAAACAAAACGTAACAATGTAAAACAAATAAATTAATGTCAAAAAAGTATACATTTGTTTGTTACTTAATTTAACTTATTTTGTAAACAAAAAAAAACATAGCCACCTATAATATTTGTTTAAAAATTATTTCTAATATTTCTAATTATCTCATTTCTCTCGAAATTGTTCAAATACATTAATAAAAAATAATACATCGTTGAAAAGAGAAAAAAATTGCGGTTTCTATTTTATTAAAATAATTATAGGTTGCCATTTGAAATATAAAAGTTGATAGTCGTATCTTGTAAACCTGACTTTATAAAAAATATCTACATCTGCCATCAAATAGTATATGTAAAATAATAAAACTTTTATATGAGCCATTTTTTTCTATTACTTATAATAAAAAAGTTAAAGAGGGGGGCGTCTTCCCAGATTCACTCTGTATCTGTCACACCACACAAATTAAATAGACATAGGTCAAATAATCTTTCTCTTTCTAATACAAAATGTTGCTAAGCTACTGCTGTAAAGTGATGTGTATTCTTTCTTCGCACAAATGACCTTGAATAGTCTTTCGTGAATAATAGTGTACTTGGATTAGATTAGACTATATTTTAAGAAATAAACTGTCAAAATTAGAGTAAAATTTTTTTTGTGACTCGGGCTGAAAATGGCGGGAGGTATTGTGTTGGCCACAGCAGATTTTTACCTTCCGTCACCTTTAGGTAAGGAAGGTATTGTCTTTGGTCAAAAAATTCGGTGGTGAGTTTTTGATGAATAAGCACGTTTTACGGTCCCTAGAATACGATTTTACTATTTTTACGATGATGTCTGTATGTGTGTCTGTGTGTGTGTGTGTGTGTGTGTGTGTGTGTGTGTGTGTGTGTGTGTGTGTAACAAAATTTTCGTCTACGATAACTTCAATACTACAATTCTAAAAATTATAATTCTTTCGTATTTCTCTTCGTTACAACCATGTGAAGAGCTGATTAGATTTTGGTTAGAATTGGTCAACCGGAAGTACCCTCATTTGAAGATTTTAACAGTTTTTCTTGAAAAAACTATGTTAAATATCATTTTTTCACATTTAATGTTATTATAAATATTAAAGAATATTTTATTCTCTATACGATTTGACTGCATTTTATACTTAATATTAAATGGATACAGAGTTAAAAAATCTGATGTGGCCAGCACATTACCTTCCGTCAGTTCTATGTATTTTGTACAAATTTCATACGGAAAGTTCCTTGCTAAATTAAATATTCTATTTCTTGTACATTACCTTCCGGCAGTTGCATGTATTTTATGCAAATTTCATACAGAAAATTATTATTTTGTGACGTTTTTTATATACAGTATAATGTATCTGCAGAAATAAAAGATTTATTATTATTATTTCTTGTACATTACCTTAAAGCAGTTGTATGTATTTTATACAAATTCCATATAGAAAGCAAAAGATCCTATATTTCCAATAAAATTATAAGACAAACACACTTTCTATTTCACTTGACACTGACATCTTTCATTCAGAATTTTCTTAATATAGTAGCTGTTTCCATAGCTATGGCTACTTTATGAATTTTAATTTCTTTATAATTTTTTAACTCTATATCCATTTAGTATTAAGTATAAAATGCAGTCAAATCGTATAGAGAATAAAATATTCTTTAATATTTATAATGACATCAAATGTGAAAAAATTATATTTAACATAGTTTTTTCAAGAAAAACAGTTAAAATCTTCAAATGATGGTACTTCCGGTTGACCAATTGTAACCAAAATCTAATCAGCTCTTCATATGGATGTAACGAAGAAGTATACGAAAAAATTATAATTTTTGTAACTGTAGTATTAGAGTTATCGCAGACGAAAATTTTGTTACACACACACACACACATCCACACACACACACATACAGACATCATCGTAAAAATAGTAAATTCGTATTCTAGGGACCCTAAAACGTGCTTATTGATTAAAAACTCATCATCGAATTTTTTGACCAAAGACAATACCTTCCTTACCTAAAGGTGACGGAAGGTAAAATTTATAAAGAAATTAAATTTCATAAAGTAGCCATAGCTATGGAAACAGCTACTATATTAAGAAAATTTTGATTGAAAGATGTCAGTGTCAAGTGAAATTGACATAAGGTACGTTCTGTCGGTGTCAGAAATATTCCTACTAGAATAAGAATATTCTTAAAGCAATAGAACGCTTACTGGCAAATAACTGTCAAGTAAAAAATAAATACGATAGAACAGTGGGAGTGTTTATGTGTTATTGTTAGTTAACAACTAAAGCTAACTTTGTATGTTTATTTTGGATCTTCAAAATGTTGTTATTACAGAGATTATAATTATATAATAATATATTAAATAATAAAAATGTAAAGGAGGTATTTCTTTGAGCACAGTCTAATCTGAACATTGACAAATGTAACAAAAAGGTACGCACGACAGTCAGCTAGTACAATTTTGAATTTATCTCCAATCTATATATCTTCCAACCAGCGCTTCCAGCTCTGAAGTTGGAATGATTCGTAGGAATGTTCAGATTTTTTTGACGCAAAAGAACGATCATTGAGGTTCTACTAGAAGAAGTAGTAAGATTTCTGACACCGATGGAACGTACCTATAGTGTGTTTGTCTTATAATTTTCCTGGAAATATAGAATCTTTTGCTATAAATTTTCTGTATGGAATTTGCATAAAATACATGCAACTGCCGGAAGGTAAAGTACAAGAAATATAATCTTTACCAAGGAATTTTCTGTATGAAATTTGTACAAAATACATAGAACTGACGGAAGGTAATGTGCTGGCCACATCAGATTTTTTTTTGTTTTCAGGTATATTGAGTTATCAGGGAAGCCAGGGCCGGCTACAATAATAAGTTCTGGCTATTCAGGCCCGTCTGAATATATTTTAAAATGGACAGTACAAAGCGTATTTCCTATTATTGAAGTCAGAATATTATACCGACGTCTTTTGGTAAATTAAGTGCAGATACCGCACCCAAAACAAATATTAAGCCTTTATGACACATTTATTATTGATTTCAGTTCAACGCATCATACCACCATGCAGGAAAATGGCATGACTTGATTATCCGGCCATCTCAAAATCATTTTTCGTCATCTACGAATGATCGCACATTTCAGCAACTTTTGACAGACTTAGTGGCTGATTCTGTCTATGAAGCGACTGTACAAAGTCGAAACCAACATGGGTGGGGCGAACTAAGCGCCCCACATCAGTGGTTCACGCGAAGGGGGGGGCATCAACACTTGGAAATCGAAAATGGGGCCGGATTTCTTAAATTCAGGGTTTTGTTATTAGTTTTTCCTTTATTTTTGAGGTTATAAATAAATAAAGATGGAGATAAATAGTCAAATTTTTCTTTGAATGGCAGTTTAATGTGTTTTCGTCATAAGAGAGAGATAGATATAAGTAGGCCGCGTTTAACTCACAACATATACAATTCTATAGGAAATCACAAATTATTTTACATTATATTGAGTTTTTGTATTATAAATAACACAGGGTGAGTCTAGGAAGACGCTCGCCCCCTTTAACTTTTTTATTATAAGTAATAGAAAAAAATGCCTAATATAAAAGTTTTATTATTTTACATATACTATTTGATGGCAGATGTAGATATTTTTTATAAAGTCAGGTTTACAAGATACGACTATTAACTTTTATTTTTCAAATGGCAACCTATAATTATTTAAAAAAAAATAAAAATCGCCATTTTTTTCTCTTTTCAACGATGTATTATTTTTTATTAATGTATTTCAAAAATTTCGAGAAAAATGAGATAATTTAGAAATAATTTTTAAACAAATATTTTAGGTGGCTATGTGAAAATAAACAAAACGTATACATTTGTTTGTTACTTAATTTAACTTATTTTGTAAACAAAAAAAACATAGCCACCTATAATATTTGTTTAAAAATTATTTCTAATATTTCTAAATTATTTCATTTTTCTCGAAATTTTTCAAATCCATTAATAAAAAATAATACATCGATGAAAAGAGAAAAAAATGGCGGTTTATATTTTATTAAAATAATTATAGGTTGCCATTTGAAAAATAAAAGTTGATAGTCGTATTTTGTAAACCTGACTTTATAAAAAATATTAACATCTGCCATCAAATAGTATATGTAAAATAATAAAACTTTTATATGAGCCATTTTTTTCTATTACTTATAATAAAAAAGTTAAAGGGGAGGGGCATCTTCTCAGACTCACTCTGTACATAGCTATTTATCAGTAGGCTATGTAAGAAAAACAATATTATTTTTAAAGTTATTAACAAATATATTTTAATTTAAGTTCAATTGTTTTTCATACATAGCTTACTAAAAAATATTAATATAAAAACAAAATTTATTTAAATTTCAATTGAATTTTTCTCAATATTTTTGTTATGTTAGGATATAAAATGATTACATGGTTGAATTCAGAAAAAAATACTCTATTAAATAGGCCTAAAAAATATATATCATCCCATTTAAAAAAATAAAACTTTGTGTTATAACTTGAGAACCACTGGTTTAAAAAAATATTTTCTTCTATATTCGGATGTCCCCCTTGGTCTTCTATAAAATTGCCTTATAGCATTTTATTGTATCTTTAATAATATAGAAATTATTTGATGTAGGTCGTTCAGCTGTTACACCCTGTATTAATTGTTGTAATCAATTGTATTTTATTTTATATATTTTAAGAGAAATTTGACTATAAATGAGTTATGGTTGGAAAGTTGGGGAAATTTCCTATAAGTTGGTACTAAACAAATGAGGATATGTTATCCTAAAAGCGGGAAATTTAAATATAATTTGTGTATATACTTAAATTTTGCGTTTCATTGAGCTCAAATATTATTTTAAGAATATATTAGTCAATTTAAATATTCTGCCAAGCAGATATATTAATTTTATTAACTAAATAGTCACTTAAAATTTAAAAATTGTCCAAATTTTAAATATAAGATTTATTTTAATAGTATAGATTTAACTAGGATTAAAAATTTGACTTTAAATATAATTTATGATTTTATTTAATTGTGATACATTTGAAAATAATTATTAATTATACAAAAATTGTCAAACAATGTATATATATTTTAAAATATAATATTTATAATAAAAAATATTTCGACATATCAGTTTCAGGCTTTGCCACCCAAAAATGGGTTGACTTACACCCTGGAAACTATGAAAATCGTAATCCTCGTACTTTTTGCATCCTATACACCCATTTTTATCCATATCCTTACAGCCGTTTTGAAATAATTTAAAAAAATCTGATGTGGTAACCACATTATTTCCCGCCGAATTCTATGTTAAAAATATTGGATTATATTTTATTTTTTTCCTGGAAAATCTGTTAAGAGCTCCCCAAGTTAAGTACCACACCCATTTTATCGTATATAGTTCGAAATATTTCTGCAAGATGTCAATTTTAAATTTGGCGCCACACAATCCAGTAGTTAGTAGTTCAAATATATTCTAATAGGTGGGCAGATTTGCCAACGAATATACAGATCAACAAGTTGTTTTTTTATGTTTTTAATAATTATAATGTTTATTTAATATAAAACTGGTGATAAAAGTGTGTTTTAATGTAGAATAGGTATGAAAAAATATAAATTAATGTGTATAGACATCAATTTTTAACAATTGTGATTTTAAAACGTCAAACTATATTTGTAGGTTAACTGTTTTGATGTTTATGATAAAATTTATTGTGTTCAAGTGATTTTCTATAAATTTTCAATATTCAAATTAATATTTGTAGTGTTTAATTATATTGTTTCAGTTTTAAAAGTGTTTATTTAGTGAAACAATTTGTTTTAGAAACAAATGAAGATATCAATATGTCGAGACACGAAAAAACAAAATCAGGCAGTTTTGTAAGTACTTTTCAATTTATTTTTATAATCTTACATATTTTAAGTTTCATTTGTAAAATTTTCAACGTTTTATATGTTTATTTTAAACTAAAAATCATCGTTTTTAAAATGTCAAATTTCTTGAACTGTCATTCAGAAACAGTTATAATTTTAAAAATAGACTTTTATCAAAGATATAACTAAATTTGATTCATAATTGAATTAATATTAATATTAATTAATATATGTATTAATTTTTATTAAAATTTGTTAATTATTTTAAATGTTATTGAATAAAATATAAAATGCTGTAAATCAAGCAAATATTTGAACCAGTTTTAGGCAAATTTAAATTAATATTTAGGCCATACGTATTTAAAACAGTTTTAAGCAATTTAAAAGTATTTAAAATCATTAAATTAGTTTTTTTTTGTGATAAATGTCTGACGGTTATATTCGCGTCAGTTCAGAGTTTTATTCATAGATGGCCCAAATGTAGACGTCAAAACAAATGAATGGTTCAAAAAATGTAATGTGGCCAGCGCATAACCTCCCACCAATCTCATATTTGTTTATATCATAAACTTTGAGAAGAAAATCTGTTTAGAGCTTCCAGTAAAGTACCACTTCCGGTTTATCAATTTTAGCAAAAATATAATATGTTGCTCTCATTAATATAAAAGTCTTAAATACCAAATTTGAAAAGTTTTGGATTATATCATAATATATTTTTCACGAACATCTGTTCAGAGCTTCAAGTAAAGTATCACTTCCGGTTTATCAATGTTACCCAAAATCTAATATGTCGTTTCCTGTGATATAAAAGCCGTAAATATTAAAATTGAAAAGTTTTGGATTTTATTTTAATATAGTTTTTCATTAAAAACTGTTATGGGCTTCATGTAAAGTATAACTTCCGGTTTATCAATTTTAGGAAAAATCTAATATGTTGTTCTCATTAATATAAAGGTCTTAAATACCAAATTTGAAAAATTTTGGATTATATCATAATATATTTTTCACGAACATCTGTTCAGAGCTTCAAGTAAAGTATCACTTCCGGTTTATCAATGTTAGCTAAAATCTAATATGTTGTTTCCTTTGATATAAAAGCCGTAAATACTAAAATTGAAAAGTTTTGGATTTTATTTTAATATAGTTTTTCATTAAAAACTGTTATGGGCTTCAAGTAAAGTATTACTTCCGGTTTATCAATTTTAGCAAAAATCTACTATATTGTTCTCATTAATATAAAAGTCTTAAATACCAAATTTGAAAAGTTTTGGATTATATCATAATATATTTTTCACGAATATCTGTTCAGAGCTTCAAGTAAAGTATCACTTCCGGTTTATCAATATTACCCAAAATCTAATATGTCGTTTCCTGTGATATAAAAGCCGTAAATACTAAAATTGAAAAGTTTTGGATTTTATTTTAATATAGTTTTTCATTAAAAACCGTTATGGGCTTCATGTAAAGTACCACTTCCGGTTGTCCAATTTTACCCAAAATCTAAACAACTCTTTATATGTATGCAGAAAGCTTAAATACAGAAAACGGAAATTTTTGAAAGTTTGTTATAAAAGTTATCGTGGATAAAAAAGTCGTCACAATTTTTTGAACGAAAACATTACCTCCCTTACCTATCATATTGGGGGGGGGGGGGGATAGTAGCCTCATTTCTTAATATTTATTTAATTATCTGATAACAAATGATAAGATTTTTATTATTTATTTATCATTGAAAATAGTATTTCAATTTGTAACGTACTGTGTAAAATATTCAAATATTATTGTCAAAATGTCGTCTATACAAAGAAATCCAAGTTTTTATAAAAAATCACAAAGATATGTAGTAAGTTTTGTATTTATTTTTAAGTTAAATATATATTTAACCTATAATTATTGATGTCTATGTTTGGGCGTGGCAAATTTATCAACAAATGACATTTTTAACAATATTTATGCACATTATTCATTTTTCTAAACATAAATATGACTTTAAAAATAGCTTCTAGAATTTTGTAAACATTACTACATGTTTATAAATATAAAACAACTCATTTTTTTTATTTAAAAGTAGGTGTTTATATTTGAATCGTAGTTAGCCATGAAACAAGTGAAAATGAGATCATAACAAATGCCGAATGATGTCATCTGTCATTCCGTATGCAACTGTCTTAGACACAAGTGATGGTTTTCATGTTTTCTTTTGTTTTTTCGCAAAATGGCTTATGTTTATAACTATGTAAGTGTTTTATTTGTTTTTATTGTTTTTAATATTAATTATTTGTTAATAATTTGACATAATTTTCATTTAAAAATATGTTTAAATGTATGCAACAACCCAAACATAAATGTATTGTTATTAATAGTTATTAACATGCCTAGGATTGTTATAGCTATTAACATACCTAGCCGAAGATGTCGGTTTGAAATCCAAGCTCGTAGAGCGAGGATTTTAAGACATGTAAGGCTTGTTATGATTAATAACATCCATGGTTTGTTCAATAGTTTATCGGTTTCAGAAAATTAAGACATTATTGATAAATACCATTTTTTGAAATTCTATCATTAATGCTACTTTCAGATTGCTATGGTTAACAGAACAATTATTTTGACACATGTTAATATGACAAATATTCAAATTATGTGCTTTATTCCTCATGTTTATTACTTTAGAATAAAGTAGACCGTATTTAGAACGATAGGCTAACGTTATCTGTATGTATTAATGAAGAGCATTATATTTTCATTTGATTTTATTTTCATTTTGTAGACCGTTGTTGACAAGTCAGTCTGGTAATAATATTACCATACAGATACAGTTATTACTTAGTTACCAGCCTACTTTTGTACATGTAAACAATGGAATAATATCCTGAAACCGGTAAATTAATTAATTCGAGCTCGTAGAGCGAAGATTTTAAGACATCTAAGGCTTGTTATGATTTAAAACATCCGTGGTTTGTTCAATAGTTTATCGGTTTCAAAAAATCAAAACATTGTTAATAAATATTATTTGTTGAAATTCACATATGTTAATATGACAAATATTCAAATTATGTGCTTCATTCCTCATGTTTATTATTTTAAAATAAAGTAAACTGTGTTAAAAACAATACACTAACGTTATTTGTATGTATTACTCATTCATTTTATTTTATTTTTATTTTGTAGACTGTTGTTGATATATCAGTACATTAATGATATTACCGTACAGATACAATTATTACTTAGTTACCACAGCCTACTTTTTTATAAATAAACAAAGACTTAATGTCCTGAAACCGGTAATAATATTCTATAGGTCAAAATATAAAAATAACTTTTTGGAATCTATTCAAAAACTTCAAATTTCGCAAACTACTTAAATAAATATTACTACATCCACTGACATTACATTAAAATAGTTAAATTGTATTTTAAAAACCTGAAACATAATTTTCAAAAGCTGTACAACTTGTAAAATATACTACACTAAATATTTATTTTAAACTTGTGGTTTACTGACCTTGAATATTTTGATTAGATAAACATTGTAGTTTTCTATATATGCACCTTGTAATGCACTACTAATATGCGAAAATACGTTGTATATAGTGCACGCAATATTAACAAAATGTCGAAAAAGGTATTTAAATTTAAATTAAAAATTATTAAAATAGTTTCTGGGAAAGATAGGTAAGTCCGACATCAGGAATATTTCGTTTATTTTGAGATATATATATATATATATATATATATATATATATATATATATATATATATATATATATGTATATATATATATATATATATATATATATATATATATATATATATATATATATATATATATATATATATATATACCGTGTGTCTGTCGTAAAAGTGTACATAGGAGATTAACATGGGAAATCAGTTTTTTACAAATTCTTGCTCGCCTAATTATTTTAAGCAAAAACGCGTCAAATAAAAGTTATAGGGCATAAAATTCTGCATCTAAATCAATAAATAGAATTACCTTTACCTGCTTTGTAACGACAGAAATTAATTATGAAAATGTTGCAAATTACGTTGAAAATATCGACAGCCATGGAATGAAACAAAAAATAAATAAATGCTTGACGTTTATCTGTCACAACGTAAGTTAACTTATTTGACGTTTCTGACAATTTGATAAAACGTCGAGCATTTATTTATTTTTTATTCAATTCCATGGCTGTTGATATTTTCAACATAATTTTCGACATTTTCATATTTAATTTCTGTCGTTACAAAGCATGTAAAGGTAATTGTGTTTATTGATTTAGATGCAGAATTTTATGCCCTTTTATTTGACGCATTTTTGCTTAAAATAATTAGGCGAGCAGGTAAAACAGATTTCCCATATTAATCTCCTATGTACATCTTTAAGACAGACACACGGTATATATATATATATATATATATATATATATATATATATATATATATATATATATATATATATATATATATATATATATACCGTGTGTCTGTCTTAAAGGTGTACATAGGAGATTAACATGGGAAATCAGTTTTTTGCAATTTACTGCTCGCCTAATTATTTTAAGCAAAAACGCGTCAAATAAAAGTTTCAGAGCATAAAATTCTGCATATAAATCAATAAACAGAATTACCTTTACATGCTTTGTAACGACAGAAATTAATTATGAAAATATCGAAAATTACGTTGAAAATATCGACAGTCATGGAATTGAACAAAAAATAAATAAATGCTTGACGTTTTATCAAATTGTCAGAAACGTCAAATAAGTTAACTTACGTTGTGACAGATAAAAAGTCAAGCATTTATTTATTTTTTGTTCAATTCTATGGCTGTCGATATTTTCAATGTAATTTTCGACATTTTCATATATATATATATATATATATATATATATATATATATATATATATATATATATATATATATATATATATATATATATATACCGTGTGTCTGTCTTAAAGGTGTACATAGGAGAATAACATGGGAAATCAGTTTTTTGCAATTTCCTGCTCGCCTAATTATTTTCAGCAAAAACGCGTCAAATAAAAGTTTAAGGGCATAAAATTCTGCATCTAAATCAATAAACAGAATCACCTTTACCTGCTTTGTAACGACAGAAATTAATTATGAAAATGATGCAAATTACGTTGAAAATATCGACAGCCATTCAATTAAACAAAAAATAAATAAATGCTTGACGTTTTATCTGTCACAACGTAAGTTAACTTATTTGACATTTCTGACAATTTGATAAAAGGTCAAGCATTTATTTATTTTTTGTTCAATTCCATGGCTGTTGATATTTTCAACGTAATTTTCAACATTTTCATATTTAATTTCTGTCGTTACAAAGCATGTAAAGGTAATTCTGTGTATTGATTTAGATGCAGAATTTTATGCCCTATAACTTTTATTTGACGCATTTTTGCTTAAAATAATTAGGCGAACAGGAAATTGCAAAAAACTGATTTCCCATGTTAATCTCCTACGTACATCTTTAAGACAGACACACGGTATGTATATATATATATATATATATATATATATATATATATATATATATATATATATATATATATATATATATACTATTATTCACGAAAGATGACTATTCAAGGTCATTTGTTCGAAGAAAGAATACACATCACTTTATAGCAGTAGCTTAGCAACATTTTGTATTCGAAAGAGTAAGATTATTTGACCTATGTCTATTTAATTTATGTGGTGTGACAGATATACGTAAATAGTGGCATTACTTTCTAACACACTATAAATAATAATGACATATGTCGTAGAATTACAGATACCTAATTATCTACTACACTGCCCTCTGTGCTAATAATTACCCAGTGGCGTTGACGTTTAAATCAAATTATTATTCCTTGGTTTATAAGTTAAGTCTATGTTTTTGTATTTTGCAAAAACATAAGTGAAGAACATAAATCCTTCAGAAAGGCATTATTTCGAAAAAACATAATTTTCAAATGAATTACTCTTATTTTTTCAGTTAAAATGTGTCCATAAATATTTCATGCTGCACGCCAAACATATGAAATGCAATGAAGTTATCTGCAAGTAATATTATATCAGACGGTTCACAAATGACCTTGAATAGTCATCTTTCGTGAATAATAGTTTATATATATATATATATATATATATATATATATATATATATATATATATATATATATATATATATATATATATATATATATATATATATAAATAAAATTAGCTTCATTGATACCAAAATATCGCAGTATTATTTTAACCATTTCAAAATGGCGACCATTTATTTTCAAAATATGTAGGCCAACACAATACCTCCCGCCATTTAATTAACCAAAGAAAAGAAATAGAAGAAAAATTCATGCAAGTGAAATATTATTTTGTTTTATAATAAAATTGTTTTCATAGCTTGCTATGTTTTATTTTATATGGAATTTTATTAATACAAATTTGGAAAATAAATGGTTGCCATTTTGAAATGGTTAGATTTGAAGTTGGACCCATTTCCGCAAAACCGGAAGTGATACAGAATTTTTTTCTATGTCCATCTTACGAGTCCCTTTGTCTAGTTTATGTTTGTTTATTATTATTTTTTGTATATCTCAAAATAAACGAAATATTTTTTTGGGTGGCGTATTTACATCAAACATCCTGTATAAATTATTATTTAGAGAGGTATTGCGCATGTGTATACCAATTTTCAATTAAAATTGTTGAGCGGTTTATGATTTATTAAAAAAATATAATTTTCTGTCGTTCAAAATTTACAAATTTGTTGATTATTTTTTGACATTTCTTACAAGCAATGAAATGTGCCATTTTGTGTCACGTGTTTGCGTTTTAACCAATCCTGTCATTATTATACTGAGAATAAAGCTCTAGAGATTATACCCGGGAATAATCCCCGTAGCTTTTGTTTTTGTTGACATATGTCAGATATTCACAAACATAAATAAAAGGAGGGAAAAAGACTAATTTTGTGCCATTTCTGATCGAGAAATAAATCAAAAAATTATAGAAACCACTTCTAGAAATACCATAATTAGTAATTATTATCTTTTGATTATTTATATTGTTGTCAAAACTGACTTACCAACTGAGCTATGTAATTGAAAGAAGCTAGTTAATTACTACAATAGATGGCGTAACAGTATGACAGCCTGATTCCATTGTTTGGAACTTTTTAACCAATCCTGTTATTATTATACTGAGAAGAAAGCTCTAGAGATTATTCCCGGGAATAATCCCCGTAGCTTTTGTTGATATATGTCAGATATTAATCAACACAAGTAAAATAAGGAAAAAATACCATAATGGACCTTTTCAATTTAACGGCTATCTCTTTCTATCGTTGCAAATAGTAAGAAAATGGCGCGAACAACTGCCAGTTGGGCTGTCAAACGAAACGTCAAAAATATTGCAGTCATTAAAATACCTGTATTCTCAGTGAAAATTTGTATCGTTAGACATTTTAACTTCAATAACTTGTAACTTATTTCGATTTTTTAAATTTATCTGAGATATTCTCACATTTTACGTCTAAATTTTTTAGAAACAAACGCCATAGATCTCTGTTGTTCTTACTATGCGCAGATACTCATTGCGCATATCTTCTATCTCTTTAAATTGGAAAGGTCCATTAGTAATTATGTTTTGATTATACAGGTGATTCATCGGTCTGTCCTCTGTTTATAACTCTTTTATTTTAAGTCAGATAGAAAAACTCTTCAAATATAATTTATATGATATAGTATTATCTATCTACGTACCATATCTATTTGTATACAAGGTGCTCCATTTAAGCGCAACAATATGTAACTTTATATTTCTTAATGGAACACTCTATATTTATTTATTTATTTTGATAGTAAATTAGATTCCCTTTAAAAAAGTATTAAGTAATAAGGGGTCTAAAATTATAAATTAAGAAGTTATTTACCTTTATTCGTTGAATGTTTCTATCATGTTATTATTAACAAAGTAAGCTATGGATAATTTGATCAATTGTTTCGAATTTAAACAAACAAGTTGTCCAATTATTCTTAGTTTATCATTGTTGATGTTGATGTGAAAATGAATAATACAAATTTTAGTAAAGATGAGATGGTTAATATAATATTTATAATAGAAAAATCTATTGAAGTTGAAGGACAAATTTTCGAGCATTTATTATAATTTGCATTATTTAGTCTGTCACTAAATTTTAATAGCTTCTTTGGAATTAGTGTAATGTTTAAAATAAATATTAATAAAAAAGGATAAAAATTTTGTATTATATTATGGTTTTTTCCACTCTGAACTATTATTTTTTATGAACGTAAATAACTTCTTAATTTATAATTTTAGAGCCCTTATTACTTAATACTTTTTTAAAGGGAACCTAATTTACTATCAAAATAAATAAATAAATGTAGGGTGTCCCATTAAGAAATATAAAGTTACATATTGTTGCGCTTAAACGGAGCACCCTGTATACAAATGCATATGGTACGTAGATAGACAATAATATATCATATAAATTATATTTGAAGAGTTTTTCTATCTGACTTAAAATAAAAGAGTTATAAAGAGAGGACAGACTGATGAATCACCCTGTATTGTTGGCAAAACTGACTTACCGACTGAGCTATGTAAATGAATGAAGCTAGTTAACTACGACAATAGATGGCGTTACAGTAGTATGACAGCCCGATTCCGTTGTTCGAAACTTGTGGATCAAAAAATAATATAATTAAATATAATTCGAGAGTTCGATAAATTACTGAGAATATTTTTTTCTCAGCTGGATACCTGGTTTCGGAATCCAAAAAAGGGCTCAAGTATTTCCAGAACAACCGGTTCAAATATTCCAAGACCGACCAGCGACTCAGATTTTCAGGATGACGAAAATGAAGTACAAATTAATAATTTACCAGACGGCGAGCTGAATAACAGATTTGAAGAAATGTTGGTAAGTTAACACCCTTTTTATACATATTTAATTGGCGGGAAATTCAAATCAAACATTTTTTATTATTTCAGAATGACATGAATTTGACCGACGAAAAGAAAGAACCGCTAAGAAAATTGTCGATAAGTAAAAAGAAGAATATGTTAATCATTCACTGTAAAGGGCCAAGCGTGGTAAGTTTTTTTTTTATATTTTAAAACAGCTGTTCTCATCTTTGTGCAAAGCAGATTGCCACACCCATTAATGCGTAATATGGCGTGATGATATATTTATTTGTTTATCTTATTTTTAATTTTCAGGAATCTAAAAGTAAATTAGATAAACCTCATGACTATATAAATTATTTGTCACAACCGGACCTTAGCTTAAACAAACAATTTAACTGTATGGAATCTTTGAGGATAGCTTTAACTAACAATACTTTAAGCTGGGTCCACGAATTTGGCACATCTGGTTTAAAAATCTTATTTACAACTTTAGAAAAATGTTGCAGAGGGTAAAACAAAAAAAGTTCATTTTCTTTTACTCATAACTTCTCAACGGGTAGAAATATTTTAATTTCAAACACAAAATCGGATTCAGCGTAGTTTAAAATATAAATATTAATATTTTCACTACTTTAAACTGTTTGGTATAAGAACCGGAAAGGGTTTTATGTCATTTCCTTCAAATCTTCAGTGGCCCAAAAATAGTTTTTCTTTGATGGAATTCATAAAATTAAATATATAATCATAATTCAGACTTAAAACAACTTAATTTTACTTAAATAAATTTATTTGACAGCTTAAATTGCGCCAAAATGCTGGAACTACATCTAAAATGATCGACTGAGTCGGTAATTCAGTTTAATAAAAGTGCAATTATTAAATTATTATAAGTAGACTTTTATATTTTTAATATAATTTTACACTATTCATAAAATTAAGTATATAATCTTATTTTATACTTAAAACAACTTAATTTTACTTAAATAAATTTATTTTTGACAGCTTAAATTGCGCCAAAATGCTCGAACTACATGTTAAAATGATTGACTGAGTCGGTAATGCAGTTTAACAAAAGTGCAATTATTAAATTATTATAAGTAGACTTTTATATTTTTAATATAATTTTACATATCTACTATTCATAAAATTAAGTATATAATCTTATTTTATACTTAAAACAACTTAATTTTGCTTTAAAAAAAATATTTTTGACAGCTTAAATTGCGCCAAAATGCTCTACATGTAAAATGATTGACTGAGTCGGTAATGCAGTTTAACAAATCTGCAGTTATTGTTATTAAAAGTAGACTTTTATATTTTTAATATAATCTTACATATATACTGTATACATTCCTTTATTAATATTTGTCAAATTTCTTTGTAACTTTGATAAAAACATTTTTCAAATTTTAATGAGCGGTGCGCGAGTCGAATGTTATGCAGGTTGGTTAGTACATTTGAACCTCACTTTTGTGTTTACAAATAAATATTTTCATAAAAAAAATAAATGTTTTTAATAAATTTTAGGTATGTATAAGTGATTTTCAGTTAATTTTATGTGTTTTGCGTAAATTTCAGCCGTATTCATAACCAAATAAAACTGTTTAATGTTTTGGAAGAACCGCGAAAAATTCGCAACGGGTGTCATTTAAGAAATATTTAATTTAAACTTATTTAAAGTGGTTTTAAGTTGTGAAAATGTTGTGATTTATATTTGAAACCTCGTACAACACGATTTTGATGTTAATTTTGATATATTTCAAACACCAAATAAGTTATGAGTAAGAGAAAATATATCTTTGAATGACTGTCATTTCGAGCATGTTTTTTATGTTATACATATTATTTTTAAGGGATGAAAAATACGAAAAACTTCAATACGAATCCTTGCGATGTGTTAAAGTGTTTATGAACAATACTGAAGGTTTAAAACAAGTTTTAGGTTTGAAAGAGGGCTGGAATATCATAGCCCAATGTTTAGACCCAAATCGGCCGAACGTTATGATCGAAAGTTTAAAGGTTAGTGATTTTTAAAATATTTTGGGGCGTTTTTAATTAATATTCTTTCAGATTATGGCTGTAATATGTCTTTTAGAGGACGACAAGGGTAGAAATGTCGGTCACGATACAATATTAAACGCAATAACTACAGTGGCTGAAAAAAGAAAATATGAACGTTTTCGACCAATCATCGAAGGTCTTAGAAAAGATACAAACCCTTCACTATTGGTAAGTTGTTTTTTAATATTTCCACAATAGTTCCATAACATATTATATTTCAGAGCGCTTGTTTACAATTTATAAACGCAGTCATCGACCGTTCAGACGATTTCGACTACAGAATCCATTTGAGAAATGAAATAGTGCGAACAGGACTTATAGATTATTTAGGTACATTTAACAATTAATTCCAACACCCCATAAAATAAATTAAACCCATTTTAGACTCTTTACGAGAATCAAAACTCGATCAAATCCAAGTTCAGATCCAAGTCTTCGACAATAACCGCGAAGATGACTACGAAGAACTCATCCAGCGGTTCGACAATGTTCGAATGGAAATGGACGACCTGAATGACTGTTTCGAAGTACTGAAAAATGCCACTTTGGATACGCCGGCAGAGCCGTATTTTTTGAGCATCTTACAACATCTGCTCTTCATAAGAGATGACCATTTGGTGAGTGAATTAATAAAATATCAATAAATGTGGGTATAGTCCTGAGGGATGCTGATGAACGCTTAGATTATGGACGCGGATTTTATTAAGATTTAACTATAGTTTTATTTATATAATTATATTTATTATTATATAACAAACTACATTGATACACAATGGGCTGGCGATGAACCAACGCCCAAAACTAAAACATGGCATGTTCCTACAACATGTAAGCATGTAATAACGTGAATATTTAAGTGTGTACACATAACTTCTCAAGGACTTTTGGCAGCTAGACTAAACAACAAACTGTTGTAATAATCTAAATATCGTCGTTCTGAGGGATGCTGATGAACACTTAGATTATGGACTCTAACTTTATTGAGATTTTACTAAAGTTTTATTTACATGATTATACTTATTATTAACTATTGATTAAAACAAACTAAATATTAAACAAATTACATTGTTACACAATGGGCTGGCGATGAACTAACGCCCAAAACTAAAACACTGCATGATCCGACAAGTAAACTTGTAATAACCTAAATATATATAACTGTCAAGGACTTTTGGCAGCTGGACTAAACAAAAAACCGCCGTGGGAAAAATGATAATTATTTCTAAACTCACAAACGTTATTACGTTTATTGATGATTACGAATTTCGTAACAGTCGTTCTAAGGGATGCTGATGAACGCTTAGATTATGGACTCTTAATTTTATTGAGATTTAACTAAAGTTTTATTTACATAATTATACTTATTATTATATTGAACAAATTACATTGGTACACAATGGGCTGGCGATGAACCAACGCCCAAAACTGTCAAGGACTTTCGGCAGCTAGACTAAACAACAAACCGCCGTGGGAAAAATGATAATTATTTCTAAACTAACAAACGTTATTACGTTTATTGATGATTACGAATTTCGTAACAGTCGTTCTGAGGGATGCTGATGAACGCTGAGATTATGGACTCTTAATTTTATTGAGATTTAACTTAAGTTTTATTTACATAATTATACTTATTATTAAATTAAACATATTACATTGTTACACAATGGGCTGGCGATGAACCAACGCCCAAAACTAAAACACTGCATGTTCCGACAACACGTAAGCTTGTAATAACCTAAATATATATAACTGTCAAGGACTCTTGGCAGCTAGACTAAACAACAAACCGCTGTGGGAAAATTAATAATAATTATTTCTAAACTAACAAAACGTTATTACGATTATTTCGTAACAGTCGTTCTGAGGGATGCTGATGAACACTTAGATTATGGACTCTAACTTTATTGAGATTTTACTAAAGTTTTATTTACATGATTATACTTATTATTATATTAAACAAATTACATTGTTACACAATGGGCTGGCGATGAACCAACGCCCAAAACTAAAACACTGCATGTTCCAACAACATGTAAGCTTGTAATAACCTAAATATATATAACTGTCAAGGACTCTTGGCAGCTAGACTAAACAACAAACCGCTGTGGGAAAAACGATAATTATTTTTAAACTAACAAACGTTATTACGATTATTTCGTAACATCAGAGGTGTATTTTAGGTACGTCCAGCGTATTATAAATTAATTGAAGAATGCGTGACTCAAATTGTATTACACAAAAATGGAACTGACCCCGATTTTCGTGCGAATAGAAGGTTTCAAATTGACGTCCAACCTTTGATTGACGAATTAAAAGGTGGGCAAGTGTATACAGGGTGTCCGGATTCCTAGATTTATTTTAAATTTGTTTTGTCTCAGAGGCAAGCCGCGCGGAAGACGAAAAAAAAATCGAAGACCTAAAACAACGCCTCGACGAAACCCTTATTCAAAAACAAGAAGCCTTGGCCAAAATCAAAGTTTTAGAGGAAAGATTACTGGGTTCGACTCCCAATACAAACATTGATTCGCCATTATCCGCCCAAAATCTCGCCGCTATTTCCAAAGCAATATCATCCCCGAATTCAGGGATTCCGCCACCCCCGCCCCCTCCAGGGGGTGCCCCACCCCCGCCGCCCCCACCCCCTGGAATGGGGATGGGGCCACCCCCTCCGCCCCCGCCTATGATGGGTGGGATACCACCCCCGCCCCCAATGGGAGGAGGGATGGGGCCCCCGCCACCTCCGATGATGGGAATGGGGCCCCCTCCACCTATGATGCCTCAAGTGGAGGTATTACCGCACGGATTAAAGCCCAAAAAGAAGTGGGATGTGAGCGGACCTCTCAAAAGAGCAAATTGGAAAACTGTAAGTTCAATTTTGTAAAATTGACTAATTGCGTAGGCTTCCACAGTCTGAGTCATGAGAAATATTCGTTTTCCGGGAATGGACTGTGTCATATTTTGAGTCAGAGCTCAACGTTTCGCCCGCAGTCATATGGGGCATCTTCAGGAGCAATGGAGGTAGAAAATAACAGAACTCTCCCCTTCCTTGATCTGGTTAATCGTAAACCCAACGGACAGTTAGGGCACGCTGTTTATAGAAAACCCACCCACACTGATAGGTATCTCAATTTTAATTCTCACCACCATCCCTCGCAGAAACTCTCAGTAGTCAACGCTCCCGTACACCGTGCCATCAAAATCTCTGAACTTGATATCCTACAGCAGGAGCTTGACCACATCAGACATAGTTTATCCAGAACAACTATGACATAAAATTTATCAATAATGTAATTCATAGACAATTAAACCCTTTACCCAAAAAAAACCGGCCATACCTCGTTCGAAACATTTGCATCTATCCCTTACATTAAAGGATTCTCGGATAAAATAAGTAGAATTCTTAATAAAAACAATATTAAGGTCTTTTTTCCACAAAAATCTCAGAAATACTCCCCCAAACTAAAGATAAACGCGAACCTTTGTCGTCACCCGGTGTTTATAATATTCCTTGTTCTTGCGGCACAGTATACATAGGTGAAACAGGAAGGAGTGTTCACACTAGATTGTCAGAACACAAACGCTGTCTGCGTAATGGTATGGTATTAACATCTGCGGTCGCAGAACACCAACACAACACAGGACATAACATCTTATTTGAAAATTCCCGCATTTTAGCTCCTGTCCCTGAGTTTTACAGACGTAAATACAGGGAAACTTTAGAAATATGGAAACATCCTAATAACATCAATCGGGATGATGGCTATTTCTTGAGCCACATGTGGAAACCGGTGATTCTCGGAACACGACACGCCCAATCTACCATTACGAACTCGATTCCCATTGGTCCTCATTAGCTCTGCTCATCTACCGTACCTTTAGATTAGCATATAACTGTCTTCTCGGCCTTCCTTTCGTCACTTGGTTTATTTGGCCTCTAGCGTGGTTTACACGTCGGGTAACCTTGTAAACTGAGTCTCCCTCCTTGTTGCTTAAACTCGGCCTCTAGCGTGGTTAACACGTCGGGTAACCGTGTTTAAGACTGTACTTCCCCCTTGCTCCTGAAGATGCCCCATATGACTGCGGGCGAAACGTTGAGCTCTGACTCAAAATATGACACAGTCCATTCCCGGAAAACGAATATTTCTCAAAATTGACTAAGTTTAAAATTATTTTTCTGACAGATTATACCTCAAAAAATGTCTGAGAAATCATTTTGGGTAAAATGCCAGGAAGATAAAATGGCGTCGCCTGATATTTTATCGGGTTTAGCTGAAAGATTTAGCTCGAAACCGCCTCTCAAAAAAATGGACGACGTTGATAACCGGTCAGTTTTTATTCACTATATTTAATTTATAACTATTTGAAACATATTTTTAGGTGTGGCAATACAGCAACTATGAAAAAAGTAAAAGAACTTAAAGTTCTAGATGGTAAAGCTGCTCAAAATATAAGTATTTTATTAGGTGGAAGCTTAAAGCATTTAAGCTACACAAAAGTAAAAACATGCATTTTAAGATGCGATGAAACTGTATTAACTGGGAGCGTCTTAGAGCAGCTGATACAGGTAAGTGATTTGTTCCACACCCACCTTATTTGCCGATTTGGGTTCCGTCTGATTCCCATTTATGCTCTAACCTAAAAAAATTCTTGGGAGGGTAAAGATTTTCAAGTCATGAGGGAGAAAAGGCTTATTGCACAGCCTTGAGAAACTTCTTTCGTAGTAGGATTAGTGTATTGAGAAACATCGTTGTATTAAATGCATTGTTAGGAGATTTATATTGAAAAATAATCATTTTAAAAACATATAACAACTGTCTTAATATAACTAGTTTTCAACCCACCCTCGTATAACACGGATTTTCAGCCGTTAAATTGCTTTCTTTATAGTATTTACCACCACCAGACCAATTATCAAAAGTAAGTCAATTTAAAGAGTCAATTGATACTTTAACCGAAGGTGAACAATTTTGTATGACAATCTCAGAAATAAAAAGACTTTTACCGCGTTTAAAATCACTAAGTTTCCTGCAACTTATTTGCCGATTTGGGTTCCCTCTGATTCCCATTTATACTCTAACCTAAAATAATTCTTAGGAGAGCAAGGATTTTCAAGTCATGAGGGAGAAAAGGCTCATTTCACAGCCTTGAAGAACTCCTTTGGTAGTAGGATTTGTGTATTGAAACATCGTTGAATTAAATGCATTGTTAGGAGATTATATTGAAAAATAATCATTTTAAAAACATATAACAACTCTCTTAATATTAGTCTAACTAGTTTTCAACCCACCCTCGTATAACACGGATTTTCAGCCGTTAAATTGTTTTCTTTATAGTATTTACCGCCACCAGACCAATTATCAAAACTAAGTCAATATAAAGAGTCAATTGATGCTTTAACCGAAGCTGAACAATTTTGTGTGACAATCTCAGAAATAAAAAGACTTACCGCGTTTAAAATCACTAAGTTTCCGACAACTTATTTGCCGATTTGGGTCCCCTCTGATTCCCATTTATGCTCTAACCTAAAATAATTCTTGGGAGGGCAAGGATTTTCAAGTCATGAGGGAGAAAAGCCTCATTTCACAGCCTTGAGAAACTCCTTTGGTAGTAGGATTAGTGTATTGAAACATCGTTGATTTAAATGCATTGTTAGGAGATTATATTGAAAAATAATCATTTTAAAATCATATAACAACTCTGTTAATATTAGTCTAACTAGTTTTCAACCCACCCTCGTATAACACGGATTTTCAGCCGTTAAAATGTTTTCTTTATAGTATTTACCACCACCAGACCAATTATCAAAACTAAGTCAATATAAAGAGTCAATTGATACTTTAACCGAAGCTGAATAATTTTGTGTGACAATCTCAGAAATATAAAGACTTACCGCGTTTAAAATCACTAAGTTTCCGAAAACTTATTTGTCGATTTGGGTTCCCTTTGATTCCCATTTATGCTCTAACCTAAAAAAAATCTTGGGAGGGCAAGGATTTTCAAGTCATGAGGGAGAAAAGGCTCATTTCACAGCCTTGAAGAACTCCTTTGGTAGTAGGATTTGTGTATTGAAACATCGTTGAATTAAATGCATTGTTAGGAGATTATATTGAAAAATAATCATTTTAAAAACATATAACAACTCTCTTAATATTAGTCTAACTAGTTTTCAACCCAACCTCGTATAACACGGATTTCCAGCCGTTAAATTGTTTTCTTTACAGTATTTACCGCCACCAGACCAATTATCAAAACTAAGTCAATATAAAGAATCAATTGATACTTTGACGGAACCTGAATAATTTTGTGTGACAATCTCAGAAATAAAAAGACTTACCGCGTTTAAAATCACTAAGTTTCCGACAACTTATTTGCCGATTTGGGTTCCCTCTGATTCCCATTTATGCTCTAACCTAAAAAAAATCTTGGGAGGGCACGGATTTTCAAGTCATGAGGGAGAAAAGGCTCATTCCACAGCCTTGAGAAACTCCTTTCGTAGTAGGATTAGTGTATTGAGAAACATCGTTGAATTAAATGCATTGTAAGGAGATTATATTGAAAAATAATCATTTTAAAAACATATAACAACTCTCTTAACATTAGTCTAACTAGTTTTCAACCCACCCTCGTATAACACGGATTTTCAGCCGTTAAATTGTTTTCTTTATAGTATTTACCGCCACCAGACCAATTATCAAAACTAAGTCAACATAAAGAGTCAATTGATACTTTAACGGAAGCTGAACAATTTTGTGTGACAATCTCAGAAATAAAAAGACTTTTACCACGTTTAAAATCCCTAAGTTTCCGACAACATTACCAAGAAATGGTTTCCGATATAAAACCGGATATCGTGGCAGGAACCGCAGCTTGCGAAGAAGTCAAAGAAAGCACAAAATTCGCTAAGCTCCTGGAGCTTATTTTACTTTTAGGAAATTACATGAACACCGGAAGTAGAAACGGCCAAGCTTTCGGCTTTGAAATTAGTTTCTTAACGAAGGTAATTAAATTAAAATTTTCTGTTCAAATTGTAATTATTTTTAAAGCTTACAGGAACGAAAGACTTGGAAAATAAACAGACTTTGCTCCATTATTTAGTGGAAACCATAGAAAAAAAGTTCCCGGAACTGCTGAATTTTTATGATGAGTTGCCGCACATTGACAAGTAAGTTTTAAGACTGTCCAAAATGGGTTCAAATTAAAATTTTTGCCTTCCAGAGCTTCCAGAGTGTCTTTAGACACCATCCAAAAGACTTTACGACAAATGGATAATAGTTTAAAAAATCTGGAAACCGATTTGACAAACAGCAAAGTGCCGCAGTCCGAGGACGATAAATTCGCGGAAGTTATGGGCGTATCCTTTTTTATATCACATAATTTACTTTACAGTTATGAAATTTGATAATTTTCTTAATTATTCAATTCAGTCTTTCTCTTCCGAAGCTCGGGAACAATGTACGGTCCTCCAAGGAATGTTTAACCACATGGAAAGTTTGTTTAAGGACCTAGGCGACTATTTTTCCTTTGATGTTAACAAATATCATTTGGAGGAATTATTTCAAGATTTGAAGACCTTCAAAGATGCGTTCGTGGTAAGTTTTATGTTTAAATAACAGCCGCGAATATTTCGTATTTATATTTTAACCCCGTACAACACGATTTTCGTGTTAATTTGAAGATATTTCCAGCAGTTCAGGAGTTATGAACGACCAAAAATACATGATTTTATGTTTAGTTGCGGTCAAAAATGTGAGGTTAAAAATCTGTTAATATCTCGATTTCGGTTAAAGATACAGTGTTTATTTTTGCAAAAATGAACTTTAGAGGGTTGATTTGTATATATCCGGTATAAAAGTGGTTAAATTTCCGGTTAAAAACTCTTCAAACCCGGGTTCAAAAATTGTACATTTTTGGCTAAAAATGCGAGGTTAAAAATCGGTTAATATCTCCATTTCGGTTAAAGATAGAGTGTTAATTCTTGAAAAAATGAACTTTAGAGGGTTGAATTGTATATTTCCGGTATAAAAGTGGTTAATTTTTCGGTTAAAAACTCCTCAGACCCGGGTTCAAAAATTGTACATTTTTGGCTAAAAATGTGAGGTTAAAAATCGGTTAATATCTCAATTTTGGTTAAAGATACAGTGTTTATTTTTGCAAAAATAAACTTTAAAGGGTTGATTTATATATTTCCGGTATAAAAGTGTTTAAATTTCCGGTTAAAAACTCTTCAAACCCGGGTTTAAAAATTGTACATTTTTGGCTAAAAATGTGAGGTTAAAAATCTGTCTATATCTCAATTTGGGTTAAAGATACAGTGTTTATTTTTGCAAAAATAAACTTTAGAGGGTTGATTTGTATATTTCCGGTATAAAAGTGTTTAAATTTCCGGTTAAAAACGTCTCAAACCCGGGTTCAAAAATTGTACATTTTTGGCTAAAAATGTGAGGTTAAAAATCCGTCAATATCTCTATTTCAGTTAAAGATAGAGTGTTCATTTTTGCTAAAATGAACTTTAGAGGGTTGATTTGTATATTTCCGGTATAAAAGTGGTTAAATTTCCGATTAAAAATTCCTCAAACCCGGGTTCAAAACTTGTACATTTTTAGCCAAAAATGTGAGGTTATAAATCGTACAATATCTCGATTTCTGTTAAAGATAGAGTGTTTATTCTTGCAAAAACGAACTCTGGAGGGTCGATTTGATATATTAATATTTTAAAAGTGTCAAAAAGGCCTTAGGGATTCCTGAAAATAGGGTCAAAATTTTGGCAAAAATTGCGAAAAATTTTCCCCAAAAACATGAATTTTATTTTGCTCTCAACTCCTCTACGGTTTAAATTATTTTCAAATTAACACGAAATTCGTGTTCTACGGGGTTTAAAATATATATTAACTCATTTTCAAATCTTAAAACTGTCTGGACAAAATTTTATTTAAACATTTCTAAAATGGCGCCCGTTGAGAATTTTTCGCAATTCTTCCAAAACATCAAAACTTTTATTTGGTTATGAATTCGGCAGAAATTTACGGGAAACATAAAATTAGATTGTTTTATTTATTTCAGGAATGCCATAAAGACAATGTTAAAGAAAGAGAAACAGCTGAAAAACAGCGCCGGGCGAAAGAAGCGAAAGAAAAGGCTGAAAAAGAACGACTAGAAAGAAAAGAACGGAAGCGATTGGTGGATATGAACCCAGAACAGACGCAAGAAGGGGTTATGGACAGGTAATGACAAAAAAATTAGATTTTGAAAAATGCAACATTTCTTTTTTTCAGCTTGTTGGAAGCTCTTCAAACTGGCTCAGCTTTCAGTCAAGAAAAGAAAAGAAGGCGGGGCCCCCGTGTTGCAGGAGGTAAGTCTATGAAATATACTCATACAACACGGTTGTTTCTATTATTAATTTTTTCTAAGACATGCTTTCTGAAATGCGGGTAAGTGTAATAAAATATTAGTTGATACCCACGACTCAATTTATATTTTAACTCCCGTACAACACGATTTTAGTGTTAATATGAAAATATATTTTTACAAAAATGAACTTTCGAGGGTTGATTTGTATATTTCCGGTATAAAAATGGTTAAATTTCAGGTTAAAAACGTCTCAAACCCGGGTTCAAAAGTTGTACATTTTTGGCTAAAAATGTGAGGTTAAAAATCCGTCAATATCTCAATTTTGGTTAAAGATAGAGTGTTTATTTTTGCAAAAATGAACTTTAGAGGGTTAATTTGTTTATTTTTGGTATAAAAGTGGTTAAATTTCCGGTTAAAAACTCTTCAAACCCGGGTTTAAAAATTGTACATTTTTGGCTAAAAATGTGCGGTTAAAAATCGGTCAATATCTCTATTTCGGTTAAAGATAGAGCGTTTATTTTTGCAAAAATGAACTTTAAAGGGTTGATTTGTATATTTCCGGTATAAAAGTGGTTAAATTTCTAGTTAAAAACTTCTCAAATCCGGGTTCAAAAGTTGTATATTTTCGGCTAAAAATCCGTCAATATCTCTATTTCGGTTAAAGATAAAGTGTTTATTTTTGCAAAAATGAACTTTAGAGGGTTGATTTGTATATTTCCGGTATAAAAGTTGTTAAATTCCGGGTTCAAAACGTCTCAAACCCGGGTTCAAAAGTTGTTCATTTTTGGCTAAAAATGTAAGGTTAAAAATCCGTCAATATCTCGATTTCAGTTAAAGATAGAGCGTTTATTTTTACAAAAATAAACTTTAGAGGGTTGATTTGTATATTTCCGGTATAAAAGTGGTTAAATTTCCGGTTAAAAACGTGTCAAACCCGGGTTCAAAAATTGTACATTTTTGGATAAAAATGTGAGGTTAAAAATCCGTCAATATCTCGATTTTGGTTAAAGATAGAGTGTTTATTTTTCCAAAAATGAACTCAGGGGGGTCGATTTGATATATTAATATTTTAAAAGTGTCAAAAAGGCCTTAGAGATTCCAGAAAATAGGGTCGAAATTTTGGAAAAATTTACCCTAAAAAAATTCATTTTATTTTGCTCTCAACTCCTCTACGGTTTAAATTATTTTCAAATTAACACGAAATTCGTGTTCTACGGGGTTTAAAATATATATTAACTCAATTTCAATTCTTAAAACCGTCTGGACAAAGTTTTATTTAAATTCTAAAATGATGTCCGTTGCGAATTTTTCGCAATTCTTCCACAAAACTTTTATTTGGTTATGAATTCGGCTGAAATTTACAGGAAACACATAAAATTAACTGAAAATCATTTATTTATACTTAAAATGTGTTGAAAGTGTTGATTTTTTAATGAAAATATTTGATTGACATCAGAAAAGTGTAGCTTTGACATTTTGACTCTGTCGGTAATGCAGTTCCGAAACAAATGCCAGTGCCGTTGTTATGTAAACTTTGATTAATAATTATAAAAAAACAATGTATTATTTTGAAATCTAACAATTTTACGACACGTCGTGAAGCTGAAAAAACATCTCTACAATATTTGGCGTCGATATATAAAACGCAGATTGTCGAAAACTATTAAAAACCCATTTCTGGGTATTTTTCTAGCCGAAAGAAGAGCCCAGCTGGCGAGATCGAGATCCCGAACAGGGCTAGTCGCCTCGGGATTGACGGGAAGAGAACTTTCCAGCGAGATTTTAAGTTCTGCTTAATATAAAATGTATTTTTTTTTGTAAAATATTTAAATTTTCTTGCATTTATTTATATTTTGTGGATTAAAAATGTTTCAAAAGTTGTAAATACTTAACATTTCATAAATTTTTAAAGCCGAAATTTGTATATATTTGATAAATGATATTTTTAATTCACAAGCTTTGGTTATGGATTTTAAATGTAAATAAAATTGTAAAATAATTTTTGTATTCTTGAATCTCTGTAAAAAAAACAACGAATGTAATTATGAATATTTCTAAGTGCCAAATAAACTTTTGAGCCTTTTGTAACATTGAAACATAATTTTAAATCACTTTTACAGAATTTCAAATGAAATTTATTTGATTTTGTGACGTTTTCATTCGCTATTGATTGATAAAATTACCGCGTCATCATAGGTAAGGTAGGTTATGTTTTCGGTCCAAAAAATTACTTCCAAAATATATTTTCCGCATGTAATGTATTAAATAAAATTATGTACTTAATTTTACATATTCTACATAAATTTTAATAAGTTTTGTGCATTAATAATTAAGTAATCTAACCAAAACATTTTTTTTCAGGTTATGGAAATCGACAACGGATACCACATGACAAAATCTTTTCCGATTCTTATACCAAACAGTTTTAAGGGTTAACAGTTCAAAATATGAAATCTACTATGTTTTTTTATATTATACCAACTTTTGAACCTATAAAATTCATTATTTTAAAAGTTATGAACGAATTTATAATTTTGGAACACGAAAATTGGTCTTGAAATTTTTGTGGTTATACGAAGTTTACACCTACTTTTTGGGTATTTACGATTGAAATTAAGGGTTAACAGTGCGAAAAATGAAATCTACGATGTTTTTCGTGTATTATACCAACTTTTGCGCCAATAAAATTCATTATTTTAAAAGTTATGAACGAATTTGTAATTTTGGAACACTAGAAAATTAGTGTTGAAATTTTTGTGGTTATACGAAGTTTACACCTAATTTTTGGGTATTTACGGTTGAAATTAAGGGTTAACAGTGCAAAAAATAAAATCTACGATGTTTTTATATATTATACCAACTTTTGAACTGATGAAATTCATTATTTTCAAAGATATGAACGAATTTATAATTTAGGAACACGACAGAAAATTGGTATTGTAATTTTTGAGGTTATATGAAGTTTACACCTAATTTTTGGGTATTTAGGGTTGAAATTAAGGGATAACAGTGCGAAAAATGAAATATACAATGCTTTTTATATATTATACCAACTTTTGAACCGATGAAATTCATTATTTTAAAAGTTATGAACGAATTTGTAACTTACGAATTTGGCGGCAAACTAGTTTTAAGTTGATTGAAGTTTGCATCTTTTTTTGGGCATTTAGGATTAAAATTGAAGGTGACAGTGTGAAAAAAGGGCTCTACAATGTTTAAAATATAAATTAACTAATATCAAAATCTTGAAACTGTCTGACTAAAGTTATTTTGTAATCTTTCTATAATGACGCTCATTACAAATTTTTATTTTAGATTAAAGTATTATTTGGATATAAATCCAGCTGAAATTTACAGGTATCACATAAAATTAACTGAAAATCATTTATTTATACTTAAAATCAGTCGAAAACATGTATTTTTAAAATAAAAAATACTTGATTGACATTTAAATTTGTGGCTAAAATGTATTATCCAACCTGCATAACATTCGGCTAACGCACCGCTCTTTAAAATAATTTATACATAAAATACTGTATAGCACAATTATTTTATATTTATTGTAATACTTATGGCCTATAGATGTGGAAAATACATGCAAATGATTTTATTTAGCTTTAATTAATATTTTTGCTTTGGTCAGAGTTCAGAATTTTTGTGCTCAACTGGTGGCAACATTGACAATATGGCGACCTGTTTTTACAACAAGATGTCAACGATCAATGAAAATAATAAATTATAAACGTACAACAATGATTAGAGCTATGAAACTTAAGAAATATGTAAATAAAGGCACAGGGAATCTATATTAAATAAAAATGTTCTATATTTTTACTCGTTAAGGGTGCAATAGCAGATGTAGTGACATTAAATGACAGTGTTTTGTGAACAATACGTTAATATATTTGTGATTTTGTTTGCTACAAGTGTTGTTTATTCTTGTGGACAGTTGTAAGAAGCTGCTGTGCATACGGGCGGACAACCAGACTTCGCTTGTCGTGATCCTGGAGCTGTTGAACTTGGGAAACTTCTTGAACGATTGTCCGAAGACCGCGTGTCAAAATGGGGCCCTACAACCCTAAGGAATCGCTGAGCAGATGGACAATGGGACAGACATTACAACTAGAAACTGTTAAGGTAAGAAAATTGTTTATAATGAAGCTTATAACCACCAATAACGCGAAATTCTAACAAGTTAACAAATACTCGAAATCTCTGACATACAGCGTTTATTCTTGCAAAACTGACGATTCTTCATATATTTCCACCTTTTTTAGGGTAAGTAACATCTTTTTTAAGAATCTATAAGATCTTATTTACCCTGTAAAAGGTGCAAATGTATAAAGAAACGTCGCTTTTGCAAAAATAAATGTCTGAATGAGATTTCGAGTAATTGTTAGCATATAAATTAATGTTTAATTATCCCTTCCGTTCACCCCCAAGTTTTGGTAATTTTTATATTAATGCATTGTTATATAATTAACTTAGATATAAAATTTCAAATTTTTAATTATGTGAGTTTAGCAAATATTTTGAGAATGTCAATTTTTTTTTAGTAAACTACCTCTTCCGTTCACCCCAGAGTTTTGGTAATTTTTATATGAATGTATTGTTAAATAATTAACTTAGATATAAAATTTAAAATATTTAATTATGTTAGTTTAGGAAATATTTAAAAAAAGTTAATTTTTTTTCAAGTAAACTACCCCTTCCGTTCACCCTAGAGTTTTGGTAATTTTTATATGAATGCATTGTCAAATAATTAACTTAGATATAAAATTTCAAATTTTTAATTATGTTAGTTTAGGAATTATTTTAAAAAAGTCAATTTTTTTTCAAGTAAACTACCCCTTCCGTTCACCCTAGAGTTTTGGTAATTTTTATATGAATGCATTGTTAAATAATTAACTTAGATATAAAATTTCAAATTTTTAATTATGTTAGTTTAGGAAATATTTTAAAAAAGTCAATTTTTTTTCAAGTAAACTACCCCTTCCGTTCACCCTAGAGTTTTGGTAATTTTTATATGAATGCATTGTTAAATAATTAACTTAGATATAAAATTTCAAATTTTTAATTCTGTTAGTTTAGGAAATATTTTAAAAAAGTCAATTTTTTTTCAAGTAAACTACCCCTTCCGTTCACCCCAGAGTTTTGGTAATTTTTATATGAATGCATTGTTAAATAATTAACTTAGATATAAAATTTCAAATTTTTAATTATGTTAATTTAGGAAATATTTTAAAAAAGTCAATTTTTTTCAAGTAAATTTACCCCTTCCGTTCACCCCAGAGTTTTGGTAATTTTATTATGAATGCATTGTCAAATAATTAACTTATATATAAAATTTCAAATTTTTAATTGTTAGTTTAGGAAATATTTTTAAAAAGTCGATTTTTTTTTCAAGTAAACTACCCCTTCCGTTCACCCCAGAGTTTTGGTAATTTTTATATGAATGCATTGTCTAATAATTAACGTTGATATAAAATTTCAAATTTTTAATTATGTTAGTTTAGGAAATATTTTTAAAAAGTCGATTTTTTTTCAAGTAAACTACCCCTTCCGTTCACCCCAGAGTTTTGGTAATTTTTATATGAATGCATTGTTAAATAAATAACTTAGATATAAAATTTCAAATTTTTAATTATGTTAGTTTAGGAAATATTTTTAAAAAGTCAATTTTTTTTCAAGTAAACTACCCCTTCCGTTCACCCCAGAGTTTTGGTAATTTTTATATGAATGCATTGTTAAATAATTAACTTAGATATAAAATTTAAATTTTTTAATTATGTTAGTTTAGGAAATATTATAAAAAAGTCAATTTTTTTTCAAGTAAACTACCCCTTCCGTTCACCCCATAGTTTTGGTAATTTTAATATGAATGTATTGGTAAATAATTAACTTAGATATAAAATTTCAAATTTTTAATTATGTTAGTTTAGGAAATATTATAAAATAGTCAATTTTTTTTCAAGTAAACTACCCCTTCCGTTCACCCCAGAGTTTTGGTAATTTTAATATGAATGTATTGTTAAATAATTAACTTAGATATAAAATTTCAAATTTTTAATTATGTTAGTTTAGGAAATATTATAAAAAAGTCAATTTTTTTTCAAGTAAACTACCCCTTCCGTTCACCTCAGAGTTTTGGTAATTTTTATATGAATGTATTGTTAAATAATTAACTTAGATATAAAATTTCAAATTTTTAATTATGTTAGTTTAGGAAATATTATAAAAAAGTCAATTTTTTTCAAGTAAACTACCCCTTCCGTTCACCCCATAGTTTTGGTAATTTTAATATGAATGTATTGGTAAATAATTAACTTAGATATAACATTTCAAAATTTTAATTATGTTAGTTTAGGAAATATTATAAAATAGTCAATTTTTTTTTAAGTAAACTACCCCTTCCGTTCACCCCATAGTTTTGGTAATTTTAATATGAATGTATTGGTAAATAATTAACTTAGATATAAAATTTCAAATTTTTAATTATGTTAGTTTAGGAAATATTTTAAAATAGTCAATTTTTTTTCAAGTAAACTACCCCTTCCGTTCACCCCAGAGTTTTGGTAATTTTTATATGAATGCATTGTCAAATAATTACCTTAGATATAAAATTTCAAATTTTTAATTATGTTAGTTTAGGAAATATTATAAAATAGTCAATTTTTTTTCAAGTAAACTACCCCGTCCGTTCACCCCAGAGTTTTGGTAATTTTTATATGAATGCATTGTCAAATAATTAACTTAGATATAAAATTTCAAATTTTTAATTATGTTAGTTTAGGAAATATTATAAAAAAGTCAATTTTTTTTCAAGTAAACTACCCCTTCCGTTCACCCCAGAGTTTTGGTAATTTTTATATGAATGCATTGTCAAATAATTACCTTAGATATAAAATTTCAAATTTTTAATTATGTTAGTTTAGGAAATATTATAAAATAGTCAATTTTTTTTCAAGTAAACTACCCCTTCCGTTCACCCCAGAGTTTTGGTAATTTTTATATGAATGCATTGTTAAATAATTAACTTAGATATACAATTTCAAATTTTTAATTATGTTTAGGAAATATTTTAAAAAAGTCAATTTTTTTTCAAGTAAACTACCCCTTCCGTTCACCCTAGAGTTTTGGTAAATTTTATATGAATGCATTGTCAAATAATTACCTTAGATATAAAATTTCAAATTTTTAATTATGTTAGTTTAGGAGATATTTTGAAAAAGTCAATTTTTTTTCAAGTAAACTACCCCTTCCGTTCACCGCAGAGTTTTGGTAATTTTTATATGAATGCATTGTCAAATAATTATCTTAGATATAAAATTTCAAATTTTTAATTATGTTGGTTTAGGAAATATTTTAAAAAAGTCAATTTTTTTCTCAAGTAAACTACCCCTTCCGTTCACCCCAGAGTTTTGGTAATTTTTATATGAATGCATTGTCAAATAATTAACTTAGATATAAAATTTCAAATTTTTAATTATGTTAGTTTAGGAAATATTTTAAAAAAGTCAATTTTTTTTCAAGTAAACTACCCCTTCCGTTCACCCCAGAGTTTTGGTAATTTTTATATGAATTCTTTGTCAAATAATTAACTTAGATATAAAATTTCAAATTTTTAATTATGTTAGTTTAGGAGATATTTTAAAAAAGTCAATTTTTTTTCAAGGAAACTACCCCTTCCGTTCACCCCAGAGTTTTGGTAATTTTTATATGAATGCATTGTCAAATAATTAACTTAGATATAAAATTTCAAATTTTTAATTATGTTAGTTTAGGAAATATTTTTAAAAAGTCAATTTTTTTTCAAGTAAACTACCCCTTCCGTGCACCCCAGAGTTTTGGTAATTTTAATATGAATGTATTGTTAAATAATTAACTTAGATATAAAATTTAAAATATTTAATTATGTTAGTTTAGGAAATATTTAAAAAAAGTTAATTATTTTTCAAGTAAACTACCCCTTCCGTTTACCCCAGAGTTTTGGTAATTTTTATATGAATGCATTGTCAAATAATTAACTTAGATATAAAATTTCAAATTTTTAATTATGTTAGTTTAGGAAATATTATAAAAAAGTCAATTTTTTTTCAAGTAAACTACCCCTTCCGTTCACCCCAGAGTTTTGGTAATTTTTATATGAATGCATTGTCAAATAATTAACTTAGATATAAAATTTCAAATTTTTAATTATGTTAGTTTAGGAAATATTTTAAAAAAGTCAATTTTTTTTCAAGTAAACTACCCCTTCCGTTCACCCCAGAGTTTTGGTAATTTTTATATGAATGCATTGTTAAATAATTAACTTAGATATACAATTTCAAATTTTTAATTATGTTAGTTTAGGAAATATTTTTAAAAGTCAATTTTTTTTCAAGTAAACTACCCCTTCCGTTCACCCCAGAGTTTTGGTAATTTTTATATGAATGCATTGTCAAATAATTACCTTAGATATAAAATTTCAAATTTTTAATTATGTTAGTTTAGGAAATATTATAAAATAGTCAATTTTTTTTCAAGTAAACTACCCCTTCCGTTCACCCCAGAGTTTTGGTAATTTTTATATGAATGCATTGTTAAATAATTAACTTAGATATAAAATTTCAAATTTTTAATTATGTTAGTTTAGGAAATATTTTAAAAAAGTCAATTTTTTTTCAAGTAAACTACCCCTTCCGTTCACCCTAGAGTTTTGGTAAATTTTATATGAATTCATTGTCAAATAATTACCTTAGATATAAAATTTCAAATTTTTAATTATGTTTAGGAAATATTATAAAAAAGTCAATTTTTTTTCAAGTAAACTACCCCTTCCGTTCACCCCAGAGTTTTGGTAATTTTTATATGAATGCATTGTCAAATAATTATCTTAGATATAAAATTTCAAATTTTTAATTATGTTGGTTTAGGAAATATTTTAAAAAAGTCAATTTTTTTTCAAGTAAACTACCCCTTCCGTTCACCCCAGAGTTTTGGTAATTTTTATATGAATGCATTATCAAATAATTATCTTAGATATAAAATTTCAAATTTTTAATTATGTTAGTTTAGGAAATATTTTTAAAAAGTCAATTTTTTTTCAAGTAAACTACCCCTTCCGTGCACCCCAGAGTTTTGGTAATTTTTATATGAATTCATTGTCAAATAATTAACTTAGATATAAAATTTCAAATTTTTAATTATGTTAGTTTAGGAGATATTTTAAAAAAGTCAATTTTTTTTCAAGTAAACTACCCCTTCCGTTCACCCCAGAGTTTTGGTAATTTTTATATGAATGCATTATCAAATAATTATCTTAGATATAAAATTTCAAATTTTTAATTATGTTAGTTTAGGAAATATTTTTAAAAAGTCAATTTTTTTTCAAGTAAACTACCCCTTCCGTGCACCCCAGAGTTTTGGTAATTTTTATATGAATTCATTGTCAAATAATTAACTTAGATATAAAATTTCAAATTTTTAATTATGTTAGTTTAGGAGATATTTTAAAAAAGTCAATTTTTTTTCAAGTAAACTACCCCTTCCGTTCACCCCAGAGTTTTGGTAATTTTTATATGAATGCATTATCAAATAATTATCTTAGATATAAAATTTCAAATTTTTAATTATGTTAGTTTAGGAAATATTTTTAAAAAGTCAATTTTTTTCTCAAGTAAACTACCCCTTCCGTTCACCCCAGAGTTTTGGTAATTTTTATATGAATGCATTGTCAAATAATTAACTTAGATATAAAATTTCAAATTTTTAATTATGTTAGTTTAGGAAATATTTTAAAAAAGTCAATTTTTTTTCAAGTAAACTACCCCTTCCGTGCACCCCAGAGTTTTGGTAATTTTTATATGAATTCATTGTCAAATAATTATCTTAGATATAAAATTTCAAATTTTTAATTATGTTAGTTTAGGAAATATTTTAAAAAAGTCAATTTTTTTTCAAGTAAACTACCCCTTCCGTTCACCCCAGAGTTTTGGTAATTTTTATATGAATTCTTTGTCAAATAATTAACTTAGATATAAAATTTCAAATTTTTAATTATGTTAGTTTAGGAGATATTTTAAAAAAGTCAATTTTTTTTCAAGGAAACTACCCCTTCCGTTCACCCCAGAGTTTTGGTAATTTTTATATGAATGCATTGTCAAATAATTAACTTAGATATAAAATTTCAAATTTTTAATTATGTTAGTTTAGGAAATATTTTTAAAAAGTCTATTTTTTTAAGTAAACTACCCCTTCCGTGCACCCCAGAGTTTTGGTAATTTTAATATGAATGTATTGTTAAATAATTAACTTAGATATAAAATTTAAAATATTTAATTATGTTAGTTTAGGAAATATTTAAAAAAAGTTAATTATTTTTCAAGTAAACTACCCCTTCCGTTTACCCCAGAGTTTTGGTAATTTTTATATGAATGCATTGTCAAATAATTAACTTAGATATAAAATTTCAAATTTTTAATTATGTTAGTTTAGGAAATATTATAAAAAAGTCAATTTTTTTTCAAGTAAACTACCCCTTCCGTTCACCCCAGAGTTTTGGTAATTTTTATATGAATGCATTGTCAAATAATTAACTTAGATATAAAATTTCAAATTTTTAATTATGTTAGTTTAGGAAATATTTTAAAAAAGTCAATTTTTTTTCAAGTAAACTACCCCTTCCGTTCACCCCAGAGTTTTGGTAATTTTTATATGAATGCATTGTTAAATAATTAACTTAGATATACAATTTCAAATTTTTAATTATGTTAGTTTAGGAAATATTTTTAAAAGTCAATTTTTTTTCAAGTAAACTACCCCTTCCGTTCACCCCAGAGTTTTGGTAATTTTTATATGAATGCATTGTCAAATAATTACCTTAGATATAAAATTTCAAATTTTTAATTATGTTAGTTTAGGAAATATTATAAAATAGTCAATTTTTTTTCAAGTAAACTACCCCTTCCGTTCACCCCAGAGTTTTGGTAATTTTTATATGAATGCATTGTTAAATAATTAACTTAGATATAAAATTTCAAATTTTTAATTATGTTAGTTTAGGAAATATTTTAAAAAAGTCAATTTTTTTTCAAGTAAACTACCCCTTCCGTTCACCCTAGAGTTTTGGTAAATTTTATATGAATTCATTGTCAAATAATTACCTTAGATATAAAATTTCAAATTTTTAATTATGTTTAGGAAATATTATAAAAAAGTCAATTTTTTTTCAAGTAAACTACCCCTTCCGTTCACCCCAGAGTTTTGGTAATTTTTATATGAATGCATTGTCAAATAATTATCTTAGATATAAAATTTCAAATTTTTAATTATGTTGGTTTAGGAAATATTTTAAAAAAGTCAATTTTTTTTCAAGTAAACTACCCCTTCCGTTCACCCCAGAGTTTTGGTAATTTTTATATGAATGCATTATCAAATAATTATCTTAGATATAAAATTTCAAATTTTTAATTATGTTAGTTTAGGAAATATTTTTAAAAAGTCAATTTTTTTTCAAGTAAACTACCCCTTCCGTGCACCCCAGAGTTTTGGTAATTTTTATATGAATTCATTGTCAAATAATTAACTTAGATATAAAATTTCAAATTTTTAATTATGTTAGTTTAGGAGATATTTTAAAAAAGTCAATTTTTTTTCAAGTAAACTACCCCTTCCGTTCACCCCAGAGTTTTGGTAATTTTTATATGAATGCATTATCAAATAATTATCTTAGATATAAAATTTCAAATTTTTAATTATGTTAGTTTAGGAAATATTTTTAAAAAGTCAATTTTTTTCTCAAGTAAACTACCCCTTCCGTTCACCCCAGAGTTTTGGTAATTTTTATATGAATGCATTGTCAAATAATTAACTTAGATATAAAATTTCAAATTTTTAATTATGTTAGTTTAGGAAATATTTTAAAAAAGTCAATTTTTTTTCAAGTAAACTACCCCTTCCGTGCACCCCAGAGTTTTGGTAATTTTTATATGAATTCATTGTCAAATAATTATCTTAGATATAAAATTTCAAATTTTTAATTATGTTAGTTTAGGAGATATTTTAAAAAAGTCATTTTTTTTTCAAGGAAACTACCCCTTCCGTTCACCCCAGAGTTTTGGTAATTTTTATATGAATTCATTGTCAAATAATTAACTTAGATATAAAATTTCAAATTTTTAATTATGTTGGTTTAGGAAATATTTTTAAAAAGTCAATTTTTTTTCAAGTAAACTACCCCTTCCGTGCACCCCAGAGTTTTGGTAATTTTTATATGAATTCATTGTCAAATAATTAACTTAGATATAAAATTTCAAATTTTTAATTATGTTAGTTTAGGAGATATTTTGAAAAAGTCAATTTTTTTTCAAGTAAACTACCCCTTCCGTGCACCCCAGAGTTTTGGTAATTTTTATATGAATTCATTGTCAAATAATTAACTTAGATATAAAATTTCAAATTTTTAATTATGTTAGTTTAGGAGATATTTTGAAAAAGTCAATTTTTTTTCAAGTAAACTACCCCTTCCGTTCACCCTAGAGTTTTGGTAATTTTTATATGAATGCATTGTCAAATAATTAACTTAGATATAAAATTTCAAATTTTTAATTATGTTAGTTTAGGAAATATTTTTAAAAAGTCAATTTTTTTTCAAGTAAACTACCCCTTCCGTGCACCCCAGAGTTTTGGTAATTTTAATATGAATGTATTGTTAAATAATTAACTTAGATATAAAATTTAAAATATTTAATTATGTTAGTTTAGGAAATATTTAAAAAAAGTTAATTATTTTTCAAGTAAACTACCCCTTCCGTTTACCCCAGAGTTTTGGTAATTTTTATATGAATGCATTGTCAAATAATTAACTTAGATATAAAATTTCAAATTTTTAATTATGTTAGTTTAGGAAATATTATAAAAAAGTCAATTTTTTTTCAAGTAAACTACCCCTTCCGTTCACCCCAGAGTTTTGGTAATTTTTATATGAATGCATTGTCAAATAATTAACTTAGATATAAAATTTCAAATTTTTAATTATGTTAGTTTAGGAAATATTTTAAAAAAGTCAATTTTTTTTCAAGTAAACTACCCCTTCCGTTCACCCCAGAGTTTTGGTAATTTTTATATGAATGCATTGTTAAATAATTAACTTAGATATACAATTTCAAATTTTTAATTATGTTTGTTTAGGAAATATTTTTAAAAGTCAATTTTTTTTCAAGTAAACTACCCCTTCCGTTCACCCCAGAGTTTTGGTAATTTTTATATGAATGCATTGTCAAATAATTACCTTAGATATAAAATTTCAAATTTTTAATTATGTTAGTTTAGGAAATATTATAAAATAGTCAATTTTTTTTCAAGTAAACTACCCCTTCCGTTCACCCCAGAGTTTTGGTAATTTTTATATGAATGCATTGTTAAATAATTAACTTAGATATAAAATTTCAAATTTTTAATTATGTTAGTTTAGGAAATATTTTAAAAAAGTCAATTTTTTTTCAAGTAAACTACCCCTTCCGTTCACCCTAGAGTTTTGGTAAATTTTATATGAATGCATTGTCAAATAATTACCTTAGATATAAAATTTCAAATTTTTAATTATGTTTAGGAAATATTATAAAAAAGTCAATTTTTTTTCAAGTAAACTACCCCTTCCGTTCACCCCAGAGTTTTGGTAATTTTTATATGAATGCATTGTCAAATAATTATCTTAGATATAAAATTTCAAATTTTTAATTATGTTGGTTTAGGAAATATTTTAAAAAAGTCAATTTTTTTTCAAGTAAACTACCCCTTCCGTTCACCCCAGAGTTTTGGTAATTTTTATATGAATGCATTGTTAAATAATTAACTTAGATATACAATTTCAAATTTTTAATTATGTTAGTTTAGGAAATATTTTTAAAAGTCAATTTTTTTTCAAGTAAACTACCCCTTCCGTTCACCCCAGAGTTTTGGTAATTTTTATATGAATGCATTGTCAAATAATTACCTTAGATATAAAATTTCAAATTTTTAATTATGTTAGTTTAGGAAATATTATAAAATAGTCAATTTTTTTTCAAGTAAACTACCCCTTCCGTTCACCCCAGAGTTTTGGTAATTTTTATATGAATGCATTGTTAAATAATTAACTTAGATATAAAATTTCAAATTTTTAATTATGTTAGTTTAGGAAATATTTTAAAAAAGTCAATTTTTTTTCAAGTAAACTACCCCTTCCGTTCACCCTAGAGTTTTGGTAAATTTTATATGAATGCATTGTCAAATAATTACCTTAGATATAAAATTTCAAATTTTTAATTATGTTTAGGAAATATTATAAAAAAGTCAATTTTTTTTCAAGTAAACTACCCCTTCCGTTCACCCCAGAGTTTTGGTAATTTTTATATGAATGCATTGTCAAATAATTATCTTAGATATAAAATTTCAAATTTTTAATTATGTTGGTTTAGGAAATATTTTAAAAAAGTCAATTTTTTTTCAAGTAAACTACCCCTTCCGTTCACCCCAGAGTTTTGGTAATTTTTATATGAATGCATTATCAAATAATTATCTTAGATATAAAATTTCAAATTTTTAATTATGTTAGTTTAGGAAATATTTTTAAAAAGTCAATTTTTTTTCAAGTAAACTACCCCTTCCGTGCACCCCAGAGTTTTGGTAATTTTTATATGAATTCATTGTCAAATAATTAACTTAGATATAAAATTTCAAATTTTTAATTATGTTAGTTTAGGAGATATTTTAAAAAAGTCAATTTTTTTTCAAGGAAACTACCCCTTCCGTTCACCCCAGAGTTTTGGTAATTTTTATATGAATGCATTGTCAAATAATTAACTTAGATATAAAATTTCAAATTTTTAATTATGTTGGTTTAGGAAATATTTTTAAAAAGTCAATTTTTTTTCAAGTAAACTACCCCTTCCGTTCACCCCAGAGTTTTGGTAATTTTTATATGAATGCATTGTCAAATAATTAACTTAGATATAAAATTTCAAATTTTTAATTATGTTAGTTTAGGAGATATTTTGAAAAAGTCAATTTTTTTTCAAGTAAACTACCCCTTCCGTTCACCCCAGAGTTTTGGTAATTTTTATATGAATGCATTGTCAAATAATTATCTTAGATATAAAATTTCAAATTTTTAATTATGTTGGTTTAGGAAATATTTTAAAAAAGTCAATTTTTTTTCAAGTAAACTACCCCTTCCGTTCACCCCAGAGTTTTGGTAATTTTTATATGAATGCATTATCAAATAATTATCTTAGATATAAAATTTCAAATTTTTAATTATGTTAGTTTAGGAAATATTTTTAAAAAGTCAATTTTTTTCTCAAGTAAACTACCCCTTCCGTTCACCCCAGAGTTTTGGTAATTTTTATATGAATGCATTGTCAAATAATTAACTTAGATATAAAATTTCAAATTTTTAATTATGTTAGTTTAGGAAATATTTTAAAAAAGTCAATTTTTTTTCAAGTAAACTACCCCTTCCGTGCACCCCAGAGTTTTGGTAATTTTTATATGAATTCATTGTCAAATAATTATCTTAGATATAAAATTTCAAATTTTTAATTATGTTAGTTTAGGAGATATTTTAAAAAAGTCATTTTTTTTTCAAGGAAACTACCCCTTCCGTTCACCCCAGAGTTTTGGTAATTTTTATATGAATTCATTGTCAAATAATTAACTTAGATATAAAATTTCAAATTTTTAATTATGTTGGTTTAGGAAATATTTTTAAAAAGTCAATTTTTTTTCAAGTAAACTACCCCTTCCGTGCACCCCAGAGTTTTGGTAATTTTTATATGAATTCATTGTCAAATAATTAACTTAGATATAAAATTTCAAATTTTTAATTATGTTAGTTTAGGAGATATTTTGAAAAAGTCAATTTTTTTTCAAGTAAACTACCCCTTCCGTGCACCCCAGAGTTTTGGTAATTTTTATATGAATTCATTGTCAAATAATTAACTTAGATATAAAATTTCAAATTTTTAATTATGTTAGTTTAGGAGATATTTTGAAAAAGTCAATTTTTTTTCAAGTAAACTACCCCTTCCGTTCACCCCAGAGTTTTGGTAATTTTTATATGAATTCATTGTCAAATAATTAACTTAGATATAAAATTTCAAATTTTTAATTATGTTAGTTTAGGAAATATTTTAAAAAAGTCATTTTTTTTTCAAGGAAACTACCCCTTCCGTTCACCCCAGAGTTTTGGTAATTTTTATATGAATTCATTGTCAAATAATTAACTTAGATATAAAATTTCAAATTTTTAATTATGTTGGTTTAGGAAATATTTTTAAAAAGTCAATTTTTTTTCAAGTAAACTACCCCTTCCGTGCACCCCAGAGTTTTGGTAATTTTTATATGAATTCATTGTCAAATAATTAACTTAGATATAAAATTTCAAATTTTTAATTATGTTAGTTTAGGAGATATTTTAAAAAAGTCAATTTTTTTTCAAGTAAACTACCCCTTCCGTGCACCCCAGAGTTTTGGTAATTTTTATATGAATTCATTGTCAAATAATTAACTTAGATATAAAATTTCAAATTTTTAATTATGTTAGTTTAGGAGATATTTTGAAAAAGTCAATTTTTTTTCAAGTAAACTACCCCTTCCGTTCACCGCAGAGTTTTGGTAATTTTTATATGAATGCATTGTCAAATAATTAACTTAGATATAAAATTTCAAATTTTTAATTATGTTAGTTTAGGAGATATTTTGAAAAAGTCAATTTTTTTTCAAGTAAACTACCCCTTCCGTTCACCCCAGAGTTTTGGTAATTTTTATATGAATTCATTGTCAAATAATTAACTTAGATATAAAATTTCAAATTTTTAATTATGTTAGTTTAGGAGATATTTTAAAAAAGTCAATTTTTTTTCAAGTAAACTACCCCTTCCGTGCACCCCAGAGTTTTGGTAATTTTTATATGAATTCATTGTCAAATAATTAACTTAGATATAAAATTTCAAATTTTTAATTATGTTAGTTTAGGAGATATTTTGAAAAAGTCAATTTTTTTTCAAGTAAACTACCCCTTCCGTTCACCGCAGAGTTTTGGTAATTTTTATATGAATGCATTGTCAAATAATTAACTTAGATATAAAATTTCAAATTTTTAATTATGTTAGTTTAGGAGATATTTTAAAAAAGTCAATTTTTTTTCAAGTAAACTACCCCTTCCGTGCACCCCAGAGTTTTGGTAATTTTTATATGAATTCATTGTCAAATAATTAACTTAGATATAAAATTTCAAATTTTTAATTATGTTAGTTTAGGAGATATTTTGAAAAAGTCAATTTTTTTTCAAGTAAACTACCCCTTCCGTTCACCGCAGAGTTTTGGTAATTTTTATATGAATGCATTGTCAAATAATTAACTTAGATATAAAATTTCAAATTTTTAATTATGTTAGTTTAGGAGATATTTTGAAAAAGTCAATTTTTTTTCAAGTAAACTACCCCTTCCGTTCACCCCAGAGTTTTGGTAATTTTTATATGAATGCATTGTCAAATAATTATCTTAGATATAAAATTTCAAATTTTTAATTATGTTGGTTTAGGAAATATTTTTAAAAAGTCAATTTTTTTTCAAGTAAACTACCCCTTCCGTTCACCCCAGAGTTTTGGTAATTTTTATATGAATGCATTATCAAATAATTATCTTAGATATAAAATTTCAAATTTTTAATTATGTTAGTTTAGGAAATATTTTTAAAAAGTCAATTTTTTTCTCAAGTAAACTACCCCTTCCGTTCACCCCAGAGTTTTGGTAATTTTTATATGAATGCATTGTCAAATAATTAACTTAGATATAAAATTTCAAATTTTTAATTATGTTAGTTTAGGAAATATTTTAAAAAAGTCAATTTTTTTTCAAGTAAACTACCCCTTCCGTGCACCCCAGAGTTTTGGTAATTTTTATATGAATTCATTGTCAAATAATTATCTTAGATATAAAATTTCAAATTTTTAATTATGTTAGTTTAGGAGATATTTTAAAAAAGTCATTTTTTTTTCAAGGAAACTACCCCTTCCGTTCACCCCAGAGTTTTGGTAATTTTTATATGAATGCATTGTCAAATAATTAACTTAGATATAAAATTTCAAATTTTTAATTATGTTTAGGAAATATTTTAAAAAAGTCAATTTTTTTTCAAGTAAACTACCCCTTCCGTGCACCCCAGAGTTTTGGTAATTTTTATATGAATGCATTGTCAAATAATTAACTTAGATATAAAATTTCAAATTTTTAATTATGTTAGTTTAGGAAATATTTTAAAAAAGTCAATTTTTTTTCAAGTAAACTACCCCTTCCGTGCACCCCAGAGTTTTGGTAATTTTTATATGAATTCATTGTCAAATAATTAACTTAGATATAAAATTTCAAATTTTTAATTATGTTAGTTTAGGAGATATTTTGAAAAAGTCAATTTTTTTTCAAGTAAACTACCCCTTCCGTTCACCGCAGAGTTTTGGTAATTTTTATATGAATGCATTGTCAAATAATTAACTTAGATATAAAATTTCAAATTTTTAATTATGTTAGTTTAGGAAATATTTTAAAAAAGTCAATTTTTTTTCAAGTAAACTACCCCTTCCGTGCACCCCAGAGTTTTGGTAATTTTTATATGAATTCATTGTCAAATAATTAACTTAGATATAAAATTTCAAATTTTTAATTATGTTAGTTTAGGAGATATTTTGAAAAAGTCAATTTTTTTTCAAGTAAACTACCCCTTCCGTTCACCGCAGAGTTTTGGTAATTTTTATATGAATGCATTGTCAAATAATTAACTTAGATATAAAATTTCAAATTTTTAATTATGTTAGTTTAGGAGATATTTTAAAAAAGTCAATTTTTTTTCAAGTAAACTACCCCTTCCGTGCACCCCAGAGTTTTGGTAATTTTTATATGAATTCATTGTCAAATAATTAACTTAGATATAAAATTTCAAATTTTTAATTATGTTAGTTTAGGAGATATTTTGAAAAAGTCAATTTTTTTTCAAGTAAACTACCCCTTCCGTTCACCGCAGAGTTTTGGTAATTTTTATATGAATGCATTGTCAAATAATTAACTTAGATATAAAATTTCAAATTTTTAATTATGTTAGTTTAGGAGATATTTTGAAAAAGTCAATTTTTTTTCAAGTAAACTACCCCTTCCGTTCACCCCAGAGTTTTGGTAATTTTTATATGAATGCATTGTCAAATAATTATCTTAGATATAAAATTTCAAATTTTTAATTATGTTGGTTTAGGAAATATTTTTAAAAAGTCAATTTTTTTTCAAGTAAACTACCCCTTCCGTTCACCCCAGAGTTTTGGTAATTTTTATATGAATGCATTATCAAATAATTATCTTAGATATAAAATTTCAAATTTTTAATTATGTTAGTTTAGGAAATATTTTTAAAAAGTCAATTTTTTTCTCAAGTAAACTACCCCTTCCGTTCACCCCAGAGTTTTGGTAATTTTTATATGAATGCATTGTCAAATAATTAACTTAGATATAAAATTTCAAATTTTTAATTATGTTAGTTTAGGAAATATTTTAAAAAAGTCAATTTTTTTTCAAGTAAACTACCCCTTCCGTGCACCCCAGAGTTTTGGTAATTTTTATATGAATTCATTGTCAAATAATTATCTTAGATATAAAATTTCAAATTTTTAATTATGTTAGTTTAGGAGATATTTTAAAAAAGTCATTTTTTTTTCAAGGAAACTACCCCTTCCGTTCACCCCAGAGTTTTGGTAATTTTTATATGAATGCATTGTCAAATAATTAACTTAGATATAAAATTTCAAATTTTTAATTATGTTGGTTTAGGAAATATTTTTAAAAAGTCAATTTTTTTTCAAGTAAACTACCCCTTCCGTTCACCCCAGAGTTTTGGTAATTTTTATATGAATGCATTGTCAAATAATTAACTTAGATATAAAATTTCAAATTTTTAATTATGTTAGTTTAGGAAATATTTTAAAAAAGTCAATTTTTTTTCAAGTAAACTACCCCTTCCGTGCACCCCAGAGTTTTGGTAATTTTTATATGAATTCATTGTCAAATAATTAACTTAGATATAAAATTTCAAATTTTTAATTATGTTAGTTTAGGAGATATTTTAAAAAAGTCAATTTTTTTTTAAGTAAACTACCCCTTCCGTTCACCCCAGAGTTTTGGTAATTTTTATATGAATGCATTGTCAAATAATTAACTTAGATATAAAATTTCAAATTTTTAATTATGTTAGTTTAGGAAATATTTTAAAAAAGTCAATTTTTTTTCAAGTAAACTACCCCTTCCGTGCACCCCAGAGTTTTGGTAATTTTTATATGAATTCATTGTCAAATAATTAACTTAGATATAAAATTTCAAATTTTTAATTATGTTAGTTTAGGAGATATTTTGAAAAAGTCAATTTTTTTTCAAGTAAACTACCCCTTCCGTTCACCGCAGAGTTTTGGTAATTTTTATATGAATGCATTGTCAAATAATTAACTTAGATATAAAATTTCAAATTTTTAATTATGTTAGTTTAGGAGATATTTTAAAAAAGTCAATTTTTTTTCAAGTAAACTACCCCTTCCGTGCACCCCAGAGTTTTGGTAATTTTTATATGAATGCATTGTCAAATAATTATCTTAGATATAAAATTTCAAATTTTTAATTATGTTGGTTTAGGAAATATTTTTAAAAAGTCAATTTTTTTTCAAGTAAACTACCCCTTCCGTTCACCCCAGAGTTTTGGTAATTTTTATATGAATGCATTGTCAAATAATTAACTTAGATATAAAATTTCAAATTTTTAATTATGTTAGTTTAGGAAATATTTTAAAAAAGTCAATTTTTTTTCAAGTAAACTACCCCTTCCGTGCACCCCAGAGTTTTGGTAATTTTTATATGAATGCATTGTCAAATAATTATCTTAGATATAAAATTTCAAATTTTTAAATATGTTGGTTTAGGAAATATTTTAAAAAAGTCAATTTTTTTTCAAGTAAACTTCCCCTTCCGTTCACCCCAGAGTTTTGGTAATTTTTATATGAATGCATTATCAAATAATTATCTTAGATATAAAATTTCAAATTTTTAATTATGTTAGTTTAGGAAATATTTTTAAAAAGTCAATTTTTTTTTCAAGTAAACTACCCCTTCCGTTCACCCCAGAGTTTTGATAATTTTTATATGAATGCATTGTCAAATAATTAACTTAGATATAAAATTTCAAATTTTTAATTATGTTAGTTTAGGAAATATTTTAAAAAAGTCAATTTTTTTTCAAGTAAACTACCCCTTCCGTGCACCCCGGAGTTTTGGTAATTTTTATATGAATTCATTGTCAAATAATTAACTTAGATATAAAATTTCAAATTTTTAATTATGTTAGTTTAGGAAATATTTTTAAAAAGTCAATTTTTTTTTCAAGTAAACTACCCCTTCCGCTCACCCCAGAGTTTTGGTAATTTTTATATGAATGCATTGTCAAATAATTAACTTAGATATAAAATTTCAAATTTTTAATTATGTTAGTTTAGGAAATATTTTAAAAAAGTCAATTTTTTTTCAAGAAAACTACCCCTTCCGTTCACCCCAGAGTTTTGGTAATTTTTATATGAATGCATTATTAAATAATTAACGTAGATGTAAAATTTCAAATTTTTATCAATGTTAGTTAAAGAAATATTTTCAAAATAATCGATTTACAAAAAGGGTGCCCATCATTCCGATTGTCAAGTATGTAGGCAATAATTTTTACGTTAATGTTCCCCACTTCAATAACGGCGAGTGCATATTAATTTGTGTGTGACAGAGAAAGATATATTGTAAGACAGAGACAACACGACATAGAATAACAAAGATTGGAGTGAACACTCGCAATTATTTGTTTATTTAAGACAGAGAGGAGAATATATTACTATTTCATTCTAATGAACTCTTCTTATTACTGTACTTTTTATTGTGAAACATGGTGTTCACTCCCGTCTGTATTACTCTATGGTCACCGAGATATATACGCGTTTGGACTGAACACCATGTGTCCCAATAAAAATCACAGTAATAAGAAGAGTTCATTAGAATGAAATAGTAATATATTCTCTCTGTCTTAAATTAACAAATATTTGCGAGAGTGTTCACTCCAATCTTTGTTATTCTATGTCGTGTTGTCTCTGTCTTACAATATATCTTTCTCCGTCACACTCAAATCAATATGCACTCGCCATTATTGAAGTGGGGAGCATTAAGGTAATAATTATTGCCCACATACTTGACAATCGTAATGATGGGCACCCTTTTTGTAAATCGATTTTTTTTAAATATTTCTTAAACTAACATAATTAAAAATTTGAAATTTTATATCCAAGTAAATTATTTAACAATGCATTTATATAAAAATTACCAAAACTCTAGGGTGAACGGAAGGGGTAGTTTACTTGAAAAAAAATCGACTTTTTTAAAATATTTCCTAAACATAATTAAAAATTTGAAATTTTATATCTACGTTAATTAGGTAATAATGCATTTATATACAAATTACCAAAACTCTAGGGTGAACGGAAGGGGTAGTTTACTTGAAAAAAAATTGACTTTTTTAAAATATTTCCTAAACTAACATAATTAAAAATTTGAAATTTTATATCTAAGTTAATCAGGTAACAATGCATTTATATAAAAATTACCAAAACTCTAGGGTGAACGGAAGGGGTAGTTTACTTGAAAAAAAATCGACTTTTTAAAAATATTTCCAAAACTAACATAATTAAAAATTTGAAATTTTATATCCAAGTTAATTATTTAACAATGCATTCATATAAAAATTACCAAAACTCTGGGGTGAACGGAAGGGGTAGTTTACTTGAAAAAAAATTGACTTTTTTAAAATATTTCCTAAACTAACATAATTAAAAATTTGAAATTTTATATCTAAGTTAATTAGGTAACAATGCATTCATATAAAAATTACCAAAACTCTGGGGCGAACGGAAGGGGTAGTTTACTTGAAAAAAAATTGACTTTTTTTAAATATTTCCAAAACTAACATAATTAAAAATTTAAAATTTTATATCTAAGTTAACTAGGTAACAATGCATTCATATAAAAATTACCAAAACTCTGGGGTGAACGGAAGGGGTAGTTTACTTGAAAAAAAATTGACTTTTTTTAAATATTTCCAAAACTAACATAACTAAAAATTTGAAATTTTATATCTAAGTTAGTTAGGTAACAATGCATTCATATAAAAATTACCAAAACTCTGGGGTGAACGGAAGGGGTAGTTTACTTGAAAAAAAATTGACTTTTTTTAAATATTTCCAAAACTAACATAATTAAAAATTTAAAATTTTATATCTAAGTTAACTAGGTAACAATGCATTCATATAAAAATTACCAAAACTCTGGGGTGAACGGAAGGGGTAGTTTACTTGAAATAAAATTGACTTTTTTAAAATATTTCCTAAACTAACATAATTAAAAATTTGAAATTCTATATCTAAGTTAATTAGGTAACAATGCATTCATATAAAAATTACCAAAACTCTGGGGTGAACGGAAGGGGTAGTTTACTTGAAAAAAAATTGACTTTTTTTAAATATTTCCAAAACTAACATAACTAAAAATTTGAAATTTTATATCTAAGTTAGTTAGGTAACAATGCATTCATATAAAAATTACCAAAACTCTGGGGTGAACGGAAGGGGTAGTTTACTTGAAAAAAAATTGACTTTTTAAAAATATTTCCTAAACTAACATAATTAAAAATTTGAAATTCTATATCTAAGTTAATTAGGTAACAATGCATTCATATAAAAATTACCAAAACTCTGGGGTGAACGGAAGGGGTAGTTTACTTGAAAAAAAATTGGCTTTTTTTAAATATTTCCAAAACTAACATAATTAAAAATTTGAAATTTTATATCTAAGTTAATTAGGTAACAATGCATTCATATAAAAATTACCAAAACTCTGGGGTGAACGGAAGGGGTAGTTTACTTGAAAAAAAATTGACTTTTTTTAAATATTTCCAAAACTAACATAATTAAAAATTTAAAATTTTATATCTAAGTTAACTAGGTAACATTGCATTCATATAAAAATTACCAAAACTCTGGAGTGAACGGAAGGGGTAGTTTACTTGAAAAAAAATTGACTTTTTTTAAATATTTCCAAAACTAACATAACTAAAAATTTGAAATTTTATATCTAAGTTAGTTAGGTAACAATGCATTCATATAAAAATTACCAAAACTCTGGGGTGAACGGAAGGGGTAGTTTACTTGAAAAAAAATTGACTTTTTTAAAATATTTCCTAAACTAACATAATTAAAAATTTGAAATTCTATATCTAAGTTAATTAGGTAACAATGCATTCATATAAAAATTACCAAAACTCTGGGGTGAACGGAAGGGGTAGTTTACTTGAAAAAAAATTGACTTTTTTTAAATATTTCCAAAACTAACATAACTAAAAATTTGAAATTTTATATCTAAGTTAGTTAGGTAACAATGCATTCATATAAAAATTACCAAAACTCTGGGGTGAACGGAAGGGGTAGTTTACTTGAAAAAAAATTGACTTTTTAAAAATATTTCCTAAACTAACATAATTAAAAATTTGAAATTCTATATCTAAGTTAATTAGGTAACAATGCATTCATATAAAAATTACCAAAACTCTGGGGTGAACGGAAGGGGTAGTTTACTTGAAAAAAAATTGGCTTTTTTTAAATATTTCCAAAACTAACATAATTAAAAATTTGAAATTTTATATCTAAGTTAATTAGGTAACAATGCATTCATATAAAAATTACCAAAACTCTGGGGTGAACGGAAGGGGTAGTTTACTTGAAAAAAAATTGACTTTTTTTAAATATTTCCAAAACTAACATAATTAAAAATTTAAAATTTTATATCTAAGTTAACTAGGTAACATTGCATTCATATAAAAATTACCAAAACTCTGGGGTGAACGGAAGGGGTAGTTTACTTGAAAAAAAATTGACTTTTTTTAAATATTTCCAAAACTAACATAACTAAAAATTTGAAATTTTATATCTAAGTTAGTTAGGTAACAATGCATTCATATAAAAATTACCAAAACTCTGGGGTGAACGGAAGGGGTAGTTTACTTGAAAAAAAATTGACTTTTTTTAAATATTTCCAAAACTAACATAATTAAAAATTTAAAATTTTATATCTAAGTTAACTAGGTAACAATGCATTCATATAAAAATTACCAAAACTCTGGGGTGAACGGAAGGGGTAGTTTACTTGAAAAAAAATTGACTTTTTTAAAATATTTCCTAAACTAACATAATTAAAAATTTGAAATTCTATATCTAAGTTAATTAGGTAACAATGCATTCATATAAAAATTACCAAAACTCTGGGGTGAACGGAAGGGGTAGTTTACTTGAAAAAAAATTGACTTTTTTTAAATATTTCCAAAACTAACATAACTAAAAATTTGAAATTTTATATCTAAGTTAGTTAGGTAACAATGCATTCATATAAAAATTACCAAAACTCTGGGGTGAACGGAAGGGGTAGTTTACTTGAAAAAAAATTGACTTTTTAAAAATATTTCCTAAACTAACATAATTAAAAATTTGAAATTCTATATCTAAGTTAATTAGGTAACAATGCATTCATATAAAAATTACCAAAACTCTGGGGTGAACGGAAGGGGTAGTTTACTTGAAAAAAAATTGGCTTTTTTTAAATATTTCCAAAACTAACATAATTAAAAATTTGAAATTTTATATCTAAGTTAATTAGGTAACAATGCATTCATATAAAAATTACCAAAACTCTGGGGTGAACGGAAGGGGTAGTTTACTTGAAAAAAAATTGACTTTTTTTAAATATTTCCAAAACTAACATAATTAAAAATTTAAAATTTTATATCTAAGTTAACTAGGTAACATTGCATTCATATAAAAATTACCAAAACTCTGGGGTGAACGGAAGGGGTAGTTTACTTGAAAAAAAATTGACTTTTTTTAAATATTTCCAAAACTAACATAACTAAAAATTTGAAATTTTATATCTAAGTTAGTTAGGTAACAATGCATTCATATAAAAATTACCAAAACTCTGGGGTGAACGGAAGGGGTAGTTTACTTGAAAAAAAATTGACTTTTTTAAAATATTTTCTAAACTAACATAATTAAAAATTTGAAATTCTATATCTAAGTTAATTAGGTAACAATGCATTCATATAAAAATTACCAAAACTCTGGGGTGAACGGAAGGGGTAGTTTACTTGAAAAAAAATTGACTTTTTTAAAATATTTCCTAAACTAACATAATTAAAAATTTGAAATTTTATATCTAAGTTAATTATTTAACAATGCATTCATATAAAAATTACCAAAACTCTGAGGTGAACGGAAGGGGTACTTTACTTGAAAAACAAATCGATTTTTTAAAATATTTGCTAAACAGAGCTAAAAAACTTTATATCTAAGTTAATTATTTAACATCAATTAATTAATTAACATAATTTGTAACAACTTTTTTATTTAAAATAATTTGATAATCATTTTATTAATTGTTGATGTTCTATTGTTGCAGACCGAGAAGACGTCCTGGAATAGCTGCAGAGTTGAGCGTTGCTGTGCTGCCCAAGAATTTCTGCGTCACGCGGAGAACCGCCCAGGACTTCTTCCACCCTTTATATGTTTTTGCAACCCTTTCCATTTATAAAACAACAATATACAAGGCACAACAAATACAGTTCTCATATATTATTTCTCTTTTTGTAAGTGTTATAAAAAAACATATTTCCCTGTCTCTATATTGTGGTATTTTCCCTTAAAATAAATAAGGGGTTGTTAAATGAAAAATTGTATTAGTTTAAGTAATTTTTATTGTTTATTTGTAATACATTGTTGCCTTTTTTATGTTCATAGTTTAAATGGTATTTATTTTTATTCATATTCTTTGTATTTTATAAATAAATATAAATATACTTACCCCTGTCCTGAAAAATTAGAAATAGGGATGTTTAAATAATGGTTTGTATAAATTTTACTTGTATTTATTGTTTATTTGTATTTTCCATTGTTGTATTTTATGCAATTACACTTAAATGTATAATATTTTATACAATAAAATATGAATTAAAATATAATTTGTCTTATTTCTTTTTCCTTACAGGTATGTAGTAAAAAAGTTCAATTTTTTCAACGTGCATAGACGTTACTTTTAAGTGTAATACTCTTAATGTACAATATTTTATACAATAAAATAAATTAAAATATGATTTGACTATTTTTTTTACTCCTTACACGTATGTAGTTTTTAAAATGGCCACAAGAGGGCAGCACCTGTCAAGCAAACTGAAAAGAAGCATCCATGAACGGTTTAAAAATTTTTTTCGTGCATGGTTGCTTCATAGAAGCATCCATGAACGAATAATCTTTTTACAGCGTGCATGGATGCTTCTTTTCAGTGTGCGTGGCAGGTGCTGCCCTCTTGTGGCCATTTTAAAAACTACATACCTGTAAGGAGTAAGAAATAGTGTGCATAGATTCTTGCAAATGATGGGTACCACTTTGTCGAATTTTGTTGAAAATTTCTGATGGTATCAGGATAACAGGAATGCAAAGAGCACTTGGAAATTCTTTTAAACCGTGCATAGATGCTACTTTCAAGTAGCATCTATGCACGCAGTAAAAATTTTTTCTGTGCATAGATGCTACCTGAAAGTAGCATCTATGCACGCAGTAAAAATTTTTTCGGTTCATAGATGCTACTTTCAGGTAGCATCTATGCACGATAAAATTTTTTTAGCGTGCATAGATGCTACCTGAAAGTAGCACCACTTTTATCGATTTTTTTTGAAAATTTCCGGTGGTACCAGGATAACAGGAATGAAAAGAGCACTCAGAATTTCTTTTAACCGTGCATAGAAGCTACCTAATAGTAATATAATTTTACAAAAATGATGGGCACCCTTTTGTCGAATTTCTGATGGTATCAGAATAACAGGACCGAGAAGAGTACTTCAAAAATTTAAAATGTACGTTTTTCAATGAAAATCAATAATAGGGGTTGTAAAATAAAAGAATATATTATTGTTTTATAAGTTTTATTCATTTTAAAACAAATACAATGTATTTTACAATAATTGCCACCCAATAAAATGTAGAGCACATTCTAAAAATGTTTATCACTTAATAACTTCGGCCCTAATTAATTTTTTACAACCAACTTAACAAATATAGACGTAGAATTCCACGTAGAGTTCAAATTTTCAAGAGTTGATACAAAATTCCAAATACTTAGAGTTATTAAAGAAAATGTAATTTTTTAACACGTATGACAATTTTAAAACTTTAATAACTCCGGCGCTGATACATTTTTAAAAACTAACTTAACTAATATAGACGTAGAACTCTACGTAGAGTTCAAATTTTTAGTAATCGAAACAATATTCCAATTACTTAAAGAGTTATTAAAGAAAATGTAATTATTTACCACTTTTGACATTTTTTAAACTTTAATAACTCCGGCCCTGATTAATTTTTAAAAACTAATTTAACAAATATAGACGTAGAGCTCTACGTAGAGTTCAAATTTTTAGTAATCGAAACAATATTCCAATTACTTAAAGAGTTATTAAAGAAAATGTAATTTTTTACCACTTATGACATTTTTAAAACTTTAATAACTCCGGCCCTGATTAATTTTTAAAAACTAATTTAACAAATATACATGTAGAACTCCACGTAGAGTTCAAATTTTCAATAATCGAAACAAAATTCCAATTACTTAAAGAGTTATTAAAGAAAATGTAATTATTTACCACTTTTGACATTTTTTAAACTTTAATAACTCCGGCCGTGATTAATTTTTAAAATCTAATTTAACAAATATAGACGTAGAACTCCACGTAGAGTTCAAATTTTCAATAATCGAAACAAAATTCCAATTACTTAAAGAGTTATTAAAGAAAATGTAATTATTTACCACTTTTGATATTTTTAAAACTTTAATAACTCCGGCCCTGATTAATTTTTAAAAACTAATTTAACAAATATAGATGTAGAACTCAACGTAGAGTTCAAATTTTCAATAATCGAAACAATATTCCAATTACTTAAAGTGTTATTAAAGAAAATGTAATTTTCTAACACGTATGACATTTTTAAAACTTTAATAACTCCGGCCCTGATTAATTTTTAAAAACTAATTTAACAAATATAGACCTAAAACTCCTCGTAGAGTACAAATTTTCAATAATCGAAACAATATTCCAATTACTTAAAGAGTTATTAAAGAAAATGTAATTTTCTAACACGTATGACATTTTTAAAACTTTAATAACTCCGGCCCTGATTAATTTTTAAAAACTAATTTAACAAATATAGACCTAGAACTCCTCGTAGAGTACAAATTTTCAATAATCGAAACAATATTCCAATTACTTAAAGAGTTATTAAAGAAAATGTAATTTTTTACCACTCATGACATTTTTTAAACTTTAATAACTCCGGCCCTGACTAATTTTTAAAATCTAATTTAACAAATATAAACGTAGAACTGCACGTAGAGTTCAAATTTTCAATAATAGAAACAAAATTCCAATTACTTAAAGAGTTATTAAAGAAAATGTATTTTTTTACATGACATTTTTTAAACTTTAATAACTCCAGCCCTGATTAATTTTTAAAATTAATTTGACAAATATAGACGTAGAATTCCACGTAGAGTTCAAATCGATGAGGAATTCCAATCACTTCAGGAGATATCGGCGCTGGAATGAAGTCAGGAAATCAGGCAAGTCGTTGGAGATGTTTTCCAAGTCCTGCAGGTCCGGAATTCCCACGATTTCTGTAGTTGCCACACTCGGAAGCTGAATGCAGTTCATTGATCCTAAAGAAACAGTTATTAATAATTGGAAATAAAAATGTCAGTAGCTGATAAAATTATACAACTCCAATTTGGAGCTCCATATCCAAACAAATTTTGGATGTATCTTACACAACTTTTGATTGTATATAACTTTTGTTATATGACATTTTCGCGTAAAGTTGATAGTTTAGCAGATAACGATATCATACCCTAAAATGGGTGAAGATACAAAGTTTTGATACCGATTTTGGAATCTACGTATTTATCTGCGTATATACCAAAAACTTGGCTTCTCAATTGTTAAAAATAAGAAAAGTCAAAAAATTTCACACCCAAAACTAGGTCAAATAGGAAATATATTTTTGGTGCATTGTACATAACTTTCGATTCTCTACAACTTTTGTCATTTGCAATTTTGTTCTAGAATTGATGGTTTAGCCGGAAATGACGTCACACCTTAAACTGGGTAAAGATACAAAGTCAACGTATTTTTTTTAGGAATCTACGTAATTTTCTACATATGTACCCAAAATTTGGTAGTTTAATATTTGTAAACATAGGCCCTATCTTCATTTTCAATTGACGGGAGGTACTGTGCTATATCCTCGTTTGTAATTAGCGGGAGTTATTGTTGGTTTATTCTCTTCCCCCTCTTAACTACTAACGGGTGCATATTAATTTTTGTGTGACAAAGAAAGATATATTGTATGACAGAGACAACACGACGTAGAATAACAAAGAAAGGAATGCACACCGGTGAACACTCAACTCGGAAATATTGATTTTTGAAAGACAGAGCGAGGAATATATAACTATTTCATTCTACTGAATTCTCCTTTTTACTATAATTTTTAATGGGAAACAAAGTGTAAAGTCCGTACATTTCTCGGTGACAACACCATGTATTATATCAGACCCCTTTACAAATATTAAATTACCAAATTTTGAATCTACATGAAATTCTCTATAATATACATCAGCAGTGATATTTGTATATAGGCTGTTCCAATAGCTACAGGCTGTTAAATGTACACTTATTTTTGAATAATTTTTATTATAAACGATGTATTTTTGTCTAGCTCATTTTCTTTATTTTTGTCTGTAGCTTTTAAACGGTTAAAGCTAGCAACATGTACGTTGCAAATTTGGAATCTACATGAAATTCTCTATAATATACATCAGCAGTGATATTTGTATATAGGCTGTTCCAATAGTTACAGGCTGTGAAATGTACACTTATTTTTAAATAATTTTTATTATAAACGATGAATTTTTGTCTAGCTTATTTTCTTTATTTTTGTCTGTAGCTTCTAAACGGTTAAAGATAGCAACGTGTACGTTGCAAATTTGGAATCTACATGAAATTCCCTATAATATACATCAGCAGTGATATTTGTATATAGGTTGTTCCAATAGTTACAGGCCGTTAAATGTACACTTATTTTTGAATAATTTTTACTATAAACGATGAATTTTTGTCTAGCTCATTTTCTCTATTTTTGTCTGTAGCTTTTAAACGGTTAAAGCTAGCAACGTGTTCATTGCAAATTTGGAATCTACATGAAATTCTCTATAATATACATCAGCAGAGATATTTGTATATAGGCTGTTCCAATAGTTACATGCTGTTAAACGTACACTTATTTTTGAATAATTTTTATTATAAACGATGTATTTTTGTCTAGCTCATTTTGTCTATTTTTGTCTGTATCTTCTAAACGGTTAAAGCTAGCAACGTGTTCGTTGCAAATTTGGAATCTACATGAAATTCTCTATAATACACATCAGCAGAGATATTTGTATATAGGCTGTTCCAATAGTTACATGCTGTTAAACGTACACTTATTTTTGAAAATAATTTTTATTATAAACGATGTATTTTTGTCTAGCTCATTTTCTCTATTTTTGTCTGTATCTTCTAAACGGTTAAAGCTAGCAACGTGTTCGTTGCAAATTTGGAATCTACATGAAATTCTCTATAATATACATCAGCAGAGATATTTGTATATAGGCTGTTCCAATAGTTACATGCTGTTAAACGTACACTTATTTTTGAATAATTTTTATTATAAACGATGTATTTTTGTCTAGCTCATTTTGTCTATTTTTGTCTGTATCTTCTAAACGGTTAAAGCTAGCAACGTGTTCGTTGCAAATTTGGAATCTACATGAAATTCTCTATAATACACATCAGCAGAGATATTTGTATATAGGCTGTTCCAATAGTTACATGCTGTTAAACGTACACTTATTTTTGAAAATAATTTTTATTATAAACGATGTATTTTTGTCTAGCTCATTTTCTCTATTTTTGTCTGTATCTTCTAAACGGTTAAAGCTAGCAACGTGTTCGTTGCAAATTTGGAATCTACATGAAATTCTCTATAATATACATCAGCAGAGATATTTGTATATAGGCTGTTCCAATAGTTACATGCTGTTAAACGTACACTTATTTTTGAATAATTTTTATTATAAACGATGTATTTTTGTCTAGCTCATTTTGTCTATTTTTGTCTGTATCTTCTAAACGGTTAAAGCTAGCAACGTGTTCGTTGCAAATTTGGAATCTACATGAAATTCTCTATAATACACATCAGCAGAGATATTTGTATATAGGCTGTTCCAATAGTTACATGCTGTTAAACGTACACTTATTTTTGAAAATAATTTTTATTATAAACGATGTATTTTTGTCTAGCTCATTTTCTCTATTTTTGTCTGTATCTTCTAAACGGTTAAAGCTAGCAACGTGTTCGTTGCAAATTTGGAATCTACATGAAATTCTCTATAATATACATCAGCAGAGATATTTGTATATAGGCTGTTCCAATAGTTACATGCTGTTAAACGTACACTTATTTTTGAATAATTTTTATTATAAACGATGTATTTTTGTCTAGCTCATTTTGTCTATTTTTGTCTGTATCTTCTAAACGGTTAAAGCTAGCAACGTGTTCGTTGCAAATTTGGAATCTACATGAAATTCTCTATAATACACATCAGCAGAGATATTTGTATATAGGCTGTTCCAATAGTTACATGCTGTTAAACGTACACTTATTTTTGAAAATAATTTTTATTATAAACGATGTATTTTTGTCTAGCTCATTTTCTCTATTTTTGTCTGTATCTTCTAAACGGTTAAAGCTAGTAACGTGTTCGTTGCAAATTTGGAATCTACATGAAATTCTCTATAATATACATCAGCAGAGATATTTGTATATAGGCTGTTCCAATAGTTACATGCTGTTAAACGTACACTTATTTTTGAATAATTTTTATTATAAACGATGTATTTTTGTCTAGCTCATTTTGTCTATTTTTGTCTGTATCTTCTAAACGGTTAAAGCTAGCAACGTGTTCGTTGCAAATTTGGAATCTACATGAAATTCTCTATAATACACATCAGCAGAGATATTTGTATATAGGCTGTTCCAATAGTTACATGCTGTTAAACGTACACTTATTTTTGAAAATAATTTTTATTATAAACGCTGTATTTTTGTCTAGCTCATTTTCTATATTTTTGTCTGTATATTCTAAACGGTTAAAATTAGTAACGTGTTCGTTGCAAATTTGGAATCTAGATGAAATTCTCTATGATATACATCACCAGTAATATTTGTATATAGGCTGTTCCAATAGTTACAGCCTGTTAAATGTACACTTACTTTTGAATAATTTTTATTATAAACGAAGAATTTTTGTCTAGCTCATTTTCTCTATTTTTGTCTGTATCTTCTAAACGGTTAAAGCTAGCAACGTGTTCGTTGCAAATTTGGAATCTACATGAAATTCTCTATAATATACATCAGCAGTGATATTTGTATATAGGCTGTTCCAATAGTTACATGCTGTTAAACGTACACTTATTTTTGAAAATAATTTTTATTATAAACGATGTATTTTTGTCTAGCTCATTTTCTCTATTTTTGTCTGTATCTTCTAAACGGTTAAAATTAGTAACGTGTTCGTTGCAAATTTGGAATCTAGATGAAATTCTCTATGATATACATCACCAGTAATATTTGTATATAGGCTGTTCCAATAGTTACAGCCTGTTAAATGTACACTTATTTTTGAATAATTTTTATTAAAAACTAAGAATTTTTGTCTAGCTCATTTTCTCTATTTTTGTCTGTATCTTCTAAACGGTTAAAGCTAGCAACGTGTTCGTTGCAAATTTGGAATCTACATGAAATTCTCTATAATATACATCAGCAGTGATATTTGCATATAGGCTGTTCCAATAGTTACATGCTGTTAAACGTACACTTATTTTTGAAAATAATTTTTATTATAAACGATGTATTTTTGTCTAGCTCATTTTCTATATTTTTGTCTGTATATTCTAAACGGTTAAAATTAGTAACGTGTTCGTTGCAAATTTGGAATCTAGATGAAATTCTCTATGATATACATCAGCAGTAATATTTGTATATAGGCTGTTCCAATAGTTACAGCCTGTTAAATGTACACTTATTTTTGAATAATTTTTATTATAAACTAAGAATTTTTGTCTAGCTCATTTTCTCTATTTTTGTCTGTATCTTCTAAACGGTTAAAGCTAGCAACGTGTTCGTTGCAAATTTGGACTCTACATGAAATTCTCTATAATATACATCAGCAGTGATATTTGCATATAGGCTGTTCCAATAGTTACATGCTGTTAAACGTACACTTATTTTTGAAAATAATTTTTATTATAAACGATGTATTTTTGTCTAGCTCATTTTCTATATTTTTATCTGTATATTCTAAACGGTTAAAATTAGTAACGTGTTCGTTGCAAATTTGGAATCTAGATGAAATTCTCTATGATATACATCAGCAGTAATATTTGTATATAGGCTGTTCCAATAGTTACAGCCTGTTAAATGTACACTTATTTTTGAATAATTTTTATTATAAACTAAGAATTTTTGTCTAGCTCATTTTCTCTATTTTTGTCTGTATCTTCTAAACGGTTAAAGCTAGCAACGTGTTCGTTGCAAATTTGGACTCTACATGAAATTCTCTATAATATACATCAGCAGTGATATTTGCATATAGGCTGTTCCAATAGTTACATGCTGTTAAACGTACACTTATTTTTGAAAATAATTTTTATTATAAACGATGTATTTTTGTCTAGCTCATTTTCTATATTTTTGTCTGTATATTCTAAACGGTTAAAATTAGTAACGTGTTCGTTGCAAATTTGGAATCTAGATGAAATTCTCTATGATATACATCAGCAGTAATATTTGTATATAGGCTGTTCCAATAGTTACAGCCTGTTAAATGTACACTTATTTTTGAATAATTTTTATTATAAACTAAGAATTTTTGTCTAGCTCATTTTCTCTATTTTTGTCTGTATCTTCTAAACGGTTAAAGCTAGCAACGTGTTCGTTGCAAATTTGGACTCTACATGAAATTCTCTATAATATACATCAGCAGTGATATTTGCATATAGGCTGTTCCAATAGTTACATGCTGTTAAACGTACACTTATTTTTGAAAATAATTTTTATTATAAACGATGTATTTTTGTCTAGCTCATTTTCTATATTTTTGTCTGTATATTCTAAACGGTTAAAATTAGTAACGTGTTCGTTGCAAATTTGGAATCTAGATGAAATTCTCTATGATATACATCAGCAGTAATATTTGTATATAGGCTGTTCCAATAGTTACAGCCTGTTAAATGTACACTTATTTTTGAATAATTTTTATTATAAACTAAGAATTTTTGTCTAGCTCATTTTCTCTATTTTTGTCTGTATCTTCTAAACGGTTAAAGCTAGCAACGTGTTCGTTGCAAATTTGGACTCTACATGAAATTCTCTATAATATACATCAGCTGTGATATTTGTATATAGGCTGTTCCAATAGTTACATGCTGTTAAACGTACACTTATTTTTGAAAATAATTTTTATTATAAACGATGTATTTTTGTCTAGCTCATTTTCTATATTTTTGTCTGTATATTCTAAACGGTTAAAATTAGTAACGTGTTCGTTGCAAATTTGGAATCTAGATGAAATTCTCTATGATATACATTAGCAGTAATATTTGTATATAGGCTGTTCCAATAGTTACAGCCTGTTAAATGTACACTTATTTTTGAATAATTTTTATTATAAACTAAGAATTTTTGTCTAGCTCATTTTCTCTATTTTTGTCTGTATCTTCTAAACGGTTACAGCTAGCAACGTGTTCGTTGCAAATTTGGAATCTACATGAAATTCTCTATAATATACATCAGCAGTGATATTTGTATATAGGCTGTTCCAATAGTTACATGCTGTTAAACGTACACTTATTTTTGAAAATAATTTTTATTATAAACGATGTATTTTTGTCTAGCTCATTTTCTATATTTTTGTCTGTATATTCTAAACGGTTAAAATTAGTAACGTGTTCGTTGCAAATTTGGAATCTAGATGAAATTCTCTATGATATACATCAGCAGTAATATTTGTATATAGGCTGTTCCAATAGTTACAGCCTGTTAAATGTACACTTATTTTTGAATAATTTTTATTATAAACTAAGAATTTTTGTCTAGCTCATTTTCTCTATTTTTGTCTGTATCTTCTAAACGGTTACAGCTAGCAACGTGTTCGTTGCAAATTTGGAATCTACATGAAATTCTCTATAATATACATCAGCAGTGATATTTGTATATAGGCTGTTCCAATAGTTACATGCTGTTAAACGTACACTTATTTTTGAAAATAATTTTTATTATAAACGATGTATTTTTGTCTAGCTCATTTTCTCTATTTTTGTCTGTATCTTCTAAACGGTTAAAGCTAGCAACGTGTTCGTTGCAAATTTGGAATCTACATGAAATTCTCTATAATATACATCAGCAGTGATATTTGTATATAGGCTGTTCCAATAGTTACATGCTGTTAAATGTACACTGATCTTTGAAAATAATTTTTATTATAAACGATGTATTTTTGTCTAGCTCATTTTCTCTATTTTTATCTGTATCTTCTAAACGGTTAAAGCTAGCAACGTGTTCGTTGCAAATTTTGAATCTGCATGAAATTCTCTATAATATACATCAGCAGAGATATTTGTATATAGGCTGTTTCAATAGTTACATGCTGTTAAACGTACACTTATTTTTGAAAATAATTTTTATTATAAACGATGTATTTTTGTCTAGCTCATTTTCTCTATTTTTGTCTGTATCTTCTAAACGGTTAAAATTAGTAACGTGTTCGTTGCAAATTTGGAATCTAGATGAAATTCTCTATGATATACATCAGCAGTAATATTTGTATATAGGCTGTTCCAATAGTTACAGCCTGTTAAATGTACACTTATTTTTCAATAATTTTTATTATAAACTAAGAATTTTTGTCTAGCTCATTTTCTCTATTTTTGTCTGTATCTTCTAAACGGTTAAAGCTAGCAACGTGTTCGTTGCAAATTTGGACTCTACATGAAATTCTCTATAATATACATCAGCAGTGATATTTGCATATAGGCTGTTCCAATAGTTACATGCTGTTAAACGTACACTTATTTTTGAAAATAATTTTTATTATAAACGATGTATTTTTGTCTAGCTCATTTTCTATATTTTTGTCTGTATATTCTAAACGGTTAAAATTAGTAACGTGTTCGTTGCAAATTTGGAATCTAGATGAAATTCTCTATGATATACATCAGCAGTAATATTTGTATATAGGCTGTTCCAATAGTTACAGCCTGTTAAATGTACACTTATTTTTGAATAATTTTTATTATAAACTAAGAATTTTTGTCTAGCTCATTTTCTCTATTTTTGTCTGTATCTTCTAAACGGTTAAAGCTAGCAACGTGTTCGTTGCAAATTTGGACTCTACATGAAATTCTCTATAATATACATCAGCAGTGATATTTGCATATAGGCTGTTCCAATAGTTACATGCTGTTAAACGTACACTTATTTTTGAAAATAATTTTTATTATAAACGATGTATTTTTGTCTAGCTCATTTTCTATATTTTTGTCTGTATATTCTAAACGGTTAAAATTAGTAACGTGTTCGTTGCAAATTTGGAATCTAGATGAAATTCTCTATGATATACATCACCAGTAATATTTGTATATAGGCTGTTCCAATAGTTACAGCCTGTTAAATGTACACTTATTTTTGAATAATTTTTATTATAAACTAAGAATTTTTGTCTAGCTCATTTTCTCTATTTTTGTCTGTATCTTCTAAACGGTTAAAGCTAGCAACGTGTTCGTTGCAAATTTGGACTCTACATGAAATTCTCTATAATATACATCAGCAGTGATATTTGCATATAGGCTGTTCCAATAGTTACATGCTGTTAAACGTACACTTATTTTTGAAAATAATTTTTATTATAAACGATGTATTTTTGTCTAGCTCATTTTCTCTATTTTTGTCTGTATCTTCTAAACGGTTAAAGCTAGCAACGTGTTCGTTGCAAATTTGGAATCTACATGAAATTCTCTATAATATACATCAGCAGTGATATTTGTATATAGGCTGTTCCAATAGTTACATGCTGTTAAATGTACACTGATCTTTGAAAATAATTTTTATTATAAACGATGTATTTTTGTCTAGCTCATTTTCTCTATTTTTATCTGTATCTTCTAAACGGTTAAAGCTAGCAACGTGTTCGTTGCAAATTTTGAATCTGCATGAAATTCTCTATAATATACATCAGCAGAGATATTTGTATATAGGCTGTTTCAATAGTTACATGCTGTTAAACGTACACTTATTTTTGAAAATAATTTTTATTATAAACGATGTATTTTTGTCTAGCTCATTTTCTCTATTTTTGTCTGTATCTTCTAAACGGTTAAAGCTAGCAACGTGTACGTTGCAAATTTGGAATCTACATGAAATTCTCTATAATGTACATCAGCAGTGATATTTGTATATAGGCTGTTCCAATAGTTACATGCTGTTAAATATACACTTATTTTTGAAAATAATTTTTATTATAAACGATGTATTTTTTTTTGTCTAGCTCATTTTCTCTATTTTTGTCTCTAGCTTTTAAACGGTTAAAGCTAGCAACGTGTTCGGTGCAAATTTGGAATTTACATAAAATTCTCTATAATATACATCAGCAGAGATATTTGTATATAGGCTGTTCCAATAGTTACAGGCTGTTAAATGTACACTTATTGTTGAATAATTTTTATTATGAACGATGAATTTTTGTCTAGCTCATTTTCTCTATTTTTGTTTGTAGCTTTTAAACGGTTAAAGCTAGCAACGTGTTCGTCGCAAATTTAGAATCTACATGAAGGTCTCTATGATATACATCAGCAGTGATATTTGTATATAGGCTGTTCCAATAGTTACAGGCTGTTGAATGTACACTTCTTTTTGAAAATAATTTTTATTATAAACGATGTATTTTTGTCTAGCTCCTTTTACATATTTTTGTTCGTAGCTTCTAAACGGTTAAAGCTAGCAACGTGTACGTTGCAAATTTGGAATCTACATGAAATTCTCTATAATATACATCAGCAAAGATATTTGTATATAGGCTGTTCCAATAGTTACAGGCTGTTAAATGTACACTTATTTTTGAATAATTTTTATTATAAACGATGAATTTTTGTCTATCTCATTTTCTCTATTTTTGTCTGTAGCTTTTAAACGGTTAAAGCTAGCAACGTGTACGTTGCAAATTTGGAATCTACATGAAATTCTCTATAATATACATCAGCAGAGATATTTGTATATAGGCTGTTCCAATAGTTACATGCAGTTAAACGTACACTTATTTTTGAAAATAATTTTTATTATAAACGATGTATTTTTGTCTAGCTCATTTTCTCTATTTTTGTCTGTAGCTTCTAAACGGTTAAAGCTAGCAACGTGTTCGTTGCAAATTTGGAATCTAGATGAAATTCTCTATAATATACATCAGCAGAGATATTTGTATATAGGCTGTTCCAATAGTTACAGCCTGTTAAAAGTACACTTATTTTTGAATAATTTTTATTATAAACGATGTATTTTTGTCTAGCTCATTTTCTCTATTTTTATCTGTATCTTCTAAACGGTTAAAGCTAGGAACGTGTCCGTTGCAAATTTGGAATCTACATGAAATTCTCTATAATATACATCAGCTGTGATATTTGTATATAGGCTGTTCCAATAGTTACATGCTGTTAAACGTACACTTATTTTTGAAAATAATTTTTATTATAAACGATGTATTTTTGTCTAGCTCATTTTCTCTATTTTTGTCTGTATCTTCTAAACGGTTAAAGCTAGCAACGTGTACGTTGCAAATTTGGAATCTACATGAATTTCTCTATAATATACATCAGCAGAGATATTTGTATATAGGCTGTTCCAATAGTTACATCTTAAACGTACACTTATTTTTGAAAATAATTTTTATTATAAACGATGTATTTTTGTCTAGCTCATTTTCTCTATTTTTGTCTGTAGCTTTTAAACGGTTAAAGCTAGCAACGTGTTCGTTGCAAATTTGGAATCTACATGAAATTTTTCATTTAATGCTAAATCATTCTCTAAAATCTGGATATGCGATTTTTAGCATGAATTCAATACCTCTCTTAGCGAGAGGTAAAAAGAACAACAATATAATGATATGCGAAAAGAATGTTTTAACCGGTAATTCAAAAACAAAAGACGATCGAATATTTCTGTGGTGCCTATTAAAATTTTCTCAAAAAGTTGTTCTATAAAGACCCACATCAATTTTGTGTAACGTACATAAATAAGAAAGTTGTTCAAATAAAAACTCGAATTTTTTCCATCCTATAGATTTCGGTGGAGTACACTCCTGTACGCGCAGTACTGGGATGTCACTTGACACATCATAATGGCGCGTTGAGAGACTAACTGCTACTGTATCCCTACACACAGATACCGTACAGGATCTGTATAGAGCGTATTCCATAGGTGGAAAGTAGTGCCATCTATAGGAAGTGGCAAACTATGTACAGAGATAATTTTTACAGAAATTATGAGAATTTGACAAAACTGAATAGGGTAGATTAAAAAAATCTGGTGTGGCCAACACAATACCTCCCGCCATTTAAAGCTCAAGTCACAAAAAAGATTAAGTTAATCCTTATTTTTGGATTAACGAATTTTACTCTAATTTTGACAGTTTATTTCTTAAAATGTAGTCTAATCTAATCCAAGTAACTATTTTTCTTAAACCCCTCAACGGGATTAAATCCCAATTACAGAGTGGGTTCACATTCACACACATCCATGCCTTAGTGGGATTCGAACCCAGAGCCCCGAGGGCACTCATGACATGAGGCGTTGCTCTAACCATTGAGCCACCGAAGCTATAATAGAATGAACATTAAATTTTAAATACCGGAATAGAATAGAATTCACTAATTCAAAATTGAGGATTAGTTTAAACATTTTTGTGAATCGTTAATTTTTATTAATCTAAATACATACCTACATATTTACTTATGCTGGAAACTGTATTAAATTCCTTTTCTATTGTTCTATTTACTTTTTTCTTTTTAAAACGTTCTTAATATTATTTTGAAATGATTAGTTCTTTGATAGTGTTAGTTACAAACATTTGAATAACTGCGTTTTGTTTGTTTAACGCGTAGACTCTGGGATTTAAATTATATATAATTTTATAAATTTATCCATAAAATATATAGAAAAAGTATTAATGCAAATCTATAGAAAATTTAATAATTTTTAATTTTTATAATAACATTAATCTCGAAAAAATAACATTTGAAGGTATTTTTCGAATTAAGTAGTAAAGTGCCATTTCCGGTTATCCGATTTACACCAAAATCTAATGGGCTCTTTCCAGTACAGAAAAAGTTCGAAATACAAGGTTTCAAAATTTTCTGAATGATAGTATTTGAGTTAAAGGATCCACACACACATACATACATACACACAGACATCATCGTGAAAATGTTAAAATTGGATTCTAGGGACCTTAAAACGTGGTCATTTAGCAAAATCTCGATATATCGATTTTTAGCACGATCCCTATACCTCCCTTACCAAGGGTAGCGGGAGGTAAAAAAGTCAACAACGCAAAAGAATATACGTAAAAAAGAATATAAAAGGAATTTGCGAAAAAATAACGAATATAAAGAAAAAGAAAAGGAAAGTAGAAAAAGAAAATTTCTGGATATTGAATATAAAAAAATCTGATGTGGCCATCACATTAACGTCCGTCAGTTCTATGTATTTTGTACAAATTTCATACGGAAAGTTCCTTGCTAAATTAAATATTCTATTTCTTGTACATTACCTTCCGGCAGTTGTATTTTATGCAAATTTCATACAGAAAATTATTATTTTGTGACGTTTTCTATATACAGTGAGTGTAATGTATCTGCAGAAATAAAAGATTTATTATTATTATTATTATTATTATTATTATTATTATTTCTTGTACATTACCTTAAAACAGTTGTATGTATTTTATACAAATTCTATACAGAAAGCAAAAGATCCTATATATCCAGTAAAATTATAAGACAAACACAGTATGTCAATTTCACTTGACACTGACATCTTTCAATCAGAATTTTCATAATATAGTAGCTGTTTCTAACATAGCTGGCTAATTTATGAAATTTAATTTCTTTATAATTTTATAACTCTATATCCATTTAATATGAAGTATAAAATGCAGTCAAATCGTATAGAGAATACAAAGTTCTTTAATATTTATAATAACATCAAATGTGAAAAAATTATATTTAACATAGTTTTTTCAAGAAAAACTGTTAAAATCTTCAAATGATGGTACTTCCGGTTCACCAATTGTAACCAAAATCTAATCAGCTCTTCATATGGATGTAACGAAGAAGTATACAAAAGAATTATAATTTTTGTAACTGTAGTATTAGAGTTATCGCAGACGAAAATTTTGTTACACACACACACACACACACACACACACATATCCACACACACACACATACATACAGACATCATCGTAAAAATAGTAAATTCGTATTCTAGGGACCCTAAAACGTGCTTATTCATCAAAAACTCACCACCCAATTTTTCGACCAAAGACAATACCTTCCTTACCTAAAGTTGACGGAAGGTAAAAATTATAAAGAAATTAAATTTCATAAAGTAGCTATAGCTATGGAAACAGCTACTATATTAAGAAAATTCTGATTGAAAATGTCAGTGTCAAGTGAAATTGATATAGTGTGTTTGTCTTATAATTTTACTGTAAATTTTGCTATAAATTTTCTGTATGGAATTTGCATAAAATACATACAACTGCCGGAAGGTAAAGTACAAGAAATATAATCTTTAGCAAGGAACTTTCTGGATGAAATTTGTACAAAATGCATAGAACCGACGGAAGGTAATGGTGCTGGCCACAGATTTTTACCTTCCGTCACCTTTAGGTAAGGAAGGTATTGTCTTTGGTCAAAAAATTCGGTCATGAGTTTTTAATCAATAAGCACGTTTTAGGGTCCCTAGAATATGAATTTACTATTTTTACGATGATGTCTGTATGTGTGTGTGTGTGTGTGGATGTGTGTGTGTGTGTGTGTGTGTGTGTGTAACAAAATTTTCGTCTGCGATAACTCTAATACTACAGTGACAAAAATTATAATTTTTTCGTATACTTCTTCGTTACATCCATATGAAGAGCTGATTAGATTTTGGTTACAATTGGTCAACCGGAAGTACCATCATTTAAAGATTTTAACAGTTTTTCTTGAAAAAACTATGTTAAATATAATTTTTCACATTTGATGTTATTATAAATATTAAAGAATATTTTATTCTCTATACGATTTGACTGCATTTTATACTTAATATTAAATGGATATAGAGTTAAAAAATTAAAAAGAAATTAAATTTCATAAAGTAGCCATAGCTATGGAAACAGCTACTATATTACGAAAATTCTGATTGAAAGATGTCAGTGTCAAGTGAAATTGACATAGTGTGTTTGTTCTTATAATTTTACTGAACATATAGGATCTTTTGTTTTCTGTATGGAATTTGTATAAAATACATACAACTGCTTTAAGGTAATGTACAAGAAATAATAATAATAAATCTTTTATTTCTGCAGATACATTACACTGTATATAGAAAACGTCACAAAATAATAATTTTTTGTATGAAATTTGCATAAAATACAAGCAACTGCCGGAAGGTAATGTACAAGAAATAGAATATTTAATTTAGCAAGGAACTTTCCGTATGAAATTTGCACAAAATACATAGAACTGACGGAAGGTAATGTGCTGGCAACATCAGATTTTTTTATTCGCTTTCAAAAAAGTTTCTAGACCCACTCTGTTGTAAGTATAGTATGAGACATAATATTGTAGTATATTGTCGTAAACTATTGTAATAAGAACTTTCATAACAAGCATGTAAAACTCTAATTTTATCTTGATACTCATTTCAAGAAACCGGTTGAATAAATATTTAGAATAACTTAAAATAAATCTAAAAAATCTTGTGTAAGTAACGAAAAAATTGCAATATATCAAAACATATGACAGCTTGGATAAATATTTTAATTTTGCAGCTAACCAAACAAACAATGTCACCCAGTTGCTAGGCAACCGCGATCGTCGTTTCTTTGGCGCACTCTAAATCCGTCTAATGAGTTTAAGATGATATTTGTTTTAGTAGATATTAATGTCGTAAAGTGAAGCCAAAACAAACAAAAATCAAGTAGCCGTGTCATAGCTGCCTTGGATGAATGAGGAAAAGACAAAACCTGAAATATTGAAAAGGATAAATGGTAAAATCAATGATTTGGCCAGCACCTCTCACTAATTCCATGTTTGAAATAGCAATGATCTTTAAGTAAATAAACACTTCCGGTTTATCAATTTTAGCCAAAATATAATATGTTCTCCTTATTATATTTTCACAAATATTGCACTTATTAAATTATGTCATAAGCAATATGTATATCTGCAACAATAAGCGAGAGAAAGGGTATATCCACTTTTTCAAACACACTGTATATTTGTAAAAAATGTCGTATCCCCGTACAATTTTTGAACGCACATATCTCGAAAAAGAAAAGAGATATCGACCTGTGGTTTTAAAATCTTAAATCTTACTTACATACATACTTTCAGATTTTTTTATTTTTTAAATATTTCGACCCTTTTTTAAACCACTACCCCCTCATACCCAAAAATGGGTGTGTGGTACACCTTCAACGACGTCACCAGTAAATTCCTCGTACCAAAAAGCATAAGTATACCAATTTTCATCAAAATATTCCAACGGATACATTTATTATTAAACATTCTTTAAAATCATGAAAAACTGAAAAAATCGCAAGGGGTACCCCTTAGATTTTTTCAGTTTTTGGCCACTTTCAGTCTTTTCCTTCTGGAGATTGTAATAGTTGTTCAAACATTATGAAAATTGGTATGCTTATGTAACTTTGCTCGTAAAATCTAATGGTGATATCGCCAGGGGTGTATGAATGACCGTTTTTGAGATATGGCCCAAAAATGGGTATTTTTGAGCAAAATTTGAAAAAATGGAAAACTGAAAAAATCGCAAGGGGAGGCTATATAATTTATATACAGTAAAAAAATTGGGGTGGCAAGCCGTAGGGCAAGAGTAGTACATTATTTTTCATCTTTATGTACATGAATTTAAATAGTTTCTGTTCTGTTCTGTTATTTTTCATCTTTATGTACATTAATTTAAATAGTTTCTGTTTCAAATTTTAACTGTATATTAAGGAGGCCATATACTTTTATATCCAGTAAAAAAATTGGGGTGACAAGCCGTAGGGCAAGAGTAGTACATTATTTTTCATCTTTATGTACATTAATTTAAATAGTTTCTGTTTCAAATTTTAAGTTGTTCAAATATTATGAAAATTGGTATGCTTATGTAATTTTGCTCGTAGAATCTAATGGTGATATCGCCAGGGGTGTATACATGACCATTTTTGGGATATGGCTCAAAAATGAGCATTTTTGAACAAAATTTTGAGGACGAATATCTCGGAAACGAAAAGAGATATCGACCTGCGGTTTTAAAATATTAAATCTACACCCTTAAAACTACTTATATACATATATTCAGATTTTTTTATTTTTAAAAAATTTCTGCCTTTTTTTAAACCACTACACCCTCATACCCAAAAATGGGTGTGCAGTACAGCTTCAACAACTTCACCAGTAAATTCCTCGTACCAAAAACCATAAGTATACTAATTTTCATGAAAATATTCCAACGGATAAATTTATTATTAAACATTCTTTAAAATCGTCAAAAACTGAAAAAATCACAAGGGGTACACCTTAGATTTTTTGCGATTTTTGGCCATTTTCAGACTTTTCCTTCTGGAGATTGTAATAGTTGTTCAAACATTATGAAAATTGGTATGCTTATGTAATTTTGCTCGTAGAATCTAATGCTGATATCGCCAGGGGTGTATAATTGACTATTTTTGGGATATGGCTCAAAAATGAGCATTTTTGAACAAAATTTTGAGGACGAATATCTCGGAAACGAAAATAGATATCGACCTGCGGTTTTAAAATCTTAAATCTACACCCTTCAAACTACTTACATACATATTTTCAGATTTTTTTATTTTTAAAAAAATTCGACCCTTATTTAAACCACCCCACCCTCATACCCAAAAATGGGTGTGCGGTACATCTTCAACTACTTCACCAGTAAATTCCTCGTACCAAAAAACATAAGTATACCAATTTTCATCAAAATATTCCAACGGATACATTTATTATTAAACATTCTTTAAAATTGTCAAAAACTGAAAAAATCGCAAGGGGTACACCTTAGATTTTTTGCGATTTTTGGCCATTTTCAGACTTTTCCTTCTGGAGATTGTAATAGTTGTCCAAAAATTATGAAAATTGGTATGCTTATGTAATTTTGCTCGTAGAATCTAATGGTGATATCGCCAGGGGTGTATAATTGACTATTTTTGGGATATGGCTCAAAAATGAGCATTTTTGAACAAAATTTTGAGGACGAATATCTCGGAAACGAAAATAGATATCGACCTGCGGTTTTAAAATCTTAAATCTACACCCTTCAAACTACTTACATACATATTTTCAGATTTTTTTATTTTTAAAAAAATTCGACCCTTATTTAAACCACCCCACCCTCATACCCAAAAATGGGTGTGCGGTACATCTTCAACTACTTCACCAGTAAATTCCTCGTACCAAAAAACATAAGTATACCAATTTTCATCAAAATATTCCAACGGATACATTTATTATTAAACATTCTTTAAAATTGTCAAAAACTGAAAAATCGCAAGGGGTACACCTTAGATTTTTTGCGATTTTTGGCCATTTTCAGTCTTTTCCTTCTGGAGATTGTTATAGTTGTGCAAAAATTATGAAAATTGGTATGCTTATGTAATTTTGCTCGTAGAATCTAATGGTGATATCGCCAGGGGTGTATAATTGACCATTTTTGGGATATGGCTCAAAAATGGGCATTATTGAACAAAATTTTGAGGACGAATATCTCGGAAACGAAAAGAGATATCGACCTGCGGTTTCAAAATTTGGAATGTACATGTTGAGGAGAATAAATATGTATTAAAATCTCAATTATTTTTTTTGAGCCGAAATTTGATAATTTTGGTGTTTTTTAAGATTCTTGGATTTTGGACAGAAATAAATTGACCCATCTTTACATATGACCGTATTGATATTGTGAAAGTTTTAAACAAATGCACGATGCATCTTGCATAGCCGTACGTCTGTAGGGGGTCTGAAACAGCTAATAAATCAAAGCGGAAGTCGGCGTGAGTTATGGCTTCCGTATTGAGCTGTTGTCAAAACATACACGCTCTGATTCACATGAAGGGCAACCATGTTAAAAATTTCAAATATTTGTCTAATATGTTGGAAACAGATTCTTCTAATATTCGAGTGTAAGTTGTTAGTTTTTATACAACCGAACATAGGACTGTAAAATAATACTTTTCTGCTACACTGATTATTTTAGGCAAAAACACTGCAAATAAAAGTTCTGCATCTGAATAAATAAACAATATTAATTTTACATACTTTAACGACAAAAATTAGGTATAAAAATTGAAAATCACCCATGGCCATGGAATTGATGGGTAAAAACAAATGTTTAAACGGTTTATCTATCAGATTAGTCTATTTTTACCTCCCGCTACCCTTGGTAAGGGAGGTATAGGAATCGTGCTAAAAATCGCATATCGAGATTTTAGTAAATGAGCACGTTTTAAGGTCCCTAGAATCCAATTTTAACATTTTCACGATGATGTCTGTGTGCATGTGCGTGTATGTGTGTGTGGATCCTCCACTCTAACTCAAATGCTATTATTCAGAAAATTTTGAAATCTTGTATTTCGAACAATTTCTGTATTGGAAAGAATCCATTAGATTTTGGTGAAAATCGGATAACCGCAAATGGCACTTTACTAGAAGCTCAAAATAGTTTTTCTTCGAAAAATACATTTAAATGTTATTTTTTTGAAATTATTGTTATAAAAATTAAAGATTATTAAATTTTCTATAGATTTGCATTAATCCCTTTTCTATATATTTTATGGATAAATTTATAAACTTATCTATAATTTACATCCCAGAGCCTACGCTTTAAACAAACAAAACGCAGTTATTCAAATGTATGTAACTGACAGATAAATGTCACTATCAAAGAACTAATCATTTCAAAATAATATTAGTAACGTTTTAAAAAGGAAAAAGTAAATAGAACAATAGAAAAGGAATTCAATACAGTTTCCAGCATAAGTAAATATATAGGTATTATTTAGATTAATAAAAATTAACGATACACAAAAATATTTAAGCTAATCCTCATTTTTGGATTAGTGAATTCTATTCTATCCCGGTATTTAAAAATTAATCTTCATTTTATTATAGCTCCTGTGGCTCAATGGTTAGACCAACGCCTCATGTCATGAGTGCCCTCGGGGCTCTGGGTTCGAATCCCACTAAGGCATGGATGTGTGTGAATGTGAACCCACTCTGTAATTGGGATTTAATCTTGTTGAGGAGTTTAAAAAAAGGTAGTTACTTGGATTAGATTAGACTATATTTTAAGAAATAAACTGTCAAAATTAGAGTAAAATTCTCTAATCCAAAAATAGATTAACTTAATATTTTTTGTGACTCGGGCTGTAAATGGCGGGAGGTATTGTGATGGCCAGAGCTGGTTTTTTTTCTCCGGTACTTTTTAAACTTTTACACAATATAAAAGTAAAAACCCTTTAAATTTAAAAATATTTTAATACATAAACAAATAAAAAATTCGAAATATTTAAGCTAATCCTCATTTTTGGATTAGTGAATTCTATTCTCCCGGTATTCAAAAATTATTGAATACCGGGAGTTCCGGTGGCTCAATGGTTAGAGCAACGCCTCATGTCATAAGTGCCCTCGAGGCTTTGGGTTCGAAACCCATTAAGGCATGGATGAGTGTGAATGTGAACCCACTCTGTAATTGGGATTTAATCCTGTTGAGGGATTTAAAAAAGGTACTTACTTGGATTAGATTAGACTATATTTTAAGAACTAAACTATCAAAATTAAGTAAAATTCGCTAATCCAAAAAACTTTATCTTTTTTGTGACTCGGGCTGTAAATGGCGGGAGGTATTGTGTTGACCACACCAAAAACTAAGTAAACGACACTATTGAATTGACAGAATTGGTCTCACAATTCGTAGATGGCATTGATCTTTAAATAATTTGGTAATACATTTCTGGAAGCCATATGACGACTTTTCTGTTTATATAAACACAAATCCGTAAACTTCATAAAGTCTCTGCATTTTAAAATTTAACTACATAAATCATGCATTCGTTTAGATTTTGGTTACATTTAGCATTTTACGACTAACGTTGTTTACCATCAATCAGCGGGCAGTAAAGTAACAATTTACTGTTTTGTTAGTTTCTGTGAGTTTTATGTATAATTTATAGCTAGTCGAATACATAAAGCTAAGTGTTTAAAACACTTATTGAAAGAAGCAATTTTCTATGGAATTTAACGATTTCATTCCGTTTTTCGTTTTTTGGCTAATTTTAAAAACAATTGTGAGCCAAATACAAGTCCCACATTTCAAACTTTTATTTTACGAAAACAATAAAATAATGTGGTCCTGGCCAGCACAATACCTCCCGGCATTTCATTTATACAGTGGCGTCGATAGACCATTTCTGAGGGGGCTTGCGCCCTCCCTGTTTAATTTTGCGCCCCCTTTCCGCGTTTTTATTTAAATAAATTATTAAAAATCAATCTGATTTTTTTACTATTTTATTATGCACTTATTTATCTGCAATAAGCAGCGAGACGATTATGTACCTACGACTTTAGCCGAAGAGGAAAGGTTACCGCTGCTCTAAAATATGAAGCGAAAATTCAAATAAATTATTCCTGTATTAGAACTATTAACGCATTAAAAAATTCAACACACGACAAGCATCCTTCCGATACTAACCTGCATTTTAAAATAAAAATTATTGAAATCTATTAATACTGGACTTTTCTCGTTTTGCCATTAAAATCAAAGTCAAATATTAATAGATTTCAATAATATTTTTACCTTCCGTCACCTTTAGGTAAGGAAGGTATTGTCTTTGGTCAAAAAATTCGGTGGTGAGTTTTTGATGAATAAGCACGTTTTAGGGTCCCTACAATACGATTTTACTATTTTTACGATGATGTCTGTATGTGTGTGTGTGTGTGTATGTATGTGTGTGTGTGTGTGTGTGTGTGTGTGTGTGTGTGTGTGTGTGTGTGTGTGTGTGTGTGTGTGTGTGTGTGTGTCTGTGTGTGACAAAATTTTCTAATGCGATAACTCTAATACTACAATTCCAAAAATTATAATTCTTTCGTATTTCTCTTCGTTACATCCATGTGAAGAGCTGATTAGATTTTGGTTACAATTGGTCAACCGGAAGTACCATCATTTGAAGATTTTAACAGTTTTTCTTGAAAAAACGATGTTAAATATCATTTCTTCACATTTAATGTTATTATAAACATTAAAGAATTAATTATTCTCTATACGATTTGAATGCATTTTGTACTTCATATTAAATGGACATAGAGTTAAAAAATTATAAAGAAATTAAATATCATATATATTAGTCAGCTTTGCTATAACTGGAAACAGCTGCTACATTAAGAAAATTCTGATTGAAAGGTGTCAGTGTCAAGTGCAGTTGACAGTATGTTTATGTTATAATTTTACTGGAAATATAGGATCTTTTGTTAGAAACTTTCTGTATGGAATTTGTATAAAATACATACAACTGCCTTAAGGTAATGAACAAGAAATATAATCTTTTGCAAGGAACTTTCTGTATGACATTTATACAAAATACATAGAACTGACGGAAGGTAATGTGCTGGCCACATCAGATTTTTTTAATTCAGGTTAATATCGGAAGTATGCGTGTCGTGTGTTGAGTTTTTAAAAGTGTTAATAGTTCTAGTATAGAAATAATTAATTGAATTTTCGCTTCATATTTTAGTACAAGGGTAACCTTTCCTCTTAAGAAAGGTACTATAAGAAATCAAAATGTTGCACCATTCAGGCTATAAAAGAGACGAAATTATTTTAGGCTATCCCATTGCAAGGACATAATGAAACAAAAAATTCAACAAATAAGGCCAATTTTATAGACTCTAGTTATTAAAAAATTTGATCCTTTTCTCCAGAATTACAATGTATTTCAAAATGCACATTATTGTTCACTACGTCACAAAATCATGTTATAGAGGGTAGTGCAAAATTAATAATTGTGATTATTTTGCAATAATAGTAGATGATCCTCGGGACATCACTGCAGAAGAACATATAAGTATTTGTGTTCGCTTCATTACATCTGAAAATCTTCCAAAAGAAATATTTTTATGTTTTAAACATGAAAAAATTTAAATGCAGAATCAGACTGTCAAAAATTATTTCGTTCTAAAGGTGCGCCCTGTTGCGCCCTCCCTGTTAAAAGTACCTAGTGACGCCCCTGCATTTATATTAATTCAAATACGTAAGTAATTTTTTACCTTCCATCACCTTTAGATAAGAAAGGTATTGTCTTTGTCAAAAAATTCTATGATGAGTTTTTAATCAATAAGCACGTTTTAGGGTCCCTAGAATACGATTTTACTATTTTTACGATGTCTGTATGTGTGTGTATGTGTGTGTAACAAAAATTTCGTCTCCGATAATTCTAATATTACCTACAATTTCAAAAATTATAATTCTTTCGTATTCTTCTTTGTTACATCCATATGAAGAGCTGATTAGATTTTGGTTACAATTGGTCAACCGGAAGTACTCTCATTTGAAGATTATTTTAACAGTTTTTCTTGAAAAAACTATGTTAAATATCATTTTTTCACATTCAATGTTATTATAAATATTAAAAAATATTTTATTCCCTATACGATTTGACTGCATTTTATACATCATATGGATATAGAGTTAAAAAAATCTGATGTGGCCAGCACATTACCTTCCGTCAGTTATGTGAGGCACTTACGAAAATTCTACCTGTGAACTGTTACCGGTAAACAGCTATGTTTATCAGGTTATAGCTACCGGAATCGACATTTTAAGAACGCAAGTGGTAAAGAGGGTAAATGCATAACCTATAAAAAAAAATTAAAAATTTTAAACAGGTTAGAAATTTGATGTAGTTAACAAACTGAGCAGGGTCATACTTTGAACACATTTCCACTTTTAACGCGTGCGCTTCGCTTTGCATCACTACCTTTTTTTGAGATTAAATTCTTCATGAATCCGGTAAATGGATCTGGTAGATATTGTACAATTTTCGAACACAGTAACTTTTTACCACTCGTGTTTTCGAACACAGTCGGTAGATGCGGTATCTACCGGTAGAATTTTCGTAAATGTCTATGTATTTTCTATAAAATCTATACAGAAAATTCCTTGCAAAAGATTCTAAATTTCTTGTATGTACATTTCCTTTCGACAGTTGTATGTATTTTATACAAATTCCATACAGAAAGTTTCGAGCAAAAAGATCCTATATTTCGCGTAAAATTATAATATAACACAAATATAATACGAACATGTCAATTGACACTGACATCTTTCAATCAGAATTTTCTTAATATAGTAGCTGTTTCTAGCATAGCTAGCTAATTTATGAAATTTAATTTCTTTATAATTTTATATCTCTACATCCATTTAATATGAAGTATAAAATACAGTCAAATCGTATAGAGAATACAATGTTCTTTAATATTTATAATAACAATAAATGTGAAAAAATTATATTTAACATCGTTTTTTCAAGAAAAACTGTTAAAATCCTCAAATGAGGGTACTTTCGGTTGACCAATTATAACCAAAATCTAATCAGCTCTTCATATGGATGCAAGGAAGAGGAATACGAAAGAATGATAATTTTTGGAATTGTAGTATTAGAGTTATCTTAGACGAAAATTTTGTTACACACACACACACACACACACACACACACACATACACACACACACAGCCACACATACATACACACACACACGCACATACAGACATCATCGTAAAAATAGTAAAATCGTATTCTAGGGACGTGCTTATTCATTAAAAACTCATCACCGAAATTTTTGACCAAAGACAATACCTTCCTTACCTAAAGGTGACGGAAGGTAAAAAAGAAATTATAGTATATATAGTATTAAGAACGGTAAGGACAGTTTACCGATCGAAGACAATGTTTGGGGACTGAGCGAAGCGAAGGTCCCAATTTTATCTGAGATCAGTAATTCCTTAACGTTCGATGTTCGTAATGCTTATACTATTTTTTGCACGATCAACGCACAAAATTTAATAGAAAAATAAGATTTGAAAATTATTTTTTATTTGTCATTTTTGAAGTAAGCTTTGATTTTTGTTTTTATCTATTTATACATATAATAATATATATAGTAATTCATTACAGACCTGGTCTCCAACCTGTAAAATATTTTCCCATAGTTTTTGAAGACCTACTCCTGACAAAATGTTTGTAGTAAATTCAAGTCTTCACGTCGCTCATAAATTTAATGTCAAGTGGTTGAAAATGTTTTAAAAATATTAGCTCTAACATTCACCTCTCCATTACGTGAACTAGTAAATATTACTCAGTCGTGGGTGGTCGTGGAAAAAGATGTCATGTCAAAGTTAAACTACATACACGACTAATATAGTTAGGAATAGTAACATATTACACAAGACGTACACTTCAGAATAAGTTATAGAGGTCAGAATTTTTAAATTGTCACCTAAATATTTATTTGATACCAAACGCAAGACCAAAGATATTTAACTTAATTCTAGATATTTATTTTACGAAATTTTAAATAATTTCTGACCAAAGTTGCATGGCAGTTCTTGTTACAAATCGTTATCTGTTATCAGTAATTTTCCATGCAGTTTTAAAGTACGCACGTCGTACTGAAATTGCAGAAAATTTTCTTATGATATTTTACGAATTTAAAAGTTCGCTCTATCCAAAACAATGCATCGAAAAGCTTCGGGATGCTTTTGGAAATAAAGCACCTAGTATCAGGTCTGTTCACAGCTGGTACAATGAATTTATATTTCATCGACTCAATGACGATTTACGCGAAGATCGGCCAATTTCCGCTGATAATGAAAACATAGGTGACAACGATTAAAGAAGATAACCGTGCATGGGCGCCCATGGGGGGGGGGGGGGGCAAGAGGGGGCACTTGCCCCCCCTGGCTTTCCTCTACTTTTAAGAATTTTAAAAGCAAAGCTACCATTTTTAATTGTTTTATCACGGCTACTTATGTCGCATCCTAATTTTGATCTTGAATTAAAAATGCCGAGAGTCGCTAGTGGTGGAAGACAAATTCACCGTGCAAACTACGAAGCTAATTCTGTGCGAGAATATTTTAAAAAAGCAATTTTTATAAATTACTTAGATTCCTTAATTAGTTCTTTAAATTCTCGGTTTTCGAAAGATAATAATGTTGCCTTTTTGCTCTATAATTTGCATCCGATTAATTTAAAACAAATAAACTATAATAATTTTACTAAACTAGCTCAAGAGATACATTCATATTATAAAATTGACAATTTTTTACCTTCCGTCACCTTTAGGTAAGGAAGGTATTGTCTTTGGTCAAAAAATTCGATGGTGAGTTTTTGATGAATAAGCACGTTTTGGGGTCCCTACAATACGATTTTACTATTTTTACGATGATGTCTGTATGTGTGTGTGTATGTGTGTATGTATGTGTGTCCGTGTGTGTGTGTATGTAACAAAATTTTCGTCTACGATAACTTCCATACTACAATTCTTAAAATTATAATTCTTTCGTATTTCTCTTCGTTACATCCATGTGAAGAGCTGATTAGATTTTGGTTAGAATTGGGCAACCGGAAGTACCTTCATTTAAAGATTTTAACAGTTTTTCTTGAAAAAACTATGATAAATATCATTTTTTCACATTTAATGTTATTATAAATATTAAAGAATATTTTAGACTCTATACGATTTGACCACATTTTATACTTAATATTAAATGATAATAGAATTAAAAAATTATAAAGAAATTAAATTTCATAAAGTAGCCATAGCTATTGAAACAGCTACTATATTAAGAAAATTTTGATTGAAAGATGTCAGTTTCTATCCTCCTTGGATGTCAGTGTCAAGTGAAATTGACATAGTGTGTTTGTCTTATAATTTTACTGGAAATATAGTATCTTTTACTATAAATTTTCTGTATGGAATTTGCATAAAATACATGCAACTGCCGGAAGGTAAAGTACAAGAAATATAATCTTTAGCAAGGAACTTTCTGTATGACATTTGTACAAAATACATAGAACTGACGGAAGGTAATGTGCTGGCCACATCAGATTTTTAGAAGAAGCTTTAACATGGCACGAATATTGGGTTTCAAATAAAGAAATGATTATTACTAAAGAAACTCCTATAATAGAACTTTTGCAACATTGTACATTTTACCCAGCAATCTCCAAAGCTTTAGAAATTTTAATTTATCTTTCTCCAACTACATGCACTGTGGAAAGATTTTTTAACACTCAAAGAAGAGTGAAAACATGGATTAGATCTACTATTAGCGAAGATCGGCTAGACGGTTTATGTATGATGAGCCTCCATCGCGATTACATAAGCGAAAATAAACAAAAATATATAGACGAAGTTCTAAATGAATTTGCCAAAGATGCAAGGAATTTAAAATTAGCATTTTCGGAAAAGAATAAGTAGGTAATGTTGTTTATTCACAATCAGTTGGTAATATAACGATTTCTGACTTTTAAAAAGTTGGGAAGTTAGTTATTGTTAACCTTCGCGCCTTGGTCAGTTATCTTCGCCCTCGACAGTAATGAAATACTTTCCACCTCGGTTAGTAATGTACTATTACTGTATTGTAATTTTTTTCCATAAATATTTATGTTGTTTTATATTTTTAAGAATATACTTATTTTTAGTATATTATATTTTTGTATTCTTGACTTTACGAAAAACAATAAAAAAGTAATAATGTAAAAAACACGGGTGATCGCGGGTTAGGAGAAAATGTAGAATTTATTTAAAAACGTTTTGTATATTTTTGAAAACCTTTCAACATAAAATTACCGCTGTCGTCTGTAAGATAAGAAGATAGGATACATTACGATAGAAAAACTGACAAATTTGTTATAGAGATTTTGTCTTATCGTATCTCGGAAATGTTGTGCTAAAATTTTGTTGAACCATATGTGCATATAAGTGTGTCTGCCCAGAAGTTCTCAAAATCTAACATGTCATTCTTGTTAATATAAGTCTTAAATACTAAAAAAAAGCTTAAATACGGAAAATAGATATATTTGGAAGTTTGTTATAAGAGTTATCGTGGACGAAAAAATCGTCACACACACATCATCGTAAAAATATTATAATCGGATTCTAGGGACCTTAAAACGTGCTTATTCACTAAACTCTGGATATGCGATTTTTAGCATGAATTTAATACCTCTCTGAGCGACAGATAAAAATTATTGATGCAAACAAAATTTATTAATCTTTAATTTTTATAATACCATTTAAAGGTATTTTTCGAAGAAAAACTATTTTAAGCTTCAAGTAAAATGCCATTTCCGGTTATCTGATTTACACCAAAATCTAATGGCACCTTTCCATATTAGAATAAGGTAGATATACAAGCTTTCAAAATTTTCTGAATGATAGTATTTGAGTTAGAGTCGAGGATCCACACACACATACACACAGCATCATCGTGAAAATGTTAAAATTGGATTCTAGGGATCTTAAAACGTGGTCATTTACCAAAATTTTGATATGCGATTTTTTTAAATTTAAAATAAACTTTGTTAGATTTTTTTTCCGTAATATTTAAAATAATCGAGTTATTAAAAAAATCTGATGTGGCCAGCACATTACCTTCCGTCAGTTCTATGTATTTTATATAAATGTCATACAGAAAGTTCCTTACAAAAGATTCTATTTCTTGTACATTACCTTAAGGTAGTTGTATGTATTTTATACAAATTCCATACAGAAAGCAAAAGATCCTATATTTCCAGTAAAATTATAATGCATACTGTCAACTGCATTTGACACTGACACCTTTCAATCAGAATTTTCTTAGTATAGCAGCTGTTTCCAGAGTTATAGCATAGCTGGCTAATATATGATATTTAATTTCGTTATAATTTTTACCTTCCGTCACCTTTAGGTAAGGAAGGTATTGTCTTTGGTCAAAAAATTCGGTGGTGAGTTTTTGATGAATAAGCACGTTTTAGGGTCCCTAGAATACGATTTTACTATTTTTACGATGATGTCTGTATGTGTGTGTGTGTGTGTGTGTGTGTGTGTGTGTGTGTGTGTGTGTGTGTGTGTGTGTGTGTGTGTGTGTGTGTGTGTGTGTGTGTGTGTGTGTGTGTGTATGTATGTGTGTGTATGTGTGTGTGTGTGTGTGTGTGTGTGTGTGTGTGCGCGCGTGTATGTATGTGTGTGTGACAAAATTTTCGTCTACGATAACTTTAATAGTACAACTCCAAAAATTATAATTCTGTCGTATTTCTCTTCATTACATCCACGTGAAGAGTTGATTAGATTTTGGTTATAACTGGTCAACCGGAAGTACCCTCATTTGAAGATTTTAACAGTTTTTCTTGAAAAAACGATGTTAAATACCATTTTTTCACATTTAATGTTATTATAAATATTATAGAACATTGTATTCTCTACACGATTTGACTGAATTTCATACTTCATATTAAATGGATATAGAGTTATAAAATTAGCTATGGAAACAGCTACCATATTAGGAAAATTTTGATTGAAAGATGTCAGTGTCAAGTGAAATTGACATAGTGTGTTTGTCTTATAATTTTACTGGAATTATAGGATCTTTTGCTATAAATTTTCTGTATAGAATTTATAAAATACATGCAACTGCCGGAAGGTAAAGTACAAGAAATATAATCTTTAGCAAGGAACTTTCTGTATGAAATTTGTACAAAATACATAGAACTGACGGAAGGTAATGTGCTGGCCACATCAGATTTTTTAACTCTATATCCATTTAATATGAAATATAAAATGCATTCAAATCGTATAGAGAATAAAATATTCCTTAATACTTATAATAATATTAACTGTGAAAAAATGATATTTAATATCGTTTTTTCAAGAAAAACTGTTAAAATCTTCAAATGAGGGTACTTCTGGTTGACCAATTGTAGCCAACATCTAATCAGCTATTCACATGGATGTAACGAAGAGGAATACGAAAGAATTATAATTTTTGTAATTGTAGTATTAGAGTTATCGTAGACGAAATTTTTGTTACACACACATACACACAGACATCATCATAAAAATAGTAAAATCGTATTGTAGGGACCCTAAAACGTGCTTATTCATCAAAAACTCACCACCGAATTTTTTGACCAAAGACAGTACCTTCCTTACCTAAAGGTGACGGAAGGTAAAAAAGAAAGACATATGAATCAGCCTCTGAATGGAACATTTTGAGAATGTCTGCTTCTTCCCCTAGCCAGGAGGTTAATGGCCCATCAATCTTGTGGCTTGTGGTTCACAGACCACCCCTAATATGCATAGGGGTGGCAACACATATTTCTTCTTCTTAGGCAGAAACTTCTTATTCTTAGATTTTAGAACACTCGGTGGCGGATTTGTATATTGCAGCGCTCAGAATTTGAAATTTTTTTGTTTAACTTCATAGGGGTTTTCGAAATTTTTACTTGTTTATGTATTAAAATATTTTTAAATCTAAAGCGTTTTTACTTTTATATTGTAAATCTGGCGTGGCCACCACAATACCTCCCGCCATTTACAGCCCGAGTCACAAAAAATATTAAGTTAATCTATTTTTGGATTAGCGAATTTTACGCTAATTTTGACAGTTTATTTCTTAAAATATAGTCTAATCTAATTCAAGTAACTACCTTTTTTTAAAACCCTCAACAAGATTAAATCCCAATTACAGAGTGGGTTCACATTCACACACATCCATGCCTTAGTGGGATTCGAACCCAGAACCCCGAGGGCACTCATGACATGAGGCGTTGCTCTAACCATTGAGCCACCGGAGCTATAATAAAATGAAGATTAAATTTTAAATACCGGGATAGAATAGAATTCACTAATCCAAAAATAAGGATTAGCTTAAACTTTTTTGTGAATCATTAATTTTTATTAATCTAAATACATACCTACATATTTACTTATGCTGGAAACTGTATTGAATTCCTTTTCTATTGTTCTATTTAGTTAGTATTTTTTCTTTTTAAAACATTACTAAGTAATATTATTTTGAAATGATTAGTTCTTTGATAGTGACATTTATCTGTCAGTTACATACATTTGAATAACTGCGTTTTGTTTGTTTAAAGCGTAGGCTCTGGGATTTAAATTATAGATATTTTACCTGGTTGTACTCATAAAACGAAAAATATTTTTAAATACAAATACATATATTCATGTCTCACTGCAAAATAATTTTCACATATATTTGCAAAAAATTTCTACAATCCTTTTCTTTTTCTTTATATTCGTCATTTTTTCGCAAATTCCTTTTAAATTCTTTTTTACGTATATTCTTTTGCATTGTTTTTTTTTTATTTTCATAATCTTCATAATGATGTACAAATATTTTTGACAGTGGCATACAAATATTTTTGACAGTGACATTTATGTGTCAATTACAAACATTTTAATTTCTTGCCTTGAAGTAGTTTGATCTGAGAATTTTTACATCAAACTATTTTATATGCATTTCTTTATCTCTAAATCTATAGAAGATATAATAATGAATTTATATTTATCGAATAAAGAATTTAACGTTCTTTAAGTATTTATATAAATTTTCTATAAATAATATTTAGATGATTTTTTTCTTGTAACTACTAATTCCGGTTGTCCAATTGTTACCAAAACTTAATCAACTCTTCCCATTATTGTTAGATTGAGGAATCCGTAGTTAAAAATGTCTTAAGTCTTATAGTATTTGAGAAATTGTGGATCCAACATCCACATACACACACACACACACGCGCGCACACACACACACACACACACACACACACACACACACATACGGACATCATCGTAAAAATATTATAATCGGATTCTAGGGACCCTAAAACGTGCTTATTCACTAAAAACTGGATATGCGATTTTTAGCATGAATTCAATACCTCTCTTAGCGAGAGGTAAAAAGTATTAATGCAAATCTATATAAAATTTAATAATCTTTAATTTTTATAATAACATTAATCTCGAAAAAATAACATTTTAAGATATTATTCGAAGAAAAACTATTTTGAGCTTCTAGTAAAATGCCATTTCCGGTTATCCGATTTTCACCAAAATCTAATGGGTTCTTTCCATTACAGAAAAAGTTCGAAATACAAGGTTTCAAAATTTTCTGAATGGTAGTATTTGAGTTAGAGTAGAGGATCCACTCATACACACAGACATCATCGTGAAAATGTTAAAATTGGATTCTAGGGACCTTAAAACGTGGTCATTTATCAAAATCTCGATATGCGATTTTTAGCACGATCCCTATACCTCCCTTACCAAGGGTAGCGGGAGGTAAAAATGGCACGCAAGTAGCCCATTATTCTAATATTTATAATATTGTGAAACTACCAAATCACCTCATCGCCATCTGTGTGTGGTTTCTGTGTGTGTGTGTTCGTGTGTGTGGGTGTCACAGTTAAACCAAAACTAATTAATCATTAGCAAAAGACAGCCAGGCGACTTATTTGACAGACTCAACTACTCAAGTTCCTGATTCATTTTCTTCTTTCTCTACACTTGAAGAGGGTTTTTTGTTTGTTTAGTTTTTGCCTTCGCTAATGTCTTACTAACTTAGGTAGAAGTAAAATAAGGTCAAAGGAAATGAATGATGTACTTGAAATTGTCACTATAGTGCACACAAATCGTCATTAAATTGATTCTATCATGACAGTCTCACATAAAAGTTTTCATTCATAAAAATAAATATTAAATTTTTTTAATAGTCGTACCTAATTTCCGAGGTTACAAAATATGTACAAATAATTTTGCTTATTGATTCAGATGTAGAATCTTATGCTCCACAACTTTTATTTGATTCTTTCTTATCGAAAATAATTAAATAACAACTGAGAGTTAACAACGATTTTTAGCAACTCTTGTAACCACGGGCGCCCATACAATGTTGTTCAGGGGGGGGGGGCATAGTCAAGAATACAAAAATATAATATACTAAAAATAAGTATATTCTTAAAAATATAAAACAACATAAATATTTATGGAAAAAAATACAATACAATAATAGTACATTACTAACCGAGGTGGAAAGTGTTTCATTACTGTCGAGGGCGAAGATAGCTGACCAAGGTGCGAAGGTTAACAATAACTAACTTCCCAACTTTTTAAAAGTCAGAAATCGTTATATTACCAACTGATAGTGTATAAACAACATTACCTACTTATTCTTTTTCCGAAAATGCTAATTTTAAATTCCTTGCATATTTGGCAAATGCATTTAGAACTTCGTCTATATATTTTTGTTTATTTTCGCTTATGTAATCGTGATGGAGGCTCATCATACATAAACCGTCTAGCTGATCTTCGCTAATAGTACTCGTAGATCTAATCCATGTTTTCACTCTTCTTATAGTGCTAAAAGATCTTTCCACAGTGCATGTAGTTGGAGGAAGACAAATTAAAATTTCTAAAGCTTTGGAGATTGCTGGGTAAATGTACAATGTAGTAAAAGTTCTGTTACAGGAGTTTCTTTAGAAATAATCATTTCTTTATTTGAAACCCAATATTCGTGCCATGCTAAAGCTTCTTCAAAAAAATTGTTAATTTTATAATATGAATGAATCTCTTGAGCTAGTTTAGTAAAATTATTATAGTTTATTTGTTTTAAATTAATCGGATGCAAATTATAGAGCAAAAAGGCAACATTATCTTTCGAAAACCGAGAATTTAAAGAACTAATTAAGAAATCTAACAATCTAAGTAATTTATAAAAATTGCTTTTTTAAAATATTCTCGCACAGAATTAGCTTCGTAGTTTGCATGGTGAATTTGTCTTCCACCACTAGCGACTCTCGGCATTTTTAATTCAAGATCAAAATTTTGTGCAACTTCTTCAGCGCTATTAAATAGTTCAGTAAAAATTATTTCTAAATCAGAGTTCCTATGTTTATTAAATATATCCAATAAGTGATTATTATGTTTCTGTACAGCTAGCATATTGTAACGGAACATACTATACCTATGACCTTTTTACCTTGACCATGGCCTCGTCTAATAGAAGGTTGTACTCACCCTACGTTGTGTTTATATTTAATAAGTAACCCTTTACCTGGTTCGTAATATAGAGTAGCTGTTAAAAGTGGAGGAATCGGGATAGGTATTTGACGTAATTAAAGAATAATGTTCTCTCCAAAAAGCAGACAGAATTTGTCTATCTTTGTGCATTTATTGAAAATTAACCATGAAAGCAAATAGTAAATAATATGAGAAATATGGTCGGGTGTAAGTGTTTGAACACGACACCCTGCTGTGGAAAGGTCCGCTCTCTGGCATTCGCCTGACGTGCGAGGGAAACCACAGCGAAAACCTCGTACAGAGAGACATCGAGACACAATTTAAACAAATGATTTATAACAAATTAAACATAAGAATACATAAAGGTTGTCCCAACAATTTCATATTAACAACATTGAAAATACTTTAATTCGACCTGTATATTGCTAGTCAATTATAAACGTAATTGTGTAAGTGAAGGTGAGTGTGTAAGTTTGGTAAGTTCGGAGTTTCATCCGAACTGCCATGACGCTCGGCGTCGCCGCCGGCCTGCTTTTTGTATGGAAAGCGTGGAGTTAGCAACACAATCCTGGTTCGCCGCTGGACCGGCCTCACCATTTGTCCAGGCCGCCCGGCATAGCCGACGCGTCTTACAGTATGCGACTGTGTCGCCATACTGTCTATCCCGACAAGTACCTGTGTCGTACCCGTCGGGGTGTAAATTGTTAAGTGATACCCAAGTGAACGTGGACATGCCAGCGTTCGGTGCTGGTACGGCACACATCTTGAGCTTGGGTGGCTGCAAGCAGCGAGACCCGCAAAATTACGTTTGATTGGCAACCAATATTAGGTCACGTAGATAAAAATTCATTATATCATTGTGACAACAATAAATCATAATATAGTGCTTGTCCAAGTTAAGTTCCTCGTAATTGACAAAGGGAGCCAAATCAGGTGAATAAGGGGGACAATAGGAGAGGTTCCCAAACGTGCCTGGCATAGCCATAGCAGCTGAATGGGGGAAAGTAGTGGAGGTTCCCAAACGTGCCTGGCATAGCCATAGCAGCTGAATGGGGGAAAGTAGTGGAGGTTCCCAAACGTGCCTGGCATAGCCATAGCAGCTGAATGGGGGAAAGTAGTGGAGGTTCCCAAACGTGCCTGGCATAGCCATAGCAGCTGAATGGGGGAAAGTAGTGGAGGTTCCCAAACGTGCCTGGCATAGCCATAGCAGCTGAATGGGGGAAAGTAGTGGAGGTTCCCAAACGTGCCTGGCATAGCCATAGCAGCTGAATGGGGGAAAGTAGTGGAGGTTCCCAAACGTGCCTGGCATAGCCATAGCAGCTGAATGGGGGAAAGTAGTGGAAGTTCCCAAACGTGCCTGGCATAGCCATAGCAGCTGAATGGGAGGAAAAGCGTGTAGGTTCCCAAACGTGCCTGGCATAGCCATAGCAGCTGAATGGGAGGAAAAGCGTGGAGGTTCCCAAACGTGCCTGGCATAGCCATAGCAGCTGAATGGGGGAAAGTAGTGGAGGTTCCCAAACGTGCCTGGCATAGCCATAGCAGCTGAATGGGAGGAAAAATGTGGAGGTTCCCAAACGTGCCTGGCATAGCCATAGCAGCTGAATGGGGGAAAATAGCGGAGGTTCCCAAACGTGCCTGGCATAGCCATAGCAGCTGAATGGGAGGAAAAATGTGGAGGTTCCCAAACGTGCCTGGCATAGCCATAGCAGCTGAATGGGAGGAAAGCGTGGAGGTTCCCAAACGTGCCTGGCATAGCCATAGCAGCTGAATGGGAGGAAAAGCGTGGAGGTTCCCAAACGTGCCTGGCATAGCCATAGCAGCTGAATGGGGGAAAGTAGGTAGGTATTGGAGAGCGGAGTCGAAGGTGGACTTAGAACTTACCTCGGACAAGCCAAGTGTAAGAGTTCAGAACCTTGGGTTACCCAACATGTCAACCATGCCAGAGGTCCAAAGTCTGTGAGTAAGTTTGGTGAGTTCAGAGCCTTGGGTTACCCAACATGTCAACCATGCCAGAGGTCCAAGGTCTGTGAGTCTGGCCGAAACCAGACTGCCGAATACGGTGTTCATCCCCAGTATTTAAACCAAAATATCCCTCTTGTCCCTTCTGGATCTATGGTGTTTTCGGGGGTATCTCCCGCCACCGTTGTGGGTGGGTGGTTGGGTGGACCGTCGAAAGTTCTAGAACATTAGAAATTTTCCTTTGTTACTGTGCACATGTGGCCTGCAGATCTTCGACTTAGGCTGGTGACGTCATCTCAAGTACCGGCTTTGTCTCGCCTTAACTGCAGAGCCCTGTCCCTTTGTCCTTGTGAAATAGATAAAAACAACAAAAAAACACACGCACAGAAAAATACTTATGCAATGGCCATCGCAACTAAATAATAACTACGTATTCTTTATACATGAACAGTCTAATTGTTTGTAAGTAACTAAAAATAAATGAATAAATAAATAACAATAATAATACACAGTGCTGTTTCAAACTCCCCCAGATATTTAATCGTCTTAGCCGGCAAACATGTAAGCTATTACATTAAATATCTCATGCGTAATTAGTACGTTTGTTAGATTATTATTGTTATTGTTTATAATTCTGATTAAGCATATCGTGCGTATTAGTTTTCATGACAATCGGTCCTAAACACAAGCTCCTAAAGTGCCTTGACTTTTTATTGGGACGGTTGCAATTGAAATTATTTAACAATATGTACTTCCCACATTTTATTTATACAATAAAATAACAATAATTCAAACGATAGTTTTGAGAGAGAAAGGGTAGTTATGTTACCTGATGTTGTCCTGTCAAAAATTATTTGGAGCAATAATTTAGTTCGCCGAAGCTCTTCCAGTGGTGCGCTAATAATTAGTTACGAAGGAAGTTTTGAATATGCTGGTTCCGCTTAAGATCGTGGGTTCCATTTTCAATTTAATTTTTGAGGTCAGGTATGGTTACCAAGTATGAATGTATGTAATCCGCATTTTATTACATAAACAATAAACAAGTGTCTACGCCTATGTAGCTCTTCAAAAAGGGATGATCGGACCTTTTCTTGGGGTCGATGTATTGCACGCGGAGTTTTGTTCCAGGTATAAAGGAAGCGGCCTTTTCTACACACCCTTGTAAGGTTATCTACAATATTTTTGGTTGGTTTATTTGCCGCATCCCTGACAAATCTTCAGTACTATTCTGGCGATTTTTTCATTCATTGTTTCGGTTTCCTTTGAAACATGTATCGTCATTTAACCTTTTTTCTTTGTTTCAAGAATTCTGGAGTCGAATGTTAACATAACTAAATAGTGATGTGACGTACCTTTGATTTTCATATTACACGAAAATATGTGTGTACGTCAATTGTCTTTCTCCAAACAATTCGAGATTAGAAACTGAGAAGATGATTGCACTTTGCACTTTCCAGCAACTGTTTCGATTGTTTTTGTTTTTTTCTAAGTTATGTGACCCGGTATTTGTTGTCCAGTTGATTGTCTACAACATTCAAATTTCGGCAACTTCTATTCTATTGTTGGCCTGACGTTGAAATCTGATATTTTATAGTGTCCATAATTTTGAGGTTTTCATTCATGGGCTCCCCCCATCGTTTTGCGTATTTTTTCTCTGAATCACCTGATATTTCTGACATGTCGGAATGCGATTTTGAGTTTTTTTCCATTGTATACAACTTTCTCTATTTTGATTAATTTATCATCCTCATTATGATATTGGAACCGAGATACTTCTTTCTTTCATTTCCTTGATGTGATTAAATCACACTATTATCCCCTATAACATCAGTAGTCCTAGCCCTATTTGTTGCATTTAACAATACCAAATATGCTGAAATAAATTTTTATTATATCGCGCACTGCACTGTAATACACGGCACTTGTGCTACTTCAAACTACATAACATGTACTGAAATTTGGACCTTATTAAAAAGTGGTTTCTTACCCAACTTGAACAGGTGTAACTCTCCATCCATGATTCTCCCCCGAACGATGGTTTATGAGCGAAGGTCTGTGGTAATTTGTTGCTCTTTGGCTGTCCCAATGTTCTCGTTCATAGATACAGTTGGTCCTGCTTCTGTTGTTTTCCTTTTATTCATTCTTGACACCCGGTAGTACACTCTCCACACCAGCAATGAGTGCCCGCGAGGTGACGCCTGATAAACGCCAGGTAAACGCCCGCACGGTACGAATATATCATCATAACTATCGTCATCTGTGTACAAAACAGATTGGCACACCCAGGAATGGGTAGTATGCCGTGATGATGTATTATTATATTATTTTTATTATTATTATTATAAATTTAATTATTATTATTATTATTATTATTATTATTATTATTATTATTATTATTATAATTATTATTATTCCTTCTTTCGGCGTCAACTTCACAAATATTTTTATGATTTGCAACCCCGAAGATTCCCGTGAACTATACACATTTAACATTTTCTATTCTGCACATATTTCCAACAAATTATGTATGAACATTATTCTCAATAACACCAAATTTCCTCCCTCTCCCCCACTTAACAGCATTTACGACTCTATATCCTGGTCACCGGCATCAATTTTATGTAACGGAACATACTATACCTATGACCTTTTTACCTTGACCATGGCCTCGTCTAATAGAAGGTTGTACTCACCCTACGTTGTGTTTATATTTAATAAGTAACCCTTTACCTGGTTCGTAATATAGAGTAGCTGTTAAAAGTGGAGGAATCGGGATAGGTATTTGACGTAATTAAAGAATAATGTTCTCTCCAAAAAGCAGACAGAATTTGTCTATCTTTGTGCATTTATTGAAAATTAACCATGAAAGCAAATAGTAAATAATATGAGAAATATGGTCGGGTGTAAGTGTTTGAACACGACACCCTGCTGTGGAAAGGTCCGCTCTCTGGCATTCGCCTGACGTGCGAGGGAAACCACAGCGAAAACCTCGTACAGAGAGACATCGAGACACAATTTAAACAAATGATTTATAACAAATTAAACATAAGAATACATAAAGGTTGTCCCAACAATTTCATATTAACAACATTGAAAATACTTTAATTCGACCTGTATATTGCTAGTCAATTATAAACGTAATTGTGTAAGTGAAGGTGAGTGTGTAAGTTTGGTAAGTTCGGAGTTTCATCCGAACTGCCATGACGCTCGGCGTCGCCGCCGGCCTGCTTTTTGTATGGAAAGCGTGGAGTTAGCAACACAATCCTGGTTCGCCGCTGGACCGGCCTCACCATTTGTCCAGGCCGCCCGGCATAGCCGACGCGTCTTACAGTATGCGACTGTGTCGCCATACTGTCTATCCCGACAAGTACCTGTGTCGTACCCGTCGGGGTGTAAATTGTTAAGTGATACCCAAGTGAACGTGGACATGCCAGCGTTCGGTGCTGGTACGGCACACATCTTGAGCTTGGGTGGCTGCAAGCAGCGAGACCCGCAAAATTACGTTTGATTGGCAACCAATATTAGGTCACGTAGATAAAAATTCATTATATCATTGTGACAACAATAAATCATAATATAGTGCTTGTCCAAGTTAAGTTCCTCGTAATTGACAAAGGGAGCCAAATCAGGTGAATAAGGGGGACAATAGGAGAGGTTCCCAAACGTGCCTGGCATAGCCATAGCAGCTGAATGGGGGAAAGTAGTGGAGGTTCCCAAACGTGCCTGGCATAGCCATAGCAGCTGAATGGGGGAAAGTAGTGGAGGTTCCCAAACGTGCCTGGCATAGCCATAGCAGCTGAATGGGGGAAAGTAGTGGAGGTTCCCAAACGTGCCTGGCATAGCCATAGCAGCTGAATGGGGGAAAGTAGTGGAGGTTCCCAAACGTGCCTGGCATAGCCATAGCAGCTGAATGGGGGAAAGTAGTGGAGGTTCCCAAACGTGCCTGGCATAGCCATAGCAGCTGAATGGGGGAAAGTAGTGGAGGTTCCCAAACGTGCCTGGCATAGCCATAGCAGCTGAATGGGGGAAAGTAGTGGAAGTTCCCAAACGTGCCTGGCATAGCCATAGCAGCTGAATGGGAGGAAAAGCGTGTAGGTTCCCAAACGTGCCTGGCATAGCCATAGCAGCTGAATGGGAGGAAAAGCGTGGAGGTTCCCAAACGTGCCTGGCATAGCCATAGCAGCTGAATGGGGGAAAGTAGTGGAGGTTCCCAAACGTGCCTGGCATAGCCATAGCAGCTGAATGGGAGGAAAAATGTGGAGGTTCCCAAACGTGCCTGGCATAGCCATAGCAGCTGAATGGGGGAAAATAGCGGAGGTTCCCAAACGTGCCTGGCATAGCCATAGCAGCTGAATGGGAGGAAAAATGTGGAGGTTCCCAAACGTGCCTGGCATAGCCATAGCAGCTGAATGGGAGGAAAGCGTGGAGGTTCCCAAACGTGCCTGGCATAGCCATAGCAGCTGAATGGGAGGAAAAGCGTGGAGGTTCCCAAACGTGCCTGGCATAGCCATAGCAGCTGAATGGGGGAAAGTAGGTAGGTATTGGAGAGCGGAGTCGAAGGTGGACTTAGAACTTACCTCGGACAAGCCAAGTGTAAGAGTTCAGAACCTTGGGTTACCCAACATGTCAACCATGCCAGAGGTCCAAAGTCTGTGAGTAAGTTTGGTGAGTTCAGAGCCTTGGGTTACCCAACATGTCAACCATGCCAGAGGTCCAAGGTCTGTGAGTCTGGCCGAAACCAGACTGCCGAATACGGTGTTCATCCCCAGTATTTAAACCAAAATATCCCTCTTGTCCCTTCTGGATCTATGGTGTTTTCGGGGGTATCTCCCGCCACCGTTGTGGGTGGGTGGTTGGGTGGACCGTCGAAAGTTCTAGAACATTAGAAATTTTCCTTTGTTACTGTGCACATGTGGCCTGCAGATCTTCGACTTAGGCTGGTGACGTCATCTCAAGTACCGGCTTTGTCTCGCCTTAACTGCAGAGCCCTGTCCCTTTGTCCTTGTGAAATAGATAAAAACAACAAAAAAACACACGCACAGAAAAATACTTATGCAATGGCCATCGCAACTAAATAATAACTACGTATTCTTTATACATGAACAGTCTAATTGTTTGTAAGTAACTAAAAATAAATGAATAAATAAATAACAATAATAATACACAGTGCTGTTTCAATATCAACAGAAATACCCTGCAAAATATTTGTTTTGGGTTCCAGAAGTGCCGAATATTTAGAAATTATTTTGAGGGAAACAATAAATTAGCTCTCAACAGTAGCACTTGATAGTTATTGTGCTCCTAATCTAGTAGAACGATTAACTTCAGCTATGGTATTGGTAATATTTTTATTTATAATTTATACTGCGGATATATCTTTTAAATTGTGTGCGCGCGAAGCTTATATACCCTAACTTCATGATGAAGATTTGAACGTTTAGGAAACAGAACGAAAGAAGAAAACAACAGGGCGATGTAAGGACATTAGGATGCGACATAAGTAGCCGTGGCAAAACAATTAAAAATGTTAACTTTGCTTTTAAAATTCTTAAAATTAGAGAAAAGCCAGGGGGGGGGGGGAAGTGCCCTCTCTTGCCCCACTATGGGCGCCCATGTTTAATACTAACAACGGGAGAAATTCAGTTGCTAGATTAACAACTCGACGTAACGTCTAATTGTTAAATTTTAGCAACTTGATTTAATAGAGAATTGGGATTTTGAACTTAGCAACTGACATTCAATTTAACAACTGAAAATAGTTGTTAACTTTAACAATTTTGCTTAGAGAATTAGGCTTATTAGTGTGATATGATTTGCAAATCGACTTTTAGATCTTTGGATAAGACATTGTTAATTTTGTCTACTAGTTTATAACAAATTCAACACATGCAGTGACAGCTAATTTCATAATTTCATAGATTTAATGTAAAATATAATTATTTACCTTGAAAAACATCAGCTGGGCTTTAAGTTCGACTGCTTCAAAATCATTTGACACTATTCACAATAAATATAAGACACAAAAAACTTTATTTAGAACAGAACAAACACGAAGCACGTAATGTTTATTAACAAATTCTCCATTTTATCAACTAAGAGGTCAAAGTACAAGCCTGCTTGACTGTGATTGGCTGAATCTGATTTGAATAAATTGCGACAATATTTAAATTTGAAATTAATACATTTATTGTTAATATATATTATTGCCAACTATTATAACAATACATAACACGCTCGTCTTTCAAAAATTCATATTGTTCCGACTAAGATTGAACAATCCATAGTGCTACGTGAAAAAAGTATCATGGTATTCCAAATACTGACTCTTGGTTTTGGTCTTCCCTTAAAAAAAAATCTGATGTGGCCAACACAATACCTCCCGCCATTACAGCTCGAGTCACAAAAAAGATTAAGTTAATCCTTATTTTTGGATTAATGAATTTTACTCTAATTTTGACAGTTTATTTCTTAAAATATAGTCTAATCTTATCCAAGTAACTACATTTTTTTAAACCCCTCAACAATATTAAATCCCAATTACAGAGTGGGTTCACATTCACACACATCCATGCCTTAGTGGGATTCGAACCCAGAGCCCCGAGGGCACTCATGACATGAGGCGTTGCTCTAACCATTGAGCCACCGGAGCTATAATAAAATGAAGATTAAATTTTAAATACCGGAATAGAATAGAATTCACTAATCCAAAAAAATAGGATTATCTTAAACATTTTTGTGAATCGTTAATTTTTATCAATCTAAATAATACCTATATATTTACTTATGCTGGAAACTGTATTGAATTCCTTTTCTATTGTTCTATTTACTTTTTTCTTTTTAAAACGTTACTAATATTATTTTGAAATGATTAGTTCTTTGATAGTGACATTTATCTGTCAGTTACATACATTAGAATAACTGCGCAACCAAGGAGTTTTGTTTGTTTAAAGCGTAGGCTCAGGGATTTAAATTATAGATAATTACATAAATTTATCCATAAAATATATAGAAACAGTATTAATGCAAATCTGTAGAAAATTTAATAATCTTTCATTTTTACCTCTCGCTAAGAGAGGTATTGAATTCATGCTAAAAATCGCATATCCAGATTTTAGTGAATAAGCACGTTTTAAGGTCCCTAGAATTTTATGTGTGTGGATGTGTGGATGTTGGATCCACGATTTCTCAAAAGACTTACATTTTTAACTATGGATTCCTCAATCTAACAATAATGGGAAGAGTTGATTAAGTTTTGGTAACAATTGGACAACCGGAAGTAGTAATTACAAGAAAAAAATCATCTAAATATTACTAATCGAAAATTTATGTAAATACTTATATTAAAGAACGTTAAATTCTTTATTCGATAAATATAAATTCGTTATTATATCTTCTATAGATTTAGAGATAAAGAAATGCATATAAAATAATTTGATGTAAAAATTCTCATATCAAACTACTTCAAGGCAAGAAATTCAAATGTTTGTAAATGACACATAAATGTCACTGTCAAAAATATTTGTATGCTACTGTCAAAAATATTTGTACATCATTATGAAGATTATGAAAATAAAAAAAAGTCAACAACGCAAAAGAATATACGTAAAAAAGAATATAAAAGGAATTTGCGAAAAAATGACGAATATAAAGAAAAAGAAAAGGAAAGTAGAAAAAAAATTTCAGGATATTGAATATAAAGAAAATGTATGTATTGTACATAATTTATATTAAAATATCCCATAGATTTTGCAAATATATGTGAGAATTATTTTGTAGTGAGACATGAATATATGTATTTGTATTTAAAAATATTTTTCGTTTTATGCGTACAAACAGGTAAAATATCTGGCGAGAGGTTATGTGCTGGCCACATCAGATTTTTTCCCCTGGTTCTTGGCAGTTTAATGTTAGAAAAACAATTTTTTCTTTGTTGAGAATGGCGGTTTTTAAAAATTAGCCCCGGGCGGTAAAATGTCTTAAGTCGGCACTGACACACTGTAAAGAGTACGTAAAGTATGTACTTTACGCACGGTTGTAGGAAAAATAATCTGTCAATATGAAACAAAAATGAAATAATAAACATATATTTTTTATAAATATAAGGTACGTACATTCACAGTAACATCGTAAATATATAATTTTTTTTTTTTATAAAGTGATAAAATATATTTTTGGTAAAACTCTTAGGTATAGGTATTATTACATTTTTTGGAAATCTAAGTACAACATAATATTAGTTCTATCATTAATATTTATAATCTAATTAGTTAAATAAATAAAATTATTTTCGTACGTTGTAAACATATTGCAAATTGGTATAAGGATAAGTCAGCAGATATAGTTGATTGTCCTAATCCTAAAATTAATAATAAACGACATAAAAGTATATATGAAAAACGTAATCATATTACCTTATATTCATCTCTGACTAAAATCATCCTGCAGTCTTCCTCGTCCTTGCAGACTATATCCTTGTGGGGGGGCTCTCCCTCTGGCATACAGCTGATGTGGGGCACTTGGGGCGCCTGTGGGGTATTGCCCAAACTCCCCCCAACCGAGTAGGGGCCCCGGAAACGCCGAATACGCTTGTGGGGCGTATCCTAGGCCACTGTGGACAGGAGGATGACCAGATAGGGACGAAAGGGTCGGGTGCGATAGTGACGGGTGGGGTAGAGAAGGCGGCAGGGGGGTAGTGTAACGGGGGACCAAATCCGGCAAGGGAATGTCGTCTGTAACATAACAGAAAAGAATTTCTGAAACTACAAATCGGTTACCCATATTTTAACTGAAGAAAATAAGTAGGATTTATTCGGAGACTCATAAGGTGCGTTCTATTGGTGTCAGAAATCTTCCTACTTCTTCTAGTAGAACATCAATGGTTGTTCTTTTGTATTAAAAAAATCGAAATATTCCTACGAATCATTCCAACTTCAGAGTTGGAAGCGTTGGTAGGAATATATATAGAGTGGAGATAAATCCAAAATTTTACTAGCCGACTGTCGCGCGTACATTTCTGTCACATTTGTGAATGTTTAGAGTAGACTGTACTCAACAAAAATATATCCTTTACGTTTTTATTATTTAATATATTTTTATATAATTATAATCTCTGTAATATTTGCATAACAACATTTCAAAGATCCAAAATAAATATACAAAGTTATCTTTAGTTGTTAACTAACAATAACACATAGCTACTGCCACTGTTCTATTGTATTTATTTTTTTACTTGACAGCACTTGACAGTTATTTGCTACTGAGCGTTCTATTGCTTTAAGAATATTCTTATTCTAGTAGGAATAGTTCTGACACCGATAGAACGTACCTATAGGCGTGCACAGAACTTTACTTTTGTGGGTGCCAAAATGATTATGTATAATTATTATTATTATAAATAAAGTAATAAATTTAAATGGAGTCATTTATTTTACCATTATTAAATAATTGCGTAGGCTTACACAGTCTGAGTCATGAGAAATATTTGTTTTCCGGGAATGGACTGTGTCATATTTTGAGTCAGAGCTCAACGTTTCGCCCGCAGTCCTATGGGGCATCTTCAGGAGCAAGGGGGATAGTACTGTCTTAAATAAGGTTACCCGACGTGTCAACCACGCTAGAGGCCGAGTTTAATCAATCTCAGAAATACTCCCCCAAACTAAAGATAAACGCGAACTCTTGTCGTCACTTGGTGTTTATAATATTCCTTGTTCTTGCGGCACAGTATACATAGGTGAAACAGGAAGTAGTGTTCACACTAGATTGTAAGATCACAAACGCTGTCTGCGTAATGGTATGGTATTAACATCTGCGGTCGCAGAACACCAACACAACACAGGACATAACATCTTATTTGAAAATTCCCGCATTTTAGCTCCTGTCCCTGAGTTTTACAGACGTAAATACAGAGAAACTTTAGAAATATGGAAACATCCTAATAACATCAATCGGGATGATGGCTATTTCTTGAGTCACATGTGGAAACCTGTGATTCTCGGAACACGACACGCCCAATCTACCATTACGAACTCGATTCCCATTGGTCCTCATTAGCTTTGCTCATCTACCGTATCTTTAGATTAGTATATAACTGTCTTCTCGGCCTTCTTTTCGTCACTTGGTTTATTTGGCCTCTAGCGTGGTTTACACGTCGGGTAACCTTGTAAACTGAGTCTCCCCCCTTTGTTGCTTAAACTCGGCCTCTAGCGTGGTTAACACGTCGGATAACCTTGTTTAAGACAGTACTATCCCCCTTGCTCCTGAAGATGCCCCATACGACTGCGAGCGAAACGTTGAGCTCTGACTCAAAATATGACACAGTCCATTCCCGGAAAACAAATATTTCTTTACCATTATTACTTCAAAATATCGAGAAAAATAATAAATAAAATATATATTATAGCAACATGAACAAAATAATAATATAAAAACTTAATATTTTCAATATTACGAGGGCTGTTCTCTTTCCGCTGAGCCTGGTAAAGTAATACACAAGTTACTTGAAAAACACATTTAGTTATAATTTTTCAAGGCATTCCCCTCCACAATCAATACATTTTTGCATCCGTGAAAACCAATCTCCAAACCATTTTCTCCAAACTTCCCGCGTTTGTTTCTTTATTTCATTTTTAAATGCGTTAACAGCTTCTTCGGCCGATGTAAAACGTATACCCCGTAACTTATTTCCAAGATAGCCTATATATATAGTCGAACTTCGATAACTCGTATTTTGGATAACTCGAATCAAACTGGTTGGCAATAGCGCCAAGAGTGAGAATTATGGGTAATTTTTACTTGATAACTCGAACTTCGATTACTCGAATATCTTTATAATTCGAACAGAATATTTAGCGTCAGTATCAATAAGTCGAATTCTGGGGGAAATCCCCTATTACGTGATTTCGAAACAGGTGTTTTTATAACATGATGATGGAGGCAATTAGGTTTCTGTACAACTGAAGTTCAAACATATGCTTTCTTAATTATTATTAAATGAAAAAAAAATATACTGTGCCTACTTGATTTATCACGTTTAAGACATTTTCATTGCTGACATGTCATTAAAACGTACTTTAAAAACTTTATCTATTGATGAAAAATTTAGACTGATCAAATGAGTGGAAAGTGGTTCACGAAAGAAAGATGTAGCTTTGAAATATGATGTCCCGACAAGTACAGTGTCTATTGTTTTAAAAAAGTCTGCTTTGATCAGTATTCTGAGTGGGAGGAAGAGGATGAAATTCCTTTGATTTTCATAAGTGAATGTATGAATGAAAAACGTGAGGAAGAAATTCAATTGCAATTGGAATATGAAGCTTGGAAAAATGTCAAAATTACACCAGAAGGTGCCACCTTAAGTAATTTTATACATGTGGATGATGATATTGTTACTTCGGAGTTTCCCACAGATGAAGATATTGTCGAGCTCTACAAATCTGAATCCGAATCTGTAGAGCTCGACAATACAGATGACAGCGAAAGTTATATGATGGAAGATGATTTGCAGCAAGCACCTTCAAACGAGTTGGTTGAAAATTTGTTGAGCGTTTTGCGTTCGTATTTAAAAACCAATGAACATACAACCGATTCCCTGTATAATGGTTTAAATAACATTGAAGCTTTTTTTTATATAGAAAATCAAAATAAAAAAATTCTCTCGTCAGTCACAAATAACTGACTTTTTTTACACTAAAATAATGTTTATCACTTTGATCTGTATACATATATCAATCTGTATATATCATAAGGTAAGTGATTTTTACTCAAATAAATACATACATACATAAATAATATTTATACATATGCATTTTATTTAATAACCCGAAGTCTTGATAACTCGAACTTTTTTGTGGCAAGTCATGGTTTGAGTTATCGAAGTTCGACTATATATATATATATATATATATATATATATATATATATATATATATATATATATATATATATATATATATATATATATATATATATATATATATATATAACAACTTTTTTATTATTAGACTGACTAGTTTTTAGTTAAAAGATTGGAATATCCGCCATTTTTAACAAGCAGGCCGTGGCATCCGTTCTGTGTGTGTATTTACTGTACAATAAACAAAAGCCTGTCTAGTTCTCAGCCAATGGGAATGCGCCGCGATTGGTAAACGTCAACAGATAAACAAATGAAGGCGTGTGTCTGGTCTTTAACGCCAGACTCCTATGGGAAACCGGGAGTCGAATTGTTTGTTTGTGTTTTGTTTAAGACTTAAAAAAATTGGAGGGAGGCAAGTTTATAATTATAGTAGAAAGGAAACAAGAAACAACACATTTTACTTTTTGTCCTATAAAGTTTTAAGTCTATATATAAAATAGCCGAAATAATTGTGCAGAAATTTCTAATCATTTGTACAGATTTTATAATTTGTAGAAATGTAAAATACTTTTTATACTAGCGTATTATAACAACTTTTCGATTGTCATTTCCGTTGTTAAATGAAGTACTTTTAAGCACTAGTGCTTAAAAATGACAGTTTAATGCGTAAAAGTAAAAGTACTAAATACTTAAATTACTAAATTGAACATTTGATGTCGTTCTTAATACTTCTTCTTGGTTCTTAATACTTCTTCTTGGTTAACTTCAATGTGGGTAGAAACTGAAGTAGATGTGCTGCTGGATTCTGATTCTTTCTCGATAATTTTTATTTTTTTAATTGCTGTTTCTTTTTCTCCCAAAATTCTTCGTGAAATTTCTTTCTTATTTTCCAAAGAATTTTCAACGTAGCCTTCAGTAACAGAACTTGAACGCCACCCTCCATGTCGCTTGAGCACTGTAATGTCTGCTCCCCGAATCAGCCAAAAATGTTGCAGAACACCGCCGAAAGCAATGCCCGATATATTCTTTAGCATTTGGGAGGCCGAGGAACTCTGCAATTTTTTTAGGTATACCACCTATGGTATTTATACCTACAGGAAGCGTGTAACACTTAAAATTTCTGTAGGTTAGAAAAAACCGTTGATGTTCAGTATGAGTAGGTCGAAGTTGTGCGTACTTGCGAAACATTGCTAAACAGTTGATTCCATCGATAAAACCTTCAGTTATCATAAAAAATCGTGAAATATTCGTTTTAGTATTTGGAATATTAATTTTTATGAAAGAAGTAGAATCTTCAATATCTCCTACACGTAAAAACGTAAGTTCCTCCCGGCGACATGCCCCATAGATTCCAACAATTAACACAACCTTTGCCAATAAATAATCTTTGTCATCAGCTTCCTTCATGAAACGAAATATCTCTTGCTTAGTGAATATTTTTGATTTTTTAGGCTTATATCCACTAGCTTTTCTTTTTAAGAATGCAATAAAATTGGTAAATTTACTTATATCCACATTCTTATTAAGGTATATCATAGTTCGGAGCATAGAGTAATTACTCCATAAAGTGGATGGCTTATAAATGGATGATAATTTCGAAAAATAGGCTAAAACTACCTTTTCTGTAATGTGCCCAACGTTTTTCTCCGCACACCAACTGTCAAATTTTTTCTTCATACAATTTTTTTGATTTTCCTGTAGCCAATGCATCCTCTGCACAATTTTCAATATCAGAGTCAATCTCTGAGTCACTCATTTTAAGTAAATTTATTACCAAAACTTCTCAAGAAAAATTATACACCGAACACGTTGACATCAATGTTTATTAAACAACATATTGAATCCCATAGCAACAAAAAGATGAAACTGATGCCTGCCTACTTTTAAATTTTGAAAAATTCAAAATGTTGACATTTGAGAATAAATATAAATAATTTTAAAACGCTAGTATAAAAAATCTTGTATGGAATACGTTGCGAAATCGTGTTTTAAACACTAGACGTGTTATCCAACTCGGCTACGGCTCGTAGGATAATTTTCACGTCGCGTGCTTAAAACGCATTTCTTTCGCAACTTATTACATAAATAGCTATTTAAATTTTTCTATCTTCCGTCTTTTTCTAATGTTAGCTAAATGGTCCGTAACGACAAATTGTAAAATTGTGCCCTAAGTGTACACACACAGACAACCCTGGTGGCCTCTGGTGTGAAAAAATAATATTAATGGTGTAATTTGAGACTTTTCACGGTTGCTGTTTTTCTGTCAATATCTTCTCGACACGTGATTTATGACATAATGACTATAGAGACTTTTACTAATATGACATATTTCAAAAAGGCATAAATATTTTAGTTTTACGTAATGTATATTTGACTAAAAAATAACAGAAAAGAAATTGATATTACCTTTTGAAGAACAAGCGTTTGGTGTTCGGTTGGGTTGTCTTTTGTTTTGTTGTGCTTGAAGATGTGGAGGGGGTTCAGGTGGACTGAAATATAAAAATTAAATATAAGAAATATCTCGTCCCATAAGTTTTGGAACAATTTCAACATTTTTTTTGTAATAAAAAATGCATTTACTTAGGCCCGAATTTATGAAAGTTTCTAAGGAGTTATTTAGCATTTCCGTAAGTCTTTTTACCTCCCGTCATACCGTAGGTAAGGGAGGTAATGTTATTAATTCAAAAATTCGATGGCGTGTGACGATTTTTTCCTCCACAATAACTCTTATAACAAACTTCCAAATATTTCTATTTTCCGTATTTAAGCTTCCTACATTCATATAAAGAGTTGATTACATTTTGGATAAAATTGGACAACCGGAAGTGACTCTTTACTTGAAGCCCATAACAGTTTTTAATAAAAAAACTATATTAAAATATAACCCAAACCTTTTAAATTTTAGTATTTGAGGCTTTTATATCAAGTGAAACAACATATTAGATTTTGGATAAAATTAATAAACCAGAAATGACACTTTACTTGAAGCTCTGAAAAGATTTTCGTGAAAAATATATTATGATATACTCCCACACATGTCAAATTTAGTATTTAAGACTTTTATATGAATAGGAACAACATATTAAATTTTGGCTAAAATTGATAATTCGGAAGTGATACTTTACTTGAAGTTCTCAACAGATTTTCGTGAAAAATATATGATATATTCCAAAACTTTTCAAATTTCGTATTTAAGATTTTTATATGAATGTGAACGACATGTTACATTTTTTCTAAAATTGATAAACCGGAAGTGATACTTTACTTGAAGCTCTCAACAGATTTTCGTGAAAAATATAATAGGATATATTCCAAAACTTGTCAAATTTACTATTTAAGACTTTTGTATAAAGGGAAGCAACATATTAGATTTTGACTAAAATTGATAAACCGGAAGTGATACTTTACTTGAAGCTCTGAACAGATTTTTGTGAAAAATATATTATATTTTCCAAAACTTGTCAAATTTAGTATTTAAGACTTTTATACAAAGGGGAGCAACATATTAGATTTTGGATACAATTGATAAACCGGAAGTGATAATTTATTTGAAGCTCTGAACAGATTTCCGTGAAAAATAAATTGATACAATCCAAAACTTTTCAAATTTGGTATTTAAGACTTGTACATTAATAAGAACGACATACTAGATGTTTTCTAAAATTGATAAACCGGAAGTACTACTTTACAGGAAGCTATAAACAGATTTTCTTGAAAAAAATATTAAAACATGATTCAAAACTTCTCAAATTTGGTATTAAAAACTCGTGTATAATTTGAAACAACATTAGATTTTGACTATACCTATATTAAAACCGGAAGTGATACTTAATTTGGAGCTCTTAACAGATTTTCGAGGAAAAACATAATAAGATACAATCTAAAATTTGGTATTACAGACTTTTCTAT
>OY720463.1:3786024-3963524 GCA_963082715.1 Harpalus rubripes
CATTACCAATATCTGCGTAGAAAGCAGACTGGCACACCCAGTAATGGGTAATATGCCGTGATGAGATATATATATATATATATATATATATATATATATATATATATATATATATATATATATATATATATACCGTGTGTCTGTCTTAAAGGTGTACATAGGAGATTAACATGGGAAATCAGTTTTTTACAATTTCCTGCTCGTCTGATTATTTTAAGCAAAAGCGCGTCAAGTTTTAGGGCATAAAATTCTGCAATTACCTTTACATGCTTTGTAACGACAGAAATTAAATATGAAAATGTCGAAACTTACGTTAAAAATATCGACAGCCATGGAATTGAACAAAAAATAAATAAATGCTTGACGTTTTATCTGTCACAACGTAAGTTAACTTATTTGACGTTTCTGACAATTTGATTTTGTCTCTAGTTTTATTGTCTGAAATGATTAAAAAATGAGCATTTATACGAATGAAGAGCTAAATTCATGACAAAATTTGAAAAGACTGCTAATGAGTCTTCAAACAATACACGTTAGCCGCGTAATCAGAATATAGGACGAGCAGAACATGCGTTACTCTAAGAAAGAGTGTTAGGAATGATAAATGTAAACCACTTCTGCAGTACTAAGGTAGATGTATTGAAAATGAGTGGAGAGTACATAACAGCATCAAACAAAATAATTTTGTTACGCAATGTTGATTTTTTGATATATTCATATTATTTAAACAAAACTGTATTTTCTTAACTTTATTTATTAATTTTATATTTCTATTATTGCCATAATTAATGATATTTGTTCAAATCAAATTGTCAAAAACGTCAAATAAGTTATCTTACTTTGTGACAGATAAATCGTCAAGCATTTATTTATTTTTTGTTCAATTCCATGGCTGTCGATATTTTTAACGCAATTTTCGACATTTTCATATTTAATTTCTGACGTTATAAAGCATGTAAAGGTAATTCTATTTATTGTTTTAGATGTAGAATTTTATGCCCTATAATTTTTATTTGACGCGTTTTTGCTTAAAATAATAAGGCGAGCAAGAACTTGTAAAAAACTGATTTCCCATGTTAATCTCCTATGTACACCTTTAAGACAGACACACGGTATGTATATATGGTTTGGAAATTCTGCTTTAATTTAAAACCCTATAATTTATCTTGGTCATCAGAAACCACGCTATCTCAAGATCATAAGAACGATATCCTACGAGAGTGTTACTATTCTTTGCGTTGGTACTACAGAGATGTAATTTATCCGCGTAGCCATTGAAACGAGTTACGAGACAGTTGTGGCGCTCTGTTTGACGTTTATACACGTTGCCTGGCAACGGGAACGATTCTCGTATTTTTACATGTCACGGTTATTGGAAACAGAAGCGCGGATTGTATTTTCGGAAGAAAATTAAATTAATAAATTTTACTCTTACACGAAAAATGTGATTTGGGTTATTTAATATATAGATGCCCGCCACGAAAATATCGGGTGTGGCATTAAAAGCGGGCCATAGGCGTTTAACATGGAAAACAGTTTTTCCTTGCGCGAAGGTGATCTATTAGTTTTAGACAATAATGCTTGAAATAAATGTTTTAGAGAATTAAATTCAGTATCTAATGGCTTAAATTGACAATATTAAATTCTAAAATATGTACCAGGTGTGTAAATAAACTGATGAGACTGATTTTCTATAAATTTTTGATTAAATTAAAATTACAATTTCACATTGTCCCGTCAAAGAAATTGCCTCGAAATGCCACATAGTGATTTAGACGATTTTTGCTCTCTTCATAGCAATTCTGGAATTGAGATATTGAAATTGCCTTTAGCCAATGCCGACCCGAGATTTTTGAGTGCCCCAGGCGAAAATTAATTATATAGGTACAAAAATTAGAGAAGAGGCGATTTGTGTCCATAACTCGCGAACAATCACAGAATCTTAATCTGAATGAATTTTTTTTTTGAAAATATTTTGGATATTTAAAATACAGAGAATTTTTTTCCTTTTGGGTTCTATAGAGTCGCTTTATTTTTGTCTAATACCATATACAGGATTAGTCACGGGAGAGTTACTTTTAAAGTCCGTTTGTGTGCAACCCGAAATACAATTTACAACAGCGTCTAGCTTCCTGTCTTAAAAAATCTGATGTGGCCAGCACATTACCTTCCGTCAATTCTATGTATTTTGTACAACAGAAAGTTCCATGCTGAAGATTCTATTTCATGTACATTACCTTGCGGCAGTTGCATGTATTTTATGCAAATTCCATACAGAAAATTTATAGCAAAAGATCTTATATTTCCAGTAAAATTATAAGACAAACACACTGTCAATTTCACTTGACACTGACATCTTTCAATTAAAATTTTCTTACTATAGTAGCTGTTTCCATAGCTATGGCTACTTTATGAAATTTAATTTCTTTATAATTTTTTAACTCTATATCCATTTAATATTAAGTATAAAATACAGTCAAATCATATAGAGAATAATATATTCTTTAATATTTATAATAATATTAAATGTATATATTTAACATAGTTTTTTCAAGAAAAACTGTTAAAATCTTCAAATGATGGTACTTCCGGTTGACCAATTGTAAATAAAATCTAATCAGCTCTTCATATGGATGTAACGAAGAAGAATACGAAAAAATTATAATTTTAGAAATTCTAGTATTAGAGTTATCGCAGACGAAATTTTTGTTAGACACACACACACACACACACACACACACACACACACACACACACACACACACACACACACATATATATATATATATATATATACACACACAAACACACACACACATACACGCGCGCGCACACACACACACACACACACACACACACACACACACACACACACACGCACACACACACATACACACATCCACACATACATACACACACATACACATTCAGACATCATCGTAAAAATAGTAAATTCGTATTCTAGGGACCCTAAAACGTGCTTATTGATTAAAAACTCATCATCAAATTTTTTGACCAAAGACAATACTTTCCTTACCTAAAGGTGACGGAATATAAAAATAGAATATTTAATTAACGATTGCTTTGCCTGTCTAGTGATGGTTTTCTGTCATTTTGACATTAAACAATTAAATATGGTCTGTTGTCATTAGTATTTTGGGTTGCAAACAAACGGACTTTCAAAATAACTCTTCCGTGACTACTCCTGTATATAGGGAAAGAAAAAATATTTCTCAGTGTAGGTATAAGTCTCGGTATAAATACTTTTCGTTATTTTGCAATTCGGAAAATCTAATTAAACTCTTTAACGGTTCATCCTAGGTAAAAAATATAAGAATCTTGTTTTGTATAAAATTTCGATACGGATCACCGTTTTCAAAAAAAATTTCAAATACCAAAATATGTCGCGTTTTTCCAAATTGGCGAGGGGCTGTTGCATCAGTGTATTTTTCTGTACAGGATTCCGTATAAAAGCTTTTGTTGCAATTTTTTTTATTTTTCAGTAGATTTCCTGAACAACAATTACTTCTTCAATATTTGATATGACAATGTTTTTAATTGATATAATCGCCAACGAGTAAAAATATATAAATAGGATTTTTCTACAGTCTATATACAAAGTAGCGATTTGCGCTCTCTTTTGTCAACGCAAAATGTCACTTTGCCGCTCTAGAGCGACAAAGTAGAAAAAACGCTCGCTCCTCAAATTTCTAACTATACAATGTTGAGAAATGTTACTTGGCTACATTCTTAATGGAAACGTTTAGTAAGGAATTAATGACACTGTAGTTACACATTACCCACTTACATAAGCAAACAAAATGCCGCACTGCTGGGAAAATAAAATAGGGCATTCATTTACAAAAACGAAAGTATAAAATGCTTAGATTAGATTGAAGCAATAGCTCAAGAAGAATGGAAAATACCGATAAGTAAAAATAAATAAAAAATAAATTTTTGTTATGGTGGAGGACCCCATTGTGGCGACTGTAGAAAAAATCTTGTGTGTGTTTCGAGCGCAAATGGACATTGTCGATTTCGAGAGAATGCCTCGCTCCTGCGTCGCGAGGCAACAACCTCTCAATCGACAATGTCCCATTTTGCGCTCTTAATACACAAATAGCTATTAATTATTATATGATTAATTTGATTTTTAATTTATTTTGCAAAAAATAGTCTCAAAAAATGTCGCCCTAAAACCAATTTCGCCCCAGGCGTTTGCCTGGCTTGCCTGTAGCTTTTGCCTGCCTTCAGCTGGTTGGTTATTAAGTGGTAACGTATGGCACATTACTTACATAACACCCGGTATATGTATTTTTGTGAAATTAATGACAATAATTGAGTCAAATTCCGTAAAATATTTTTTCCAATAAACTACGGAAATGATATTTCTTCTTCTTCCCGCGCGTATTTTTAAATAACACTAATAAACATTTCAGAGGCTACATGATTTTTAAATAAATATCGTCTAGTGAGAAATGTGAAATTTTTTGTTTCAGAGCACTCTGAGATATAAATAACTGAAAGTTTTTTTACTTCTTCTTCATTCAAGTGATTTGAGGTCTATTTCTGTCTTTGTTTACAGAATAATATATGTTTTTTCTACTAACGATATGTCTGTATTGTCTTCTTCATTTTTTTGCATTTATTATTTTAATATTTTTTGTTTAACATGGTTCTATCATCTTACAAAAGTTTTGCCAAAAGAATTCATAAAAATCTGGTGTGGTCAACACAATACCTCCCGCCATTTACAGCCCAAGTCACGAAAAAGATTAAGTTAATCCTTATTTTTGGATTAGAGAATTTTACTCCAAGTAACTACCTTTTTTTAAACCCCTCAACAGGATTAAATCCCAATTACAGAGTGGGTTCACATTCACACACATCCATGCCTTAGTGGGATTCGAACCCAGAGACCCGAGGGCACTCATGACATGAGGCGTTGCTCTAACCATTGAGCCACCGAAGCTATAATAAAATGAAGATTAAATTTTAAATACCGGGATAGAATAGAATTCACTAATCCAAAAATAAGGATTAGATTAAACATTTTTGTGAATTGTTAATTTTTATTAATCTAAATACATACCTACATATTTACTTATGCTGGAAACTGTATTGAATTCCTTTTCTATTGTTCTATTTACTTTTTTCTTTTTAAAATGTTACTAATATTATTTTCAAATGATTAGTTCTTTGGTAGTGACATTTATCTGTTAGTTACATACATTTGAATAACTGCGTTTTGTTTGTTTAAAGCGTAGGCTCCGGGATTTAAATTATAGATAATTTTATAAATTTATACATAAAATATATAGAAAAAGTATTAATGCAAATCTATAGAACATTTAATAATTTTTAGTTTTTATAACATTAATCTCGAAAAAATAACATTTAAAGGTATTTTTCGAAGAAAAACTATTTTGAGCTTCTAGTAAAATGCCATTTCCGGTTCACCAAAATCTAATGGGCTCTTTCCAATACAGAAAAAGTTCAAAATACAAGATTTAATTTTTCTGTATGATAGTATATGTGTTAGAGTGGAAGATCTACACACATAAACACGCATGCACGCACGCACACACACACACACACACACACATATATATATATATATATATATATATATATATATATATATATATATATATATATATATATATATATATATATACAAACATACACACAGCATTATTGTAAAAATGTTAAAATTGGATTCTAGGGACTTTAAAACGTGGTCATTTACCAAAATCTCGATATGCGATTTTTAGCACGATCCCTATACCTCCCTTACCGAGGGTAGCGGGAGGTAAAAGTATTAATGCAAACCTGTAGAAAATTTGATAATCTTTAATTTTTATAATAACATTAATTTCGTAAAAATAACATTTAGGGGCCTATTCAGAACTCAATATTTGTGTAGTCCTTATGGTCTTAATGGTTGTTATGTACTGTTAAAATCGAATTTAGTATTCTCAGTACTGAAAGTGGTTACTGTCAACAACTGTTAAGCCTTTTGACAGTCTTTATCACAACGACTGCTAAAACTGTGTATTTATGGTTGTCATCACGTTGTTATTTGACATGTCAATCAAATATTATTAATATTGATCTTTCTGCCAAATATTGGTGATTTTATATTTTAGCAGGATGCAGTTTCTTGTACGTATAGATTCTGCTTCGACTTGAATAATGATCATAAGATCGATAAAGACTGTGGTGGAAGAAAGTTACTTTTGACATTCTGTGAAAACTATGTGTGATGTGTGATGTTTCTGTTACATATTCAGTCAAAATAAAAAAATTAAATCTTCCCATAAATTTTCAATCACGTTGAGATCATTTGTAGGAATTAATAAATTCGTTCTAAATAATGTAGAAGTTTCCAAATATGACATAAATATCATATTGTTCTTTAGTTGTTTTGAGAAAATTTTGTATACTAAATATAATTGACAATTTATTATTTTTTTAAAAAATTAAAGCGTTGACAGGCAAGATTAAGGTTACATTAGGTTCATATATGTATAATGAAGTTAGCTATTGTCAAATAATCTGGTTCATTCACAAGTATGATTTTGTAAAGATTGTTAATAATACCGATATACACTATTATTCACGAAAGATGACTATTCAAGGTCATTTATTCGAAGAAAGAATACACATCACTTTATAGCAGTAGCTTAGCAACATTTTGTGTTAGAAAGGGAAAGATTATTTGACCTACGTCTGTTTAATTTATGTGGTGTGACAGATATACGTAAATAGTGGTATTACTTTCTAACACACTATAAATAATAATGACATATGTCGTAGAATTACAGCTACCTAATTATCTACTGCACTGCCCTCTGTGCTGATATTTACCCAGTGGCGTTGACGTTTAAATCAAATTATTATTCCTTGGTTTATAAGTTAAGTCTATGTTTTTGTATTTTGCAAAAACATAAGTCAAGAACATAAATCTTTCAGAAAGGCATTATTTAGAAAGAAACATAATTTTCCAATGAATGATTCTTATTTTTTCTGTTAAAATGTGTCCATAAATATTTCAGGTTGTACGCTTATGCATACAAAATGCAATGAAGTTATCTGCAAGTAATATTATATCAGGCGGCTCACAAATGACCTTGAATAGTCATCTTTCGTGAAAAATAGTTTAGGTTCTGAATTGACAAATTCATAAAGATTGTTACAAATGTCTTTATGATAACAATCTTCATATGCATAGCAACCTTTATGAATGTACTCCTCTGAATAGGTCACTTAAAGGTATTTTTCGAAGAAAAACTATTTTGAGCTTCAAGTAAAGTGCCATTTCCGATTAACACCAAAATCTAATGGCTTCTTTCCGTATTAGAACAATACAAATAATACAAACATCATCGGGAAAATATTAAAATTGGATTCTAGGGACCTTAAAACGTGGTCATTTACCAAAATCTCGATATGCTATTTTTAGCACGATCTCTATACCTTTACTAAGGGTAGCGGGAAGTAAAAAAGATTAAAATAACTCACCAATCATCACTGTCGCAGTCACGAAATCCTTTGGCAAAAGGATTACTTTGAATTTTCAGTTGAGTTATCTGCAACAGGCGAAAAATAAAACTCACATCATGTTTTTCAATGCACTGAAAATTAAAAATCTTACCCAATTTTATACGTTAGCAAACATTGAACAATAATCAATTAATTATTTAAAAAATTCACATGAAAGAATTTTTAACTTACCCTATGATTTTGGTAGGCTGTAACTGCTGTGAACGCAGTTTCAGGGAACACAAAAGTTTTGAATCCATCTCTGGACGTGGGTTCTGTGCAGGAGGCGGTACTGTTGTTTCTAGGGGGGAGGTACACTACGTGAAATCTAGGTTGGTATCTATGCATTGAATTCAGAATTATCTGGAACATAATAATTACAATAAAAATTAAATTCAGTAATATAAAAGTGTTAATAAACACTCAAAATCTGGTGTGGCCAACACAATATCTCCCGACATTTACACCACGAGTCACAAAAAAGAATAAGTTAATCCTTATTTTTGGATTAGCGAATTTTACTCTAATTTTGACAGTTTATTTCTTAAAATATGGTCTAATCTAATCCAAGTAACTACCTTTTTTCAAACCCCTCAACAGGATTAAATCCCAATTACAAAGTGGGTTCACATTCACACGCATCCATGCCTTAGTGGGATTCGAACCCAGAGCCCCGAGAGCACTCATGATATGAGGCGTTGCTCTAACCATTGTGCCACCGAAGCAATAATAAAATGAAGATTAAATTTTAAATACCGGGATAGAATAGAATTCACTAATTCAAAAATGAGGATTAGCTTAAACTATTTTGAGCTTCTAGTTAAGTGCCATTTCCGGTTATCCGATATTCACCAAAATCTAATAGGCTCTTTCCATTACAGAAAAAGTTCGAAATGCAAGGTTTCAAAATTTTCTGAATGATAGTATTTGAGTTTGAGTGGAGGATCCACACACACATGCACACATACATACACACAGACATCATAGTCAAAATGTTAAAATTGGATTCTAGGGACCTTAAAACGTGGTCATTTACCAAAATTTCGATATGCGATTTTTAGCATGATCCCTATACATCCCTTACCAAGGGTAGCAGGAGGTAAAACTCTGAGGTAGCCAACACATGACCTCCCGTCAATTCCATGTGTGAAATAGCAATGAACTTTAAGTAAAGTATCACTTCCGGTTGATCGTTCGTAAACAAAATCTAATTTGTTGTTCCAATAAATAGAAAAGTCTGTAATACCAAATTTTGAATTATATTTTATTTTGTTTTTCCTCGATAATCTGTTAAGAGCTCTAAATAAAGTACCACTTCCGGTTTATCATATAGGTATAGTCAAAATCTAATGTTGTTTCAAATTATACACGTTTTTCAAATACCAAATTTGAGAAGTTTTGGACCATGTTCTAATATATTTTTTGAAGAAAATCTGTTTATAGCTTCCTGTAAAGTAGTACTTTCGGTTTATCAATTTTAGAAAACATCTTTTTACCTCCCGCTACCCTTGGTAAGGGAGGTATAGGGATCGTGCTAAAAATCGCATATCGAGATTTTGGTAAATGATCACGTTTTAAGGTCTACTCTAACTCAAATACTATCATTCAGAAAATTTTGAAACATTGTATTTTAAACTTTTTCTGTAATGGAAAGAGCCCATTAGATTTTGGTGTAAATCGGATAACCGAAAATGGCACTTTACTAGAAGCTCAAAATAGTTTTTCTTCGAAAAATTCCTCTAAATGTTATTTTTTTGAGATTAATGTTATATAAAAATTATTAAATCTTCTACAGATTTGCATTAATACTTTTTCTATATATTTTATGGATAAATTTATAAAATTATCTATAAATTTAATCCCGGAGCCTACGCTTTAAACAAGCAAATCTCCTTGGTTACACAGTTCATATCTTAAATATATGTAACTGACAGATAAATGTCACTGTCAAAGAACTAATCATTTGAAATTAATAACAGTAACGTTTTAAAAAGAAAATAGTAAATAGAACCCTAGTTATACGGAATGGATCTTAATACAGTTTCCGCAATAACTAAATATGTAAGTATGTATATTTAAATTAATAAAAATTAAATAGCGGGAGGTTTGGTGTTGGCCACATCAGATTTTTTGTTTTTCTTTCAACGTTAGTGTGTGCTATTGTTGCCCGTTCATTGTTGACCTTTTATTTTTATGAACGAATCCTGCAAGTATCTCTGGTTCATTTATATTATCCGACGATATGCTAGCGATTACTACTTTCATTTGATTTTTAAATATATTTTAATAAAATATTAAAATTCTTTACATATGATTTCATTGTCAATAACCGAACTTTGTCTCCACCAAGCTACCCGAGCCCTTTTGTCGTTTAAGCCACTCTTTTCAGCGACGCTATAAGAGCGTCCGTCACCAGATTTACCACCTCTCCTGTGCTGTGTTATCAACCGATCGATTGGCGCCCGATAAACCCGTTTTGACAGCAAGGAAAACTACAGAGAACGTAAAGTTGACAGGCCGTCTTATGGCTATTACAAAATGGCGCCCGATCAGGGACTGTTGACTTTTGATCATTACAAGGGAAAGGTTTTCCAAAAGAAATATCTATTAAATAATTTAAACGTCGATTTTCATTCGTTAGTCATGCTATAATATACTTACATGTCCGTTTTCATCAAGTTGATTATTCGTAAGCTTGAGTTTATCGAACGAAATGGTTTGCTTCATCCATTGGCTTCCAGTGGCGGGGCTATCGGGGTGAACATGGATTCTAGGGGGCGATACGGGGTCAGCTTTACCCGCTACTACCCAACTTGAACTGAAACAAATTTTTTAAAAATATTGTTACTTCATTTATTATAATATCTAAAAAATCATATTTGACACGATTCACCAGATTTTTGTCTCAGAGACAGAACCAAAACGCGTTTTGCTATTAGCTGAAGCTTCTAAATGTGCCCCAATAAAAGTGAAACGCGTCTGTGGTTCTGGCAGAATGGACCAGTCTCTGAGACTGAAATTTTGATGATACGTGTCAAGTACATATGATTTTTTAAATATTTCAACAGTTTCACTGTCGTAAATGTATTTATCATATATAATATCATGTGGCAAATTTTTGCCGGAAAAATTTTGAGATTGTTACGAGAGCTGGTTGCCTAGCAATTTATTGAGTGACATTGACAAAAAAATCACGAGTTCAAACGAGTGATTTTTGATCAATGTGACGAAATAAATTGGCAACAGGCTCGAGTAAAGCAATCGGAAAATTTTTCCAGGATAAAATTTAACCACGAATGGTATTCGGAGGACTATTTCCAAAATAAAAATCAGGTAATCATTTATATATTTTTTATATTTTTTTTGCGATTCGTGCATTGTATGAGGGTAGTGAGGCTGCTGTAAGAATAGATGGTAGGTTGCGTAATTGGTTTCGTATAAATGTTGGTGTGAAACAGGGCTGTGGTATGTCTCCGTGGTTGTTTAATTTGTATATGGATGTGTTGTTGCGGAGAGCATTGAGTGAAATGGATGGTGTACACATTGGTGAAAGTATTGTGCCTGCGTTAGCGTATGCGGATGATGTAGTTGTTTTAGGTGAAAATGAAGAGCAACTCAGAAGAATGTAGTTGGAAGAAGTATGAATCTGGAGTTGAATGTTGATAAATTCAAGGTGTTAGTATTTGAAAGGAGTAAATTGGTGACTATGTGCAATGTGTTGGCGGATGGAGTGAAACTGGAGCAAGTGAATGAGTTTGTATATTTGGGTAGTATGATGTCAAGGAATGGTCGAATTGATAGAGAAATTGAAAGGAGAGTGAGTGCGGGGTGTAAGGTAATGGGTGCTCTGGACGGGAAAGCATAAAAAGAGAGTGACTGCCGTGGAAATAAGGTATTTACGTGGAGTATGTGGATATGTAAGACGGGATCGCGTGAGGAATAATTTGGTGTATGAAGAATGTATGGTTAGGAAGAATGTTGTTAAGAGAGTAGGAATGAGCCAGTTGAGATGGTTTGGTCACGTGGAGAGAATGAAGAGTGAACGGCTTGTAAAGCGTATATATCTTGGTGAAATTGAGGGTGTTCGATTGCGTGGCCGTCCAGTGTGTAAGTAGATGGATGTGATTGATAAGGTACCAAAAGAGAGAAAGTTTCCGAGTGGGAAGAGAAGAAGAGCGTGTATGAATGCGATTATGAATGTGGCCGAGGCGAAAGAAGTGTGCTTAGACAGGAATGTGTGGCGAAGGATGTTTGTTTCGTAACTATTATATTGTGGTCCGGTTGCGGTATTTCGCTACCGAAAATCGGTCACTTTAATATGTTAAGAGTAAGGAATATATGTTGTACCTATGATGTCAGGTTAGTACGAATGTTGTTGAAAGAGAGACTGATTATTTTTTGGATGATGTTATTGTTATTCTTTCGGGTTTGTGCTAACCCACTAAGTGGGAAATGCATGATTTTATGTATGTATGTATGTATGTATGTATTTATATGTTTTTTTTCTTGACAAAAATCTTCTAATTTTTATTGTTTTGAGGTGTTTAATAAAAACTAATAACACTGAAAATATACACACTTTGACAGGTATGAAACAATATGTTTCTAAAACTTTTGGATTGGCTTATAAATTTATGAGTGAAATAGTCATTATTATTATCTTATGGTGAATAAAGAAAATAAAAACATATATAAATTAGATTACCTATGAAAGGCATATCGGTATCGTTTGTCATCTACAGGTACAAAGTCCATCATGAGTATGTATTCTGCCATTGGATCAAGCCCTGAGATTCGAACCTGGAACGTCGGGAACATGCGCCTTCCTGCTTTTGTTACTATCATCTCCGTACCTTCAACAAAAAAAATTGTAATTGTTATTTGATGATTTTGTTTTCAAACGACAGACTTCACTAATAATTCTACGAAGGGAGTTTTTTATGTTATCTATCTAGCTATGAAAACGAGTTTTCCTAGTCATCATTCGATAAAAAGCGTCGTCCTCTCAAATGTTTTTGAGTTTTGGAAAAGGATAATAGTCACAGGGGACGAGGTAAGACCTGTAAGGTGGATGTTTTAATTCCTCAAAGCCGCAATCATTGACTACTGCTTGAACAATTCATGCTTTATACAGTTGTCGTGCAGAAGCAGAGTCTTTTTTCGCGTATAGCCGCTTTCAAGTTCTTAATTGTGTCCCTTTTGGCATATACTCAATTAAAAGAATACCCTCCGCGTCCCAGAAAACTGTGGCCATCACTTTTCCCGCAGAACATTGTGTCTTGTCCTTCTTGGGTGGTGGAGAGCCCTTATGAATCCATTGCATGGACTCTTGTTTCGTGGGAGGTTCAAAATGGTGTACCCAAGTCTCATCCCCGGTTATAATTCAGTAGAAAAAGTCTTTATCTTGGGATAAAGCAGTCAAATTCTCCTCGCAAATTTGTCGTCTACACAGTTTTTGTTCGGGACTGAGCACTCTTGGAATTCATCGTGCCGACACTTTGCTCATCCCCAAATCTTAGCTATGACGGTCAGTCAACACCAAATCTTCAACTTTGTTGATGATTTCTTCAGTTCGTGCTTTCAGAGGTCTTCCACACTTTAGGTCGTCATGAATGGATTCTCTGCCCTATTTGAACTGCTTGCACCAATATTTGACTTGGACATAGGACGGGCTGTTTTCTCCATACACTGCCATGCTTCTATGTTCAAGTTTCAAATCACTCACTTTTGTTTCTTTAAACTGATATAAAAATGACAAATGTTAAGCAATTGGAACCGGTCCTTTGGCGACCTGTTTGTAATTTTGCAAACATCTGTGGTAAAGCCACTTCGCGGTACCATTCAGAATTAACAGTTCTGCGATCTTCAAGTGGAATAACAGCAACAGGACCACTTGGGCGACTTTCTTATTGACGCTTCTGCCACGAATTACTTTTGTGGGCAAGTCTTCAACTTCGAATACCCAAACACTAGACTGCTGTTTAATTTCAGGGTCGTAACTGTATACCCAAGATTCGTCACCTGTTATAATGTATGCCACTTGCTTGGAAGCTCCCTTGTCAAATTTTTGCAACAAATTTACACCAGTCTACTCGACCCTGTTTTTACTTTCTGAGAGCAAATCCAACGGCTTGCTAGCTTTCTTACCCCAAGATGTTTATGCAAAATGGTATTCACTGCCGAGGATCCAACCTTCACTTCCTTCTGAATCTCCCTATAAGTAATATTTCGATTGGACTGAATCAAGCTTGTCACACGATCAACATTTTTTGAACAGGCAACATCCAGGTCTTGCTTTGTCTTCTAGAAGATTTCGCCCTCGTTGAAATTCGCGGAACCAATGACTAACAGCGGATAATGAAGGGGCAGCATCGCCAAAAGCTGCTATCAAATTTTCATGGCTTTGCTGGTATCCTAACTGTCTTTTATAGTCATAGAAAATCATAGCTCTAAAAGCAGTTCGCGGAATGCTCATTTTAACTGAATTAAAAATGCAAAACTACTTAATTTACAAAATTAACTATACGTTTCACAAGGGAATCGGAACGTTTGACAATTGTGGGTAACGAATGTCAACTAATGCGACATTCAATTTTTGCAATTGTTTCTACCCAATTGAGTTTCCATGGCCTGCTACTAACTATTAACAGAGCATCCCTCGTAGAAGGTTTTTGGGCTCTTTTATCTCAAAAACTGTACATTGGAAGTTGCGAAGCCCATAATAAGGACGAAATTTGTCCGAAAATTTGGGACATATAATAAATGACCCGTGTTTCAATTTGCCACTACGGTGGTAGAACTCATTTTATGTTGTATAAAAAATAACTAAGTATTATAAATGTTATTTACCTAAGGCGTGAAACTCATCCCATAATGGTTTCATCTCCAAGCTGACATGGACATTATGAAGAGCTGCTGAAGGGGTTATCAACGGTTGATCTTGTGAACATCTGAAATCAAACAAAGTTTTCTACGATGCTTTGCACCTTCTTTAGTCCCCATAATGAAATTTACCTTGTGTGATGGGAAATTTTTGAAGGTGAATTATTGTTGTCTCCATCACTTTCAGATGATAAGGAATCTGCATTTCCCAAAGATGAGAAGTGTCTTCTGTCTTTTCCTGCTGTCTGTAAACAAGCTGTAACAAATTCTTTATACAGTGTGCGATTAAAGTGTGGAATATCAAAAAAAAGCCGAACTCAGCCGGTTTTTATAAAAACCCTGAAACACGTGGATTTTAATTTTTAAAAATACATATTAATATGTACGATTCATCTTCCGACTTTCATTTGTTTTTCAGTTATGACGTCATCACAAAAAATTTAAATGACAACATAGATTTTTAGTAGTGAAATCCGATAGTGATTTTTCTTCCCTTTACGATCATGTAAATAAATCATAACATTGCATAACAAAAATTCTGAGAAAAAACGAGTTGAACATTTAATAATAATGAATAATCAAGATACCCTGATAAAAACATTGAAAAATTGATTATGGAACTAATAACTTATAAAACATGAAAAACGAAACGTTTTAAACTGAAAAATGAAAAATAAAGCAAACAAAATTAACACTATTAATATTATTAAAATTCAACAATAAACTACAATATTTATGTCCAGAGAGTTGAAGATTGACAGAATAATTGAATGAAACAGTTTGCTACATTTAAAATTTTTATCGAGGTAGGTATCTTGATTATTCATTATTATTAAATGTTCAACTCGATTTTTCTCAGAATTTTTGTTATACAACGTTATGATTTATTTACATGATCGTAAAGGCGAAGAAAAATCACTATCGGATTTCACTAGTAAAAATCTAAGTTGTCATTTAAATTTTTTTGTGATGACGTCATAACTGAAAAACAAATGAAAGTCGGAAGATGAATCGTACATATTAATGTGTATTTTTAAAAATTAAAATCGACGTGTTTCAGCGTTTTTATAGAAATCGGCTGAGTTCGGCTTTTTTTTTTGATATTCCACACTTAAAACTACTATTAAAATATAATCCAAAACTTTTCAAATTTGGTATATAAGACTTTTATATCAATTGGAATAATATAGCAGATTTTGGTTAAAACAGGCTAACCGGAAGTGATATATTACCTGAGGTTGTTTACAGTTTTTTTGAATAAAATGGTTTCATTTTGTTTTTAGAAATAAATGCTTCAAATAAGAGTTTTAGAGAATTAAATTATGAGTCTAGCACATCAAGTATTATTAAATTAGCCCTTTGTATAAGCGAGATATGTAAATTGAAAACTGATATACTTTTTGGTTTTTGTTATGAAGCTTGCTATGGATTATGACAAAAAATAACAAAAAAATAAAAAATAGATGCTAATATCAAATTACGTCAAATACGTGCAATTTTATAATTGGGTCTATACTTCATATTGGTCTTGCGTACAAGGAAGTCGTGTGGTGTCCACATCAGATTTTTTTGATGTGGAATAAAATAAAAAATATTGCTGATAGGGAAAATTTATATTTACCTTCTGCTACCCTTGGTAAGGGAGTTAGGGATCGTGCTAAAAATCGCATATCGAAATTTTGGCAAATGACCACGTTTTAAGGTCCCTAGAATCCAATTTTAACATTTTCACGATGATGTATGCATATATATATATATATGTGTGTGTGTGTGTGTGTGTGTATGTATCTGTGGATCCTCCACTCCAACTCAAATACTATCATTCAGAAAATTTTGTTACCTTGTATTTGTACCTTATTTTAATATGGCACGTAGCCTGAATGTTGGAACGTCTAGAGAAAGAGAACGGTGGCCACCACCTTCAAGATGTTATGTTTAAAACTTCCAATTATGTTCTTTAATTACCCAAAAATAAATTTTGTCTATCAGCAATACTTTTTATTTTATTCGATTTCAAAAAGGATGTTTCTTGCCCCCCCCCCCTGTACTTGGATGTGGTCAGTGATGGTAAATTATCGTAATAATTTTTTTCTAAAATATTAAGTGTTAAGTTGTAATGAACGTATTATAAGGTATGATTAAGTAATCCTTCAACACTTTAAGTAGATTTGGCGTCTGAAGCTGCGTGTTTCGGATGACAAAGAAGTCACACCATTTCAACCATCTTAAAGATGATCTATTACATAATTATCAAACTAAATATAAGTCTTTATATCTACACTTTCTTATCTATCGTTATATATATATATTTAAAACAACCAGCGCTTTTTTGGACCAACTAACAACTGTAGAGAAATTTTTTTTATAGCAAAAATGGTCAAGAGTAAGGGGTAATGTATCAATAGTAACAAACCGAATATTGCCCTCCTGGCATTATCATCATCGTAACGCCCTTTGTACGTAAAATACTATTAATTTTGTAGAATGTGTTATAATATTATACACACGATTGTGCCCTAAATTAGGCAATACATCTTTTTCGTAAAAAATCCTTTTCCACGTACGATTAATACAGAATCCGACGGTAGAAAACTGTAGAAACGCCTAGACGCTAAAATAAACCAACCGCCGTCGTGTTGCTTGACTGAGATGTTTTGAGATAAATCTCCTACAACCTCGTATTTGTACTAAAAGATTTATGCGCTCTCGCTACTAATTTGTTACTGTTTTCTACAAAAAGTTCAACGAGAAGAAACAGTTTGAATGAGCCTGTTTCACATTTTTCAAAAAGTATTTTAAATGGAAGTTTATGCAATATTTTTCTTATTAATAATTATGTCGTAGAAGCACATACATTACGTCATTCACAGCCAATAGATAAATAGTTTTTCCATCACCTACATTTATTTTTTACCTCTCGCTAAGAGAGGTATTGCATTCATGCTAAAAATCGCATATCCAGATTTTAGTGAATAAGCACGTCTTACGGTCCCTAGAATCCGATTATAACATTTTAACGATGATGTCCGTATGTGTGTGTGGATGTGTGTGTGGATGTTGGATTCACTATTTCTCAAATACTATAAGACTTAAGACATTTTTAACTACGGATTCTTCAATCTAACAATAATGGGAAGAGTTTTGGTAACAATTGGACAACCGGAAGTAGTAGTTACAAGAAAAAAATCATCTAAATATTATTTATCGAAAATTTATGTAAATACTTATATTAAAGAACGTTACATTCTTTATTCGATAAATATAAATTCATTATTATATCTTCTATAGATTTAGAGATAAAGAAATGCATATAAAATAATTTGATTTAAAAAATCTCAGATCAAACTACTACAAGGCAAGAAATTCAAATATTTGTAATTGACACATAAATGTCACTGTCAAAAATATTTGTATGCCACTGTCAAAAATATTTGTACATTATTATGAAGATTACGAAAATAAAAAAATAGTCAACAACGCAAAAGAATATACGTAAAAAGGAATATAAAAGGAATTTGCGAAAAAGTGACGAATATAAAGAAAAAGAAAAGGAAAGTAGAAAAATAAAATTTCAGGATAATGAATATAAAGAAAATGTATGTATTGTACATAATTTATATTAAAATATCCCATAGATTTTGCAAATATATGTGAGAATTATTCTGTAATGAAACATAAATATATGTATTTTGTATTTAAAAATATTTTTCGTTTTATGCGTACAACCAGGTAAAATTTTGGCGAGAGGTTATGTGCTGGCCACATCAGATTTTGTTATTTAGATAAAGAAACATAGGCGATAGTTTGACACATGTTAATAACAAACTGCTAATTTGACATTTGACGCTGATATTTTCCATTATAAATGAGTAATAATGGCTAATACAGAATACACTCAAGCTAAGTCGGACAGTTTACCGAAAATCGAAAGCTGGATGATGGCTGAATTTATATCAGAAAACGACTGTTTTACTGTTGCCGAAATAAGGTGTGTTAAAGAGTAGGTAAAATAAAATATAAAAACCCAACCATCAGCTCTTCGACTTACTGCTTCCAGCCCCAATTTTCTTCGCATCTTTTGGCATATTTATAAATTCAATAGTAGGTTTGTTCCTAGCGCATTTTTGCAAGAAGGCACAATACGATACTGTAAATTACTCATTTTATATTGAATTTTGTATTATCTAACACGAACCAAACTCAAAAAATTGACACTTGTTTGACAACTTTGACAATATATTTATCATAACACTTGTAATAAAACACAAATTGACACTATAAGGGACCAATTGGTGCCGATGAAGATGTATGTGTTGTGACGTCACATTCTGTTTCAGGTCACGTGACTTTTGCAAAATATTATCCAAATTTCAGAAATTAATTGTAAAATATCTACATAATGGATAATTGGTGATATTTTCAAATTTGAGGCTATTTAAATTAAATACTTAGAAGGCATATAAAAATTCTTGCTCCACCCTATTTAAATTGAATCGATGTATGGAAGAACAAGTCCAAAAATTGTTATTTTCAATTGAGATTGCCAAAAGTTTTAAATTGTAGCTTTATACGAGTACAGTGGATCGTGCTTGTAGCAAATGTTTGTCGTGACAGCGTGTTGTTTGTATGCACGGGTGACTAGATATAGACTGGACAAGTTGTAGGAATCTCTGCTCCGTACGGTATTTCGCTGCTGAAATGTCAAACCACTATATAGACACATCTGGCCAATTTGTAAATGCAACGCCATTGTTATCTCACTTACAGAGAGAGAGGTGGGCTTTTGTCTATTCAAAATAGTAGATCAAGTTGCACTTTGACTGTAAGTGTAGATAAAATTAATACCAATACCTCCCGTCATTTACAACCCGAGTCACAAAAAAGATTAAGTTAATTCTTGTTTTTGGATTATCGAATTTTACTCTAATTTTGACAGTTTATTTCTTAAAATATAGTCTAACCTAATCCAAGTAACTACCTTTTTTAAACCCCTCAACAGGATTAACTGGCTTATAGGTGTATTCTAAACACAATCCGTTAAAATATATTATGTAAACGGATTCCGTTAAAATATCCCTTATTAACGGATTCCGCTAAAAATTCTATTCACAATATGACATTTGAACGGATCCGTTAAAATTAATATAATAAACGGATCCGTTTGCTACTGTAGGGCAGTGTTATCAAATTGTAAATGTCAACATATTTATATTTTGATAATAACAAAATATATTAAGATCTAAACAGATATTTGTGATACATAAAATTATTTAGTAATAAATTTAAATCAATAAATAATCACAATAATGAATATATTCTTCAAAATAATCTTTAGAATGTTGGTAGGTGAATACTTTGTTGTAATACATGTCAAAATTGTCAGTTTCATAACCTTCAGATATTATTATATATTATTGTAAATTTGGAAAAAAATGGGCATAAAACAAAAAATCTATAAAACCATAATTCGTTACTTATTAAGTGCAGCTAAAGTAATAATGAAGAAGGTCCCCAACGCCCAACCCCAACATTTATCTTGAAATTATAGACATCACCAAGCTAATATACAGTATCGAGAAAATGAACATACGCGGGGCCACAATTAAATATAGGCACATGCACTTTAAAAACTACATAAATTATAAAACACACATTATGAGCTTGATTCTTAATTCTTCGCAAATATTAATGAAATTTTCTTCATTAGATTCATTCATCTAATCAGTATTATTCTAATATAATCAAAATATCCATTGTTGTAATCAAAACATTCTTTGTTGCGATAAAAAAAGCCTTTGTTGTAATCAATAATTATAAATAAAGGCACCAATAGAACATTTGTGTCTTGGGCCCCTGAAGATTAAATGCAGTCCTAAAAATACTCGAATATTTTTAAAACATTAGGTAAAGTACAAGATTTGCAATGTAGAGTAAAATATATGCTCATTTCATTAGAGAAAGCATTTTTATTTTTTTTTGCGAACGAGAAATGGATAATTTTTGTATTGATAAAATCTTTCATCGAACCGATTTTTTATAGGTTATGTACGAGTATTATTTTGTTATAAAAATTATTTATTTATACTTTCCTTTCAATTACATTTTATGAATCCAAGGGTCGGAGCAAACAGTAAAGGATGATAACGCCATTCTCTGCTTAAAATTTAGAAATTTCTAAATATTTATGTATTAAATGTTGTCCGTTTACAATTAACGGCTATGAATCATTCTCCGTTTAAATTTTATTTATAAACGGAGAACATAAACGAATCTCCGTTTATATTATTAACGGATAGTGTCTTTAGAATAGCAAAATCTAGTTAACGGATATCTTAATTTTAACGGTCCATTTATAAATAATGGAATGTCTTTAGAATACACCCATTATTCTGTGAAAATGTCGTTAAACCATAACGTATCGTTATGATGAAAAAGTTGTTAAATAACGATAATTCTCAAAAAGCGTATTCTGTAAAACCATTGTCGTTATATTGAAATCGTATTGTCGTTATTTTAAGTAGTTCGTGAACGATAAGAATTCACTTGTCGTTATTCAGTACGTTAATATCAAATGTTACCAAATGGAAGGGTTAATTAATTTATTATTTATATTTGTACAGGAAGAAATGGAAAATAGGTAACAAAACATTTATTCATGCATCAAATATATAATTAACAACCAAAATTACATTTTATGGGATAATATTAATCCATTTGATAATCGTTTTTTACAAATATTCTTTACTCAATAAAGAAATAATAATTAGAATAATAATGTTGATATTTTTTTTGCAAAATGACATTACAATGACAATTTAATTTTCAATAATAGCTACTTACTTTTCTAAAGTAGTTGTGACAAACGGTATGAGGACGTTTATAACGATATTACTTAGTGAATACGATTTTTACAAAATATCGTTCAGGATCACATCGTTATTTTTATAAATAACAATAGTTGTTATATAACGATATTTTTACAGAATAAGCCTGTAAATCCCAATTGCAGAGTGGGTTCACATTCGCACACATTCATGCCTTAGTGGGATTCGAACCCAAAGCCCCGAGGGCACTCATGACATGAGGCGTTGTTCTAACCATTGAGCCACCGGAGCTATAATAAAATGAAGATTAAATTTTAAATACCGGGATAGAATAGAATTCACTAATCCAAAAATGAGGATTACCTTAAACATTTTTGTGAATCGTTAATTTTTATTAATCTAAATACATACCTACATATTTACTTATGGTGGAAACTGTATTGAATTCTTTTTCTATTGTTCTATTTACTTTTTTTTTTAAAAACGTTACTAATATTATTTTGAAATGATTAGTTCTTGACATTTATCTGTCAGTTACATACATTTGAATAACTGCGTTTTGTTTGTTTAAAGAAATTTATCAATAAAATATATAGAAAAAGTATTAATGCAAATGTATAGAAAATTTAATAATCTTTAATTTTTATAATAACATAAATCTCGAAAAAAATAACATTTAAAGGTATTTTTCGAAGAAAAACTATTTTGAGCTTCTAGTAAAGGGCACTTTCCAATACAGAAAAAGTTCGGAATACAAGATTTCAAAATTTTCTGAATGATAGTATTTGAGTTAGAGTGGAGGATCCACACACACATACACACAGCACAGACATCATCGTGAAAATGTTAAAATTGGATTCTAAGGACCTTAAAACGTGGTCATTTTGCAAAATCTCGATATGCGATTTTTAGCACGATCCCTATACCTCCCTTACCAAGGGTAGCGGGAGGTAAAATGGCACGCAAGTAGCCCATTGTAACACATATTCATTAACAACATGTATTTTAAGATTTTAAAATTTTCTGAATGATAGTATTTGAGTTAGAGTGGAGGATCCACACACACATACACACAGCACAGGCATCATCGTGAAAATGTCAAAATTGGATTATAGGGACCTTAAAACGTGGTCATTTACCAAAATCTCCATATGCGATTTTTAGCACGATCCATATACCACCCTTACCAAGGGTAGCGGGAGGTAAAATGGCACGCAAGTAGCCCATTGTAACACATATTCATCAACAACCTATATTTTTTTGTCATAAACTACAAGCAGCATGTCGGAGCTCAACTCCAACGGAAGTATCAAGAGTGACGTCACAATTTAGGAAATAAATACACCCCTCATTTGAAAACAAAAATTGTGCAAAAGAAAAAATAATTCCCGTTTGTTTTACCACTGTTTCTCACTTTCCAAATTTACAGTTCCACATATTTTCGGCCAGATTTCCAATCCATTCGGCTGTCTTATCTGTGACATCGTCTACGTATTTAGTTAGACGCGACGCGAAATTAACTGGTATTGTATAGACATCGCTTAAGCATCCACGGAACGTCGCTAATGACTTGAAGGCATCCCGTCGCAACACAAGCTGACAGATTCTCGGAACTAGGCAAAGATGTATGTGTGGTCTTTGAAAAATCATGCCAGTAGGTGCTTTTGTCGGACTGTGATTGTGATTTTCTAATTCGTGATTCGTTTAAGAATGATTCCTTACAATCATGATTATATTTAATTCCAAACGAACAACAAAGCTAATCCAAACCCAAACGACGCGAAACATACACGACGTTAAATGAATTAGCGTCAAATGTCGAATGACAAATTCCCGAATAACAAAAATTATTGTGTTATTTAAATAGAAAATTCGAAACTAATAATAACGTATGGTCCTAAAGTTTAGAGATTTTTTTATACTAGCGTATTATAACAACAACTTTTCGATTGTCATTTCCGTTGTTAAATGAAGTACTTTTAAGCACTAGTGCTTAAAAATGACAGTTTAATGCGTAAAAGTAAAAGTACTAAATACCTATTATAACTGTTTATTTATGATAAATATTCATAACGCAATTACTTAAATTACTAAATTGAACATTTGATGTCGTTCTTAATACTTCTTCTTGGTTAACTTGAATGTGGGTAGAAACTGAAGTAGATGTGCTGCTGGATTCTGATTCTTTGTCGACAATTTTTATTTTTTTAATTGCTGTTTCTTTTTCTCCCAAAATTCTTCGTGAAATTTCTTTCTTATTTTCCAAAGAATTTTCAACGTAGCCTTCATGTCGCTTGAGCACTGTAATGTCTGCTTCCGAATCAGCCAAAAATGTTGCAGAACACCGCCGAAAGCAATGCCCGATATATTCTTTAGCATTTGGGAGGCCGAGGAACTCTGCAATTTTTTTAGGTATACCACCTATGGTATTTATACCTACAGGAAGCGTGTAACACTTAAAATTTCTGTAGGTTAGAAAAAACCGTTGATGTTCAGTATGAGTAGGTCGAAGTTGTGCGTACTTGCGAAACATTGCTAAACAGTTGATTCCATCGATAAACCCTTCAGTTATCATAAAAAATCGTGAAATATTCGTTTTAGTATTTGGAATATTAATTTTTATGAAAGAAGTAGAATCTTCAATATCTCCTACACGTAAAAACGTAAGTTCCTCCCGGCGACATGCCCCATAGATTCCAACAATTAACACAACCTTTGCCAATAAATAATCCTTGTCATCAGCTTCCTTCATGAAACAAACTATCTCTTGCTTAGTGAATATTTTTTATTTTTTAGGCTTATATCCACTAGCTTTTCTTTTTAAGAATGCAATATCATAGTTCGGAGCATAGAGTAATTACTCCATAAAGTGGATGGCTCATAAATGGATGATAATTTCGAAAAATGGGCTAAAACTACCTTTTCTGTAATGTGCCCAACGTTTTTCTCCGCACACCAACTGTCAAATTTTTTCTAAGTTTCTTCATACAATTTTTTTGATTTTGAGTCACTCATTTTATGTAAATTTATTACCAAAAATTCTCAAGATAAATTATACACCGAGCACGTTGACATCAATGTTTATTAAACATCATATTGAATCCCATAGCAACAAAAAGATGAAACTGATGACTGCCTACATTTAAATTTTGAAAAATTCAAAATGTTAACATTTGAGAATAAATATAAATAATCTATTTTAAAACGCTAGTATATAAAAACCTCTCAAATTGTGAGTGTACTCATTACGATTTGTAAAAAGACTTGTGAAAGATTCATAGATTTCGACGGGAACTCGTGGCTCAATTGATAGAGCGCCCGACTAGAGATTGGGAGGCTTTGGGTTCGAATCCCAGCGAGGTCCATGAATTTTTCACAATGCTCTCTTCGTTTAAATAAATTTGTCCTGGATCCTAAAGCCCATTTCTACGATTTAAATAAGTATAACAATTAATATTTATCATTTAAATTGTTGATAATGGACCATTATCTTCAATGGCCCTTAATTTTCTTCTGACTTGCCCCATCATCCTCTGGACAACATCTGGATCGATTTCTCAAATCTTTTGGTAAATGCGACGTCGTAATTGTTCATTTGCAGCTTCCCATCCCTTGTCGTACACTTTTCTGGTCAATATTAACCAATATGCTTCTATTAGTCGAGTTTGAGGTACATTGGGAGGTTGTCCAATTTCGGAACAAAGTCTACGTTGTTTTCGTTATACCAGTCGCTATTCTAGCGCAATGGCATGAAGCTAGATCAGGCCAAAACATTATATCATCATTGGCGTGATGTGTATTTAAAAATTGAAGCAATTTAGAGAGGCATCTTTAAATATAAAGTTGTGCAGTTAAGGCTTCTCCTCGAACACGACTAATGTACGGCTGCGAGATATATCCGGCTTCAGAAATGGCACACCATACAAAAATTTTATCCTCAAATTTACATTTACCATTGAACTTGATATTGTCTAGTGTGTTTTCCATGTCATTAGTATAAAAACCATCATATCCTTTCATCTCTGAATGGGACAGAGTAAAATATTTCTCGTCATCCATTACAATAAGTTTATTGAGAAAATGAATGCGCCTTAACACACGACAACATCTAGGGATTCTTTCTGATTGGGCCACGGTATATTTTGGTGCCTTTCTTCTTTTTCGAAACACCACGTCATTTCAAGTTCTAAAAACAGTGGTCTTCGAAACACTCCAACTTTGTCTTTAACGGCTACAATTAATCTTTGTTCTCTCATGTGGCTCAAAATTTTTGGTCGACCACACAGGGTATACCTTCTTCACAATCTTTTATTGTCCGATAAATTGTTGCCACAGAGATATTGTGCTCGCGATAAAGTGCAACAATATCACACTTAGGCATTCGCCCAACAAGATTGTAAATTCCTTTACGAATATCTAGCTTATATGACATTTTGCTGCATCAAATCGAAAAAAAAAACTGTCAAAATGAAGACAAGTTAATTGTGATATTTTGTGTACAGCGACAATTTGATTAAACGTTATTTGGTATAAATACAAAACATATAAAAAATTTCTCAAAACTTTAGGACCATATACGTTATTGAAACATTCAGAAATTTTCATTGCTATATAGAGAACTCTTACCTTCTATTTGTTTCATAGGTGTAACATTCGAAAAATTCCAATTTTCTGAATAGTAGCAATCTGCTCCCATAGGCACTGTACTGTCACCATCTTCTGAATTGTTTCTGCGTTGAAATTGTTGATGAATCATTTTAACACTCTGCACTTTTTGTTCACTCAAAAATGCTTTACAAAGTTCACACTTAGTTTTATTTCACATAGTTTATTCCGTCACTAAATCGTCACTTATTTACAATATGAATAAAACTAAATTCTATATCAGAAGCAATAATTAAAAAAAAAAAATTATTTCATACTGTGTCGCATTTTTATTATTACCTCCCGCTACCCTTGGTAAGGGAGGTATAGGGATCGTGCTAAATATCGCATATCGAGATTTTGGTAAATGACCACGTTTTAAGGTCCCTAGAATCCAATTTTAACATTTTCACAATGATGTCTGTGTGTATGTGTGGATCCTCCACTCTAACTCAAATACTATAATTCGGAAAATTTTGAAACCTTGTAATTCAAACTTTTTCTGTAATGGAAAGAGCCCATTAGATTTTGGTGGAAATCGGATAATCGGAAATGGCACTTTACTAGAAGCTCAAAATAGATTTTCTTCGAAAAATACCTTTAAATGTTATTTCTTTGAGATTAATGTTATTATAAAAATTAAAGATTATTAAATTTACTATAGATTTGCATTAATACTTTTTATATATATTTTATGGATAAATTTATAAAATTATCTATAATTTAAATCCCAGAGCCTACGCTTTAAACAAATAAAACGCAGTTATTTTTTTGGCTTTTGCGCGATAGATCGTGAAAATGTTAAAATTTGATTCTAGGGACCTTAAAACGTGGTCATTTATCAAAATCTCAATATGCGATTTTTAGCATGATCCCTTCAGTAAAAAAATTGTGAAGGCAATTATTCCGTTTTTCCTCATTTAAATATTGGGTTTTGACATATTTTGGAACTGTATTTTTGTCAAAGGCAATAAGAGGTTTAAAAAATGCACTTAATATTGGAATATATACTAGATGACCCGAAAATATGTGGACAAAATTTAAAGTCCCAATAAATATTCTTAAGACAATTGTAAATAGCTTTTTTTGGCTTTTGGGCGATAGCTTAAACATCTATAATTATCTTAAGAATAATGATTGGGACCTCAAATTTTGTCCACATATTCTCGGGTTATTCTAGTTTATATTCCAATAATGAGTGGATTTTTACCTTCCGTCACCTTTAGGTAAGGAAGGTATTGTCTTTGGTCAAAAAATTCGATGATGAGTTTTTAATCAATAAGCACGTTTTAGAGTCCCTACAATACGAATTTACTATTTTTACGATGATGTGTGTATGTGTGTGTGTGGATGTGTGTGTGTGACAAAATTTTCGCCTGCGATAACTCTAATACTAAGTTACAAAAATTATAATTTTTTCGTATACTTCTTCGTTACATCCATATGAAGAGCTGATTAAATTTTGGTTACAATTGGTCAACCGGAAGTACCATCATTTGAAGATTTAAACAGTTTTCCTTGAAAAACCTATGTTAAATATAATTTTTTCACATTTGATGTTATTATAAATATTAAAGAATATTTTATTCTCTATACGATTTGACTGCATTTTATATTTAATATTAAATGGATATAGAGTTAAAAAATTATAAAGAAATTAAATTTCATAAAGTAGCCATAGCTATGGAAACAGCTACTATATTAAGAAAATTCTGATTGAAAGATGTCAGTGTCAAGTGAAATTGACATAGTGTGTTTGTCTTATAATTTTCCTGGAAATATAGAATCTTTTGCTCTCTCTATGGAATTTGTATAAAATACTGCTTTAAGGTAATGTACAAGAAATAATAATAATAATAATAAATCTTTTATTTCTGCAGATACATTACACTGTTGTATATAGAAAACGTCACAAAATAATAATTTTTTGTATGAAATTTGCATAAAATACATGCAACTGCCGGAAGGTAATGTACAAGAAATAGAATATTTAATTTAGCAAGGAACTTTCCGTATGAAATTTGTATAAAATACATAGAATTGACGGAAGGTAATGAGCTGGCCACATCAGATTTTTTAAACCTCCTATTGGCTTGGAAAAAATAAAGTTCCAAAATGTGTCAAACCCCAATGTTATTTAAATGGGAAAAATCAAGTTCAAGGCACGGTCAAATACTAATATTAAGCGGAATTATTGACAGCACGATTTTTATTTATTTTTTTGGAACCATTTTTGGGGGCGGTCCGATTAAAATTCGACTTTTAATTTAATGAATAATATCGTTTTATTTTTGAGTTTCTTGAAGATTACCTCGTCATCAAACTTAATACAATTCACTTTATTATAAATGATTTCAACAGTCATTTACAACTTCACTTTACACTACAATAAACTTGTTATTCACACTATTAAAACAAACTATTTCACAGTAATTTATATTTCATCGCGCAGGTAAGAACGAAACTTTTCATCACCAACAAATTTTCACAGGTTTCCAATAGGAAAAGTGAAAATTTGAAAATGAAATCTTACAGAGTGTGAATGTACAGTAGATGTGAAAAGTGACGAAATGCTAAGTTGTCAACTGAAAAGTGGAGGGGGCATTTCAGGAAGGGGTGGGGGTATGTGGGAGTCAAAGGGAGGAGCGGTCTACAGTCAATGAAAGAAGTAAAATATAGATGTTTATAAGAAATTTATTTATTTATTTATATATATATATATATATATATATATATATATATATATATATATATATATATATATATATATCGTGTGTCTGTCTTAAAGGTGTACATAGGAGATTAACATGGGAAATCAGTTTTTTGCAATTTCTTGCTCGCCTAATTATTTTAAGCAAAAACGCGTCAAATAAAAGTTTTAGGGCATAAAATTCTGCATCTAAATCAATAAACAGAATTTCCTTTACATGCTTTGTAACAACAGAAATTAATTATGAAAATGTCGAAATTTACTTTGAAAATATCGACAGCCATGGAATTGAACAAAAAATAAATAAATGCTTGACGTTTTATCAAATTGTCAGAAACGTCAAATAAGTTAACTTACGTTGTGACAGATAAAACGTCAAGCATTTATTTATTTTTTGTTCAATTCCATGGCTGTCGATATTTTCAACGTAATTTTTGACATTTTCATAATTAATTTCTGTCGTTACAAAGCATGTAAAGGAAATTCTGTTTATTGATTTAGATGCAGAATTTTATGCCCTAAAACTTTTATTTGACGCGTTTTTGCTTAAAATAATTAGGCGAGCAGGAAATTGCAAAAAACTGGTTTCCCATGTTAATCTCCTATGTACACCTTTAACATAGACACACGGTATATATATATATATATATATATATATATATATATATATATATATATATATATATATATATATATATATATATATATAGGTACCGTGTGTCTGTCTTAAAGGTGTACATAGGAGATTAACATGGGAAATTAGTTTTTTGCAATTTCTTGTTCAACTAATTATTTTAAGCAAAAATACTTCAAATAAAAGTTTTAGGGTATAAAATTCTACATCTAAAACAATAAACAGATTACCTTTACATGCATTAGAACGACAGAAATTAAATATGAAAATGTCAAAAATTACGTTAAAAATATCGACAGCCATGGAATTGAACAAAAATAAATGCTTGACGTTTTATCTGTCACAACGTAAGTTGTACTCATATAATCAAAATAAATTTTGTCTATCAGCAATAGTTTTTATTTTATTCACATTCAAAAAAATCTGATGTGGCCAACACATGACCTCCCGTCAATTCCATGTTTGAAATAGCAATGAACTTTAAGTAAAGTATCACTTCCGATTGATCGTTCGCAAACAAAATCTAATTTATTGTTCCAATAAATAGAAATGTCTGTAATACCAAATTTTGGTTTATATTTTATTATGTTTTTCCTCGAAAATCTGTTAAGAGCTCCAAATTAAGTACCACTTCCGGTTTATCATATAGGTATAATCAAAGTCTAATGTTGTTTCAAATTATACACATGTTTTAAATACCAAATTTGAGAAGTTTTGGATCATGTTTTAATATACTTTTCAAGAAAATCTATTGTAGCACGGATGGAAAACATAACGTAACGATAACTGATAACGTTATAATAACGTTGCATTTATTAATTTTTTTTCAATACCGTAACAGTAACAAAATAACGTTATGTAACCGTAACGTAACAAATAATGATTCACTATAACGTTATCCATATTTATAAATTTAAGATTTTGCCGTTGAGAATATAATTTTCTAATTTATCGATGTCTTTAATTTTGTTAATAAAATATTATTTACAATAAAATACTTAAACACCTTTTATTTACCCGTTTTTATTTAAATATAATTATTCCTTTTTCTAATTTTGTATTTACAAATCAGTATTTTTTGTAATAGGTAGTTAATTTTCAATTCTAGAATAAGGTAAGTATAAAAAATCTGATGTGGCCAGCACATTACCTTCCGTCAATTCTATGTATTTTGTTCAAATTTCATACGGAAAGTTCCTTCCTAAATTATATATTCTATTTCTGCTACATTACCTTCCGGCAGTTGCATTTATTTTATGCAAATTTCATACAGAAAATTATTATTTTATGACGTTTTCTATATACAGTCTATCTGCAGAAATAAAAGATTTATTATTATTATTATTTCTTGTACATTACCTTAAAGCAGTTGTATGTATTTTATACAAATTCCATACAGAAAGCAAAAGATACTATACCTATATCCAGTAAAATTATAAGACAAACACACTATATCAATTTCACTTGACACTGACAACTTTCAATCAAAATTTTCTTAATATATTAGCTGTTTCCACAGCTATGGCTACTTTATGAAATTTATTTTTTTTATAATTTTTTAACTCTATATCCATTTAATATTAGGTATAAAATGCAATCAAATCGTATAGAAAATAAAATATTCTTTAATATTTATAATAACATTAATTGTGAAAAAATGATATTTAACATAGTTTTTTCAAGAAAAACTGTTAAAATCTTCAAATGAGGGTACTTCCGGTTGTTCAATTCTAACCAAAATCTAATCAGCTCTTCGCATGGATGTAACGAAGAGAAATACGAAAGAATTATAATTTTTAGAATTGTAGTATGGAAGTTATCGTAGACGAAAATTTTGTTACACACACACACACACACGGACACACATACATACATACATACATACATACCCACACACACACACACACACACACATACAGACATCATCGTAAAAATAGTAAAATCGTGTTCTAGGGACCCTAAAACGTGCTTATTCATCAAAAAATTCGATGATGAGTTTTTACTCAATAAGCACGTTTTAGGGTGCCTAGAATACGAATTTACTATTTTTACGATGATGTCTGTATGTGTGTGTGTGTGTGGATGTGTGTGTGTGTGGATGTGTGTGTGTGTGTGTGTGTGTGTGTGTGTGTGTGTAACAAAATTTTCGTCTGCGATAACTCTAATACTACAGTTACAAAAATTATAATTTTTTTGTATACTTCTTCGTTACATCCATATGAAGAGCTGATTAGATTTTGGTTACAAATGGTCAACCGGAAGTACCATAATTTGAAGATTTTAACAGTTTTTCTTGAAAAAAACATGTTAAATATATTTTTTTCACATTTGATGTTATTATAAATATTAAAGAATATTTTATTCTCTATACGATTTGACTGCATTTTATACTTAATATTAAATGGATAAAGAGTTAAAAAATGATAAAGAAATTAAATTTCATAAAGTAGCTATAGCTATGAAAACAGCTACTATTTTAAGAAAATTCTGATTGAAAGATGTCAGTGTCAAGTGAAATTGACATAGTGTGTGTCTTATAATTTTACTGGAAATATAGGATCTTTTGCTTTCTGTATGGAATTTGTATAAAATACATACAACTGCTTTAAGGTAATGTACAAGAAATAATAATAATAAATCTTTTATTTCTGCAGATACATTACACTGTATATAGAAAACGTCACAAAATAATAATTTAAGACATAAATTTTCTGTACGAAATTTGCATAAAATACATGCAGCTGCCGGAAGGAAATGTACAAGAAATATAATATTTAGCAAGGAACTTTCCGTATGAAATTTGTACAAAATACATAGAACTGACGGAAGGTAATGTGCTGGTCACATCAGATTTTTTTTTTTGTAATAGGTAGTTAATTTTCAATTCTAGAATAAGTATAAAAAACATTATCAATAATTTTTTTATTTAAATTTTTAATGCATATTTATTACAAATTTGTTAGATTTTTAACGTTATAGTAACGAAGTAAAAATACCGTTATTATAACGTTATATAACGTTACTTTATTTTTTAAAAGTTATTTTTTACGCTATGTAACGAAATTATTAATTTTTATAACGTTTCGAAATAACGCAACGTTTCGTTGACGTTATCCCATCCCTGGTTTATTCCTGTAAAGTAGTACTTCCGGTTTATCATTTTTAGAAAATATATAATATGTTCTTCTCATTAATATAAAAGTCTTAAATACCAAATTTGAAAAGTTTTCGATTGTATCAATATATTTGTCACGAAAATCTGTTCAGAGCTTCAAATAAAGTATCACTTCCGGTTGATTAATTTTAGCCAAAATCTAATATGTTGTTTCCCATGATATAAAAGTTTTAAATACTAAAATTGAAAAGTTTTGGATTATATAAGTATCACTTCCATTTATCCAATTTTACCCAAAATCTAATCAACTCGTTATATGAATACAGGAACCTTAAATGCAGAAAATAGATATATTTGGAAGTTTCTTACAAGAGTTATCGTTAACGAAAAAATCGTCACACACACAGACATCATCGTAAAAATAGTAAAAACGTGTTGTGGGGACCCTAATTCGTGCTTATTTACTGAAAACTCACCATCGAATTTTTGGCACGATTACATTACCTCCCTTACCTACGGTATGACGGGAGGTAAAAATGAAGTTTCTAGGCTCCAACTTGTATTACGCGTTCTGAAAGATTTTTGAATAATTTGAAAAGTTACCAGTTTTGAAGATACTTCTTCCTTGGATTATACCGCCAATAGTAGGGCGTTTCAGCTTGGACTCCGCCTATAAACAAAGCAACACGCACTCTGATTGGTCCGTATTTTAACACCCAGATTAGACTCATAAATCGTCTCTTATCCAATGTTGAAATGTTACAAATACAGTGGTGTCTTATGGAGTAAATTTATTACTTCTGTATGGTGTATTTGAGATCAAAGAACACAGCAGTAAAGCGTAGATTCATAGAGGAATATATCTCGAGTTACATGCCAGATGCAGATATGTCACTTGCGACAATGGGCCATACACATTTTACCTCTCGCTAAGAGAGGTATTGGATTCATGCTAAAAATCGCATATCCAGATTTTAGTGAATAAGCATGTTTTAAGGTCCCTAGAATCCGATTATAATATTTTTACGATGATGTCCGTAAGTGTGTGTGTGGATGTTGGATTCACGATTTCTCAAATACTATAAGACTAAAGACATTTTAACTACGGATTCCTCAATCTAACAATAATGGGAAGAGTTGATTAAGTTTTGGTAACAATTGGACAACCGGAAGTAGTAATTACAAGAAAAAAATCATCTAAATATTATTTATCGAAAATTTATGTAAATACTTATATTAAAGAACGTTAAATTCTTTATTCGATAAATATAAATTCATTATTATATCTTCTATAGATTTAGAGATAAAGAAATGCATATAAAATAATTTGATGTAAAAAATCTCAGATCAAACTACTACAAGGCAAGATATTCAAATGTTTGTAATTGACACATAAATGTCACTGTCAAAAATATTTGTATGCCACTGTCAAAAATAATTGTACATCATTAGGATGATTATAAAAATAAAAAGAAGTCAACAACGCAAAAGAATATACGTAAAAAACAATATAAAAGGAATTTGCGAAAAAATGACGAATATAAAGAAAAAGAAAATTTCAGAATATTGAATATAAAGAAAATGTATGTATTGTACATATTAAAATAATTTTTACCTCCCGTTACCCTTGGTAAGGCAGGAATAGGAATCGTGCTAAAAATCGCATATCGAGATTTTGGTTAATGATCACGTTTTAAGGTTCCTAGAATCCAATTTTAACATGTTCACGATGATGTCTGTGTGTGTGTGTGTGTGTGTGTGTGTGTGTGTGTGTGTGTGTGTGTGTGTGTGTGTGTGTGCGTGCGTGCGTGCGCGTGTGTGTATGTATGTATGTATGTGTGGATCCTCCACTCTAACTCAAATACTATCATTCAGAAAATTTTGAAACCTTGTATTTCTACTTTATTCTAATATGGGAAAAGCCCATTAGATTTTGGTGACAATCGGATAACCGAAAATGGCACTTTACTAGAAGCTCAAAATAGTTTTTCTTCGTAAAATACCTTTAAATGTTATTTTTTCGAGATAAATATTATTATAAAAATTAAAGATTATTAAATTTTTTATAGATTTGCATTAATACTTTTTCTATATATTTTATGGATAAATTTATAAAATTATCTATAATTTAAATCCAGAGCCTTCGCTTTAAACAAACAAAACGCAGTTATTCAAATGTATGTAACTGACAAATAAATGTCTCTATCAAAGAACTAATCATTTCAAAATAATATTAGTAACGTTTTAAAAAGAAAAAAGTAAACAGAACAATATAAAACGAATTCAATACAGTTTCCAGCATAAGTAAATATGTAGGTATGTATTTAGATTAATAAAAATTAACGATTTACAAAAATGTTTAAGCTAATCCTCATTTTTGGATTACTGAATTCTATTCTATCCCGGTATTTAAAATTTAATCTTCATTTTACTATAGCTCCGGTGGCTCAATGGTTAGAGCAACGCCTCATGTCATGAGTGCCCTCGGGGCTCTGGGTTCGAATCCCACTAAGGCATGGATGTGTGTGAATGTGGACGCACTCTGTAATTGGGATTTAATCCTGTTGAGGGGTTTAAAAAAAGTAGTTACTTGGATTAGATTAGACTATAATTTAAGAAGAAAACTGTCAAAATTAGAGTAAAATTCGCTAATCCAAAAATAAGGATTAACTTTATCTTTTTTGTGACCCGGGCTGTAAATGGCGGGAGGTATTGTGTTGGCCACACCAGATTTTTGTTATTCATTTTCATTATCTGCTGAATTCTATATAAACTATATTCGGTTCCACATACACCCACAATAAATTTCACATTTCACAACTAAAAAAAATTAATTGTTAAACTTATAAATTCTAAATCTTCTTCTTCTTTAGAAGCATCACAGACTTCAAGGAATTTCACTATTTTTCATTTTTATGAATGTAAACATAAAATACAGTTACAAATTTAGAATCAAATTTGGTTTATTTTTACACTGAAAAAGCTGAAAAAACTTGTTTCCTAAGGAATATTGCCGCTGGCTTGTTGACGGAAAAATGTGGTGTGAAAAACTTATCCGAGATTGCTGTGACACTGAATGTCATCGCCTACTGAATGTAGCGAGGATGTAATTGCGAATGCGCTAAAAATATCATATTGGCTTATTAGTAACGGTTCATTAGATACTAGTTTTAATGTGGGTAGTAATACACGTAATATGTAATAGCCCTCAAACCCAAGGACTCGAACCGAAAAATTTTGGGGTTCGGTTACGGTTAACGGTTTTTACATTAATAAAAATTCGGTTTCGGTTATCGGTTACGATTTTTTGAAAATATTACATCGGTTTTCGTTTTGGTTAAAAAACAAATAAATTTCGTTTTCGTTACGGTTTCGGTTCTTTTCGGTTTCGGTTTAAATGAAAAACTAGCTTTGTTTTTATTTTTTTGCAACATGAAATACATTTAGTACCTATTTCGTAATGTAATAACATTTTAATTCCACGTTTTACTAACAACTTGTACTAATAGATATATTCGGCTTGTTCGGAATTCAAAATTCGAAAAGAACCTGTAAGTAATTAGTTCTTAAGTTTATTTTTTCAACAAAAATTAAATACGTTTCGTAAACTATTATTTTAATTTTAAGTTATAATAATAATTCTATTTCAATAGTAATACGTAAACTAAATGGGTGATTGAATGAAAAATGTCAACAAATGATTAATTTTTTTTATTATAATTGCAAAAAATAACTAAAAAATGGAATAAAATGCCTTAATTTTTTTTTAAATAAGCAATTACTTTTTTATGAACTTGAAGATATGCAAAGTATTTCTACGAAAAAATGTGGGTTAATAAAAAATACCTATTTACGGTTTTAGTACCGATATTATTTCGGTTCGGTTATGTTTTCGGTTACAGAACGAACTTATTTATCGTATTGGTTTTCGGTTTCCATATTTGAAGAAATAAAACATAGGTTTCGGTTTTCGGTTACAGCTTCATAAAAAGTCAAATATCGTTACGGTTTCGTTACGGTTCGGGTCCCTGCTGAAACCAAAATATTCGAAATTATAAAAAATCTAATTTTTACCTCTCGCTGAGAGGTATTGTATTCATGCTAAAAATCGCATATCCAGATTTTAATGAATAAGCACGTTTTAAGGTCCCTAGAATCCGATTATAACATTTTTACGATGATGTCCGTATGTGTGTGTGTGTGTGTGTGTGTGTGTGTGTGTGTGTGTGTGTGTGTGTGTGTATGCGTGTGCGCGTGCGTGTGTGTGTGTACTATAAGACTTAAGACATTTTTAACTACGGATTCCACAATCTAACAATAATGGGAGGGGTCGAGTCAGTTTTGGTAACAATTGGATAACCGGAAGTAGTAGTTACAAGAAAAATATTATCTAAATATTATTTATCGAAAATTTATGTAAATACTTATATTAAAGAACGTGAAATTCTTTATTCGATAAATATAAATTCATTATTATATCTTCTATAGATTTAGAGATAAAGAAATGCATATAAAATAATTTGATGTAAAAATTCTTAGATCAAACTACTTCAAGGCAAGAAATTCAAATGTTTGTAATCCACACATAAATGTCACTGTCAAAAATATTTGTATGCCGCTGTCAAAAATATTTGTACATCATTATGAAGATTATGAAAATAATTAAAAAGTCAACAACGCAAAAGAATATACGTAAAAAAGAATATAAAAGGAATTTGCAAAAAATGACGAATATAAAGAAAAAGAAAAGGAAAGTAGAAAAAGAAAATTTCAGGATATTGAATATAAAGAACATGTATGTATTGTACATAATTAATATTAAAATAATTATTTTGTAGTGAGACATGAATATATGTATTTGTATTTAAAAATATGCGTATAACCAGGTAAAATATGTGGCGAGAGGTTATGTGGTGGCCACATCAGATTTTTATATATCATCTCAGCGCGTTGATTTCAAATTTTGAAACTGCAAGTCAAAACTTTACCTATTTTTGGCTCAAAAATAAGAAATAAAGACGTTATTCAATAATTTATGAATTAATAATTCCAATATAATATCGGTATAGCCATCTGTTGACAATATTCATAAACAATCGATAACATTTGTTGAATAGTAATATTAGGATAATTTACTATATCCTTTGGAGAAAATTTATGAAAATTGGTGTACATATGTATTTTGACTCAGGGAATCGATTTTTGATAAAATTAATGCCGCACCTCCCGCCAATTAAAAAGTGACTATTTGTCACCCAAAAATGGGTGAAGGTACAAATTTGTCGATAGCACCATTGGATTCTACGCATTTTCTTATATAAATTTCCCAATTTTCAAAATATTTACTTCACTGGTCTAATAGCTATGAATAAATTAGTAAAACAATATTTGAGTGTTTGTAAAGGTCATTGAACTATGATTATCAAAAATAATTCATTTAAAAATATACTTGTCAAAATATTTTAACAAAAATTTGTACACATATGTAGTTTTACTCAAGGAATTCATTTTTGGCAAAATTAAAGCTGTGTATTCAACCCTTAAATGGGTAGATATTTACCACCCAAAACTGGGTAGAGTTAAACAATTTTCGACTTCACCATCAGATTCTCCGTATATTCTCATATATGTATACCAATTTTCATAATTTTTTAGGTAGGGGTTTCTAAATAAACACACTCTGAATTTACCGCAAATCTCAGATATCTTTTGTGCGTGATCATTGCGTCGCTTGCCCACTAAAATTCAGCAATTTTAGAGCAAGTACAAGTTAGGATATTCACTATATCTTTTGAAGAAAAATTACAAAAATTGGTATACATATGTATTTTGACCCGAGGAATCGACTAATGATAAAATTGTAACAGTACCTCCCGCCAATTAATTAATAGTTATATGTTACCCAAAAATGGGTAGACGTACAAATTTGTCGATAGCATCATTGGATTCTACATATTTTCTTATATAAACATCCCAATTTTCAAAATATTTACTTTAGGCCCGTGGCCGAAGATAAATAATTTATTTGGTACGTTTTTCATTAATTTTTACAGTTTTCGAGACCCTAATGCTGTTATTCAAAATCAAAATAAATGTATTATTTAAAGGTAGCTGGTACAAAACGCATTGGATTCCTCGTAAAATTCTTTATAAGATAGGATATGTTTCATTTATTTAATATTTTTTATAAGTTCAAAATTAATTAAAATATTTTATACATATAAAGAAAAAATATGATATTATGTAACATTTATTTTTGAATAATTATCCTCAAATAAACTTTTTTCTAAAATGAGAAATAAAGACGTTATTCAATAATTTATGAATTAATAATTCCAATATAATATCGGTATAGCCATCTGTTGACAATAATTATAAACAATTGATGACATTTGTTTAATATTATTGATTTTCAGAAATTATTATCTAAAAACAGAGGCGTTAAATCGAAAAATGTTTCAAATATAATTTGCTCAAAATATTCTATTTTAATTATTTATATATTAATATTAATTATATAGTTACTATATTTGCAGATGTAAATGCTAAATTAAATAAATCATATTCGTAAGAATTATAGGTAAATAAAATAAATTACACATTAAAACATATTTATAATAAAATAATAAATAGAGTTTGTTACAATATTTATGCTGCAAAAAAATTAATTTGCGAAAAATAAATATTTTTTAAATTTTTTTCATTATCTCCGAAATTAAAGCGAAAATAAAAAAAAGTTTCAATAAAACAATCCTTTATTTTCAATTACAAATCTTTTTTCTTATGACAAACATAGTCGAAATATTATTAGTTTAGCCAAAAATTGGATTTTCTGAAATTGTTAATAACAAAACGATACACCTAGTGTAATCTATGGAGAAAATTATGAACTATTTTTTAATGTTGTGGCGTACATAAGTACGTTGATGCATCGTGTAAATGGGAGAAAATCAATACTATCGATTTAACAATTGACCAATCAGATTCTTACAAATGGTAACGAGATCTAGGCGGTAGAAAAAACTGTTTAAATAAATGTCAATTGTCTAATTTATTTGTTTTAAACAAATTAATTAATAAAATATTGATTTATACAGATTTTGTGTATTATATTGTATATAAAATAAAAATAATAATATAATAAAGATTATTAAACACAATTTTATTTATTTAATATAAGTAAATACATATATCATCATTTATTTTCCAAATAAATCATCACGGATAAAATATATCATCATAGTTAGTTCGTTTGTTATAAAAAATTAATTTTAAAATATATATTCATCAAAAAACGATTTATTTTATGCTGTTTTAGCCAATTGTGATATTAGTTCTGGCATCTTTCGGGAAAATTATAAACTAATTATAGTTATTAACAATAATTATAACCTATAATATGAAATGACAACCGATGAATAAACAAATACACATGATTGGAACAAAACAAAACTAATTTGAACAGCTTTTAATTTACTACAAGGTGATATTTAAGTAAGAATTTTTTTTAAACAATAAATATGCAAATATATTTCAGGTATCCATCTCAAAATAGCAAAATGCAAACATTACAAATGTTTGAAGCTGTCCAACGAAGAATAAAGTTGTTTAAGGGATGAAATATCACGGGATTAAACTGCAGGGGTTGATTTTTATGTGGACATAGACTGCGGGACGAATCAAAGCAGACAAAACTAAACAGATGACATCAGAGAACAAAATATGATGCAGATCTTAACCAAAGACTAGACATCTAATTTTAGTATTAATTTATTATTTTAGTACAAGTATTTAGCATTATTTTATTCAGTGATTCATGCTGAATCTATTGATGTATAATTTATTATTTTTTAATGAAAATTTTGTACTGAAAATTGTAAATGAAAATAATCCAAATGAGTCAAATGAAATGTATAAGATTTTAGAGATATTTTATAGTTATTGTTTATGAATTTTATATTTTTATACTCAGAATTTTATGCTGATTCTTTTAATATATAATACATTTAGCTTTTATGAAAATTTAGCTAAGAAAATTCAAGATAAAAAATTTGAAGTGTCATGTCAATGTTATAAATAATTATTATTATTTAATTTGGATTAAATGTTTATTTCTATAAACTATATTATTAGTACAATATTTATAATAAGATATATTTAATAATTATTGTTTATAATATTCATAAACAATTACATAGTTTTTTGCTGTACACTCGTATAATGTAATAACAAAATGTCGTATTTATTACAATAAAAATGGATAATATGTATATTATTATATTTATTAAACCTCTACAATACATACAAGAACAATGTATAATAGAAAAATTATACTATATAGTCAAATTTTCAAGAATTTCCAATGTTTTCTAATGGTATTTAAGCGCCAGGCGCCTACTATATTTCGCATACCACATATTTGTTACTAACACACAAAACGTATTCAGGAAATTTTGTGCTAACTAATATTACAATATATCTATTTAAAAACACTAGTTTGAACCTTTATTTTGTATTTTTTATAAACAATTAACTTATCTTTATTGAAATAAATATACATTACAGCCCAAAAGTCTGTTAAAAACTATTAAACAACAACAATTTTTAATTACGGTCCTGATTTATATGAAAATTAAATATGTCTATTAAACACGTAGCGACATCCTGTGTCACAGTAAGCAACAATAAAACAAGCAACAAATGTTTATTTTACATTAAACAATAAATCATGTATCAATCAATAGTTTATCGATTACTATGTTTGAAACAAATAATATAACAATTTTTTATATGTCAAATTATATGTAAAATTATTAAATGACATTTATTTAAATAAATATTATTGTTGAAATCTGATTGGTCAATTGTTAAATCGTTAGTATTGATTTTCTCCCATTTACACGATACATCACGTACTTATATACACCAAAACATAAAAAAATATAGTTCATAGTTTTCTTCATAGATTACAGTAGCAGTATCATTTTGTTATTAACAATTAGAGAAAATCCATTTTTTGGCTAAACTAAAAATATTTCGACTATGTTTGTCATAAGAAAAAAGATTTGTAATTGAAAATAAAGGATTGTTATATAGAAACTCTTTTTTATTTTCGTTTTAATTTCGGATATAATGAAAAAAACTTAAAATATATTTATTTATTGCAAATAAATTTTTTTACAGCATAAATATTGCAACAAACTCTATTTATTATTTTATTATGAATATGTTTTAATGTATAATTTATTTTATTTACCTATAGTTCTTGAGAATATGATTTATTTAACTTCGCATTTACATCTGCAAATATATTAATTATATAATTAATATTAATATATAAATAATTAAAATAGAATATTTTGAGCAAATTATATTTGAAACATTTTTCGATTTAACGCCTCTGTTTTTAGATAATAATTTCTAAAAATCAATAATATTAAACAAATGTCATCAATTGTTTATAATTATTGTCAACAGATGGCTATACCAATATTGTTTTGGAATTATTAATTCATAAATTATTGAATAACGTCTTTATTTCTCATTTTTGAAAAAAGTTTATTTGAAGATAATTACTCAGAAATAAATATTACATAATATCATATTTTTTTTCATATGTATAAATTTTTTTAATTAATTTTGACCTTATAAAAATATTAAATAAATGAAACATCCTATCTTATAGAAAATTTTACAACGAATACAATGCGTTTTTTATCAGCTACGTTTAAATAATATATTCATTTTGGTTTTGAATAACACCCCATTAGGGTCTCGAAAACTGTAGAAATTAATGAAAAACATATCAAATAAATTATTTATCTTCGGCCACAAGGCGTAAAGTAAATATTTTGAAAATTAGGATATTTATATAAGAAAGTACGTAGATTCCAATGATGCTATCGACAAATTTGTACGTCTACCCATTTTTGGGTAACAAATAACTATTAATTAATTGGCGGGAGGTACTGTTTCAATTTTATCAAAAATCGATTCCCCGGGCCAAAATACATATGTATACCAATGTTTGTAATTTTCTTTAAAGTCAATATCTTAATTTGTATTTGCGCAAAAATTGTTGAATTTTAGTGGGCAAGCGACGCATCGATCACGCACAAAAAATATCAGAGATTTGCGGTAAATTCAGATTGTGTTTATTTAGAAACCCCTACCTAAAAAATTATGAAAATTTGTATACATATATGAGAAAGTACGGAGAATCTGATGGTGAAGTCGAAAATTGTTTAACTCTACCCAGTTTTGGGTGGTGAATATCTACCCATTTAAGGGTTGAAAACACAGCTTTAATTTTGCCAAAAATGAATTCCTTGAGTAAAATTTCATATGTGTACAAATTTTTGTTGAAATATTTTGACAAGTACATTTTTAAATGAATTATTTTTGATAATCATAGTTCAATGACCTGTACAAGTTTTTAAATATTGTTTTACTAATTTATTTATAGCTATTAGACCAGTGAAGTAAATATTTTGAAAATTGGGAGATTTATATAAGAAAATACGTAGAATCCAATGGTGCTATTAACAAATTTATACCTTTACCCATTTTTGGGTAACAAATAGCCACTCTTTAATTGGCGGGAGGTACGGCTTTAATTTTATCAAAAATCGATTCCCTGGGTCAAAGAACATACGTACACCTATTTTCATAAATTTTCTCCAAAGGATATAGTAAATTATCTTAATATTACATTCAACAAATGTCATCGATTGTTTATAATTATTGCCAACAGATGGCTGTACCGATATTATATTGGAATTATTAATTCCTAAATTATTGAATAACGTCTTTATTTCTCATTTTTGAAAAAACTTTATTTGAAGATAATTACTCAGAAATAAATGTTACGTAATATCATATTTTTTCTTCATATGTATAAAATATTTTAATTAATTTATAAAGAATTTAACGAGGAATTCAATGCCGTGAAGCCATTAATAGGTAAATATCTGGTGTGGCTAACACAATACCTCCCGCCATTTACAGCCCGAGTCACAAAAAAGATTAAGCTAATACTTATTTTTGGATTAGCGAATTTTACTTTATTTTTGTCAGTTTATTTCTTAAAATATAGTCTAACCTGAACCAAGTAACTTTCTTTTTTGATAATAAAATGAAGAAAAGTATTAATTATCTATGTTCATAAAAATATATGAAAAACTAGAATTTTCCATTAAACATAACTGACGAAGATGTGTAGACTTTTAAGCATATGAACAAACGGAAAATTATATTAATTATTTGTAAGATTTTAGATAATAAAAGAAAGGTAATACGGGTTTTTTCGGTAAAGGAAGAAGTCAAAGCAGCTTACCAGACTCGTCTTTGACTGAAGAATAACAGATTAGAATAGAAAGCCTTAAAGTAACCTTACATTACCATTTCGTTTCTCCTTTTTATATTTATCAAATGAATCTGGAATTGAATGCTGATAAATCCAAGGTGTTAGTATTTGAAAGGAGTAAATTGGTGACTGTGTGCAATGTGTTGGTGGATGGAGTGAAACTGGAGCAAGTGAATGAGTTTGTATATTTGCGTACTATGATGTCAAGGGATGGTCGAATTGATAGAGAAATTGAAAGGAGAGTGAGTGCGGGGTTAAGGTAATGGGTGCTCTGGGTACGTTTGCTCGAAACGTAAACGTATCTAGAGAAGCTCGTTTAAGTGTGTATAATGGAGTGCTAGTGCCTGCTTTGGTGCATGGAAGCGAATGTTGGGCATGGACGGGAAAGCATAAAAAGAGAGTGACTGCCGTGGAAATGAGATATTTACGTGGAGTATGTGGATATGTAAGACGGGATCGCGTGAGGAATAATTTGGTGTATGAAGAATGTTGTTAAGAGAGTAGGAATGAGCCAGTTGAGATGGTTTGGTCATGTGGAGAGAATGAAGAGTGAACGGCTTGTAAAGCGTATATATCTTGGTGAAATTGAGAGTGTTCGATTGCGTGGCCGTCCAGTGTGTAAGTGGATGGATGTGATTGATAAGGTACTAAAAGAGAGAAAGTTTCCGAGTGGGAAGAGAAGAAGAGCGTGTATGAATACGATTATGAACGTGGCCGAGGCGAAAGAAGTGTGCTTAGACAGGAATGTGTGGCGAAGGATGATTGTTTCGTAACTATTATTGTGGTCCGGTTGCGGTATTTCGCTACCGAAAATCGGTCACTTTAATATGTTAAGAGTGAGGAATATATGTTGTACCTATGATGTCAGGTTAGTAAGAATGTTGTTGAAAGAGAGACTGATTTTTTTTGGATGATGTTTTTTTTTATTCTTTCGGGTTTGTGCTAACCCACTAAGTGGAAAATGCGTGATTTTATGTATGTATGTATGTATGTATGTATGTATGTATGTATGTATGTATGTATGTATGTATGTATGTATGTATGTATGTATGTATGTATGTATGTATGTATGTATGTATGTATGTATGTATGTATGTATGTATGTATGTATGTATGTATGTATGTATGTATGTATGTATGTATGTATGTATGTATGTATGTATGTATGTATGTATGTATGTATGTATGTATGTATGTATGTATGTATGTATGTATGTATGTATGTATGTATGTATGTATGTATGTATGTATGTATGTATGTATGTATGTATGTATGTATGTATGTATGTATGTATGTATGTATGTATGTATGTATGTATGTATGTATGTATGTATGTATGTATGTATGTATGTATGTATGTATGTATGTATGTATGTATGTATGTATGTATGTATGTATGTATGTATGTATGTATGTATGTATGTATGTATGTATGTATGTATGTATGTATGTATGTATGTATGTATGTATGTATGTATGTATGTATGTATGTATGTATGTATGTATGTATGTATGTATGTATGTATGTATGTATGTATGTATGTATGTATGTATGTATGTATGTATGTATGTATGTATGTATGTATGTATGTATGTATGTATGTATGTATGTATGTATGTATGTATGTATGTATGTATGTATGTATGTATGTATGTATGTATGTATGTATGTATGTATGTATGTATGTATGTATGTATGTATGTATGTATGTATGTATGTATGTATGTATGTATGTATGTATGTATGTATGTATGTATGTATGTATGTATGTATGTATGTATGTATGTATGTATGTATGTATGTATGTATGTATGTATGTATGTATGTATGTATGTATGTATGTATGTATGTATGTATGTATGTATGTATGTATGTATGTATGTATGTATGTATGTATGTATGTATGTATGTATGTATGTATGTATGTATGTATGTATGTATGTATGTATGTATGTATGTATGTATGTATGTATGTATGTATGTATGTATGTATGTATGTATGTATGTATGTATGTATGTATGTATGTATGTATGTATGTATGTATGTATGTATGTATGTATGTATGTATGTATGTATGTATGTATGTATGTATGTATGTATGTATGTATGTATGTATGTATGTATGTATGTATGTATGTATGTATGTATGTATGTATGTATGTATGTATGTATGTATGTATGTATGTATGTATGTATGTATGTATGTATGTATGTATGTATGTATGTATGTATGTATGTATGTATGTATGTATGTATGTATGTATGTATGTATGTATGTATGTATGTATGTATGTATGTATGTATGTATGTATGTATGTATGTATGTATGTATGTATGTATGTATGTATGTATGTATGTATGTATGTATGTATGTATGTATGTATGTATGTATGTATGTATGTATGTATGTATGTATGTATGTATGTATGTATGTATGTATGTATGTATGTATGTATGTATGTATGTATGTATGTATGTATGTATGTATGTATGTATGTATGTATGTATGTATGTATGTATGTATGTATGTATGTATGTATGTATGTATGTATGTATGTATGTATGTATGTATGTATGTATGTATGTATGTATGTATGTATGTATGTATGTATGTATGTATGTATGTATGTATGTATGTATGTATGTATGTATGTATGTATGTATGTATGTATGTATGTATGTATGTATGTATGTATGTATGTATGTATGTATGTATGTATGTATGTATGTATGTATGTATGTATGTATGTATGTATGTATGTATGTATGTATGTATGTATGTATGTATGTATGTATGTATGTATGTATGTATGTATGTATGTATGTATGTATGTATGTATGTATGTATGTATGTATGTATGTATGTATGTATGTATGTATGTATGTATGTATGTATGTATGTATGTATGTATGTATGTATGTATGTATGTATGTATGTATGTATGTATGTATGTATGTATGTATGTATGTATGTATGTATGTATGTATGTATGTATGTATGTATGTATGTATGTATGTATGTATGTATGTATGTATGTATGTATGTATGTATGTATGTATGTATGTATGTATGTATGTATGTATGTATGTATGTATGTATGTATGTATGTATGTATGTATGTATGTATGTATGTATGTATGTATGTATGTATGTATGTATGTATGTATGTATGTATGTATGTATGTATGTATGTATGTATGTATGTATGTATGTATGTATGTATGTATGTATGTATGTATGTATGTATGTATGTATGTATGTATGTATGTATGTATGTATGTATGTATGTATGTATGTATGTATGTATGTATGTATGTATGTATGTATGTATGTATGTATGTATGTATGTATGTATGTATGTATGTATGTATGTATGTATGTATGTATGTATGTATGTATGTATGTATGTATGTATGTATGTATGTATGTATGTATGTATGTATGTATGTATGTATGTATGTATGTATGTATGTATGTATGTATGTATGTATGTATGTATGTATGTATGTATGTATGTATGTATGTATGTATGTATGTATGTATGTATGTATGTATGTATGTATGTATGTATGTATGTATGTATGTATGTATGTATGTATGTATGTATGTATGTATGTATGTATGTATGTATGTATGTATGTATGTATGTATGTATGTATGTATGTATGTATGTATGTATGTATGTATGTATGTATGTATGTATGTATGTATGTATGTATGTATGTATGTATGTATGTATGTATGTATGTATGTATGTATGTATGTATGTATGTATGTATGTATGTATGTATGTATGTATGTATGTATGTATGTATGTATGTATGTATGTATGTATGTATGTATGTATGTATGTATGTATGTATGTATGTATGTATGTATGTATGTATGTATGTATGTATGTATGTATGTATGTATGTATGTATGTATGTATGTATGTATGTATGTATGTATGTATGTATGTATGTATGTATGTATGTATGTATGTATGTATGTATGTATGTATGTATGTATGTATGTATGTATGTATGTATGTATGTATGTATGTATGTATGTATGTATGTATGTATGTATGTATGTATGTATGTATGTATGTATGTATGTATGTATGTATGTATGTATGTATGTATGTATGTATGTATGTATGTATGTATGTATGTATGTATGTATGTATGTATGTATGTATGTATGTATGTATGTATGTATGTATGTATGTATGTATGTATGTATGTATGTATGTATGTATGTATGTATGTATGTATGTATGTATGTATGTATGTATGTATGTATGTATGTATGTATGTATGTATGTATGTATGTATGTATGTATGTATGTATGTATGTATGTATGTATGTATGTATGTATGTATGTATGTATGTATGTATGTATGTATGTATGTATGTATGTATGTATGTATGTATGTATGTATGTATGTATGTATGTATGTATGTATGTATGTATGTATGTATGTATGTATGTATGTATGTATGTATGTATGTATGTATGTATGTATGTATGTATGTATGTATGTATGTATGTATGTATGTATGTATGTATGTATGTATGTATGTATGTATGTATGTATGTATGTATGTATGTATGTATGTATGTATGTATGTATGTATGTATGTATGTATGTATGTATGTATGTATGTATGTATGTATGTATGTATGTATGTATGTATGTATGTATGTATGTATGTATGTATGTATGTATGTATGTATGTATGTATGTATGTATGTATGTATGTATGTATGTATGTATGTATGTATGTATGTATGTATGTATGTATGTATGTATGTATGTATGTATGTATGTATGTATGTATGTATGTATGTATGTATGTATGTATGTATGTATGTATGTATGTATGTATGTATGTATGTATGTATGTATGTATGTATGTATGTATGTATGTATGTATGTATGTATGTATGTATGTATGTATGTATGTATGTATGTATGTATGTATGTATGTATGTATGTATGTATGTATGTATGTATGTATGTATGTATGTATGTATGTATGTATGTATGTATGTATGTATGTATGTATGTATGTATGTATGTATGTATGTATGTATGTATGTATGTATGTATGTATGTATGTATGTATGTATGTATGTATGTATGTATGTATGTATGTATGTATGTATGTATGTATGTATGTATGTATGTATGTATGTATGTATGTATGTATGTATGTATGTATGTATGTATGTATGTATGTATGTATGTATGTATGTATGTATGTATGTATGTATGTATGTATGTATGTATGTATGTATGTATGTATGTATGTATGTATGTATGTATGTATGTATGTATGTATGTATGTATGTATGTATGTATGTATGTATGTATGTATGTATGTATGTATGTATGTATGTATGTATGTATGTATGTATGTATGTATGTATGTATGTATGTATGTATGTATGTATGTATGTATGTATGTATGTATGTATGTATGTATGTATGTATGTATGTATGTATGTATGTATGTATGTATGTATGTATGTATGTATGTATGTATGTATGTATGTATGTATGTATGTATGTATGTATGTATGTATGTATGTATGTATGTATGTATGTATGTATGTATGTATGTATGTATGTATGTATGTATGTATGTATGTATGTATGTATGTATGTATGTATGTATGTATGTATGTATGTATGTATGTATGTATGTATGTATGTATGTATGTATGTATGTATGTATGTATGTATGTATGTATGTATGTATGTATGTATGTATGTATGTATGTATGTATGTATGTATGTATGTATGTATGTATGTATGTATGTATGTATGTATGTATGTATGTATGTATGTATGTATGTATGTATGTATGTATGTATGTATGTATGTATGTATGTATGTATGTATGTATGTATGTATGTATGTATGTATGTATGTATGTATGTATGTATGTATGTATGTATGTATGTATGTATGTATGTATGTATGTATGTATGTATGTATGTATGTATGTATGTATGTATGTATGTATGTATGTATGTATGTATGTATGTATGTATGTATGTATGTATGTATGTATGTATGTATGTATGTATGTATGTATGTATGTATGTATGTATGTATGTATGTATGTATGTATGTATGTATGTATGTATGTATGTATGTATGTATGTATGTATGTATGTATGTATGTATGTATGTATGTATGTATGTATGTATGTATGTATGTATGTATGTATGTATGTATGTATGTATGTATGTATGTATGTATGTATGTATGTATGTATGTATGTATGTATGTATGTATGTATGTATGTATGTATGTATGTATGTATGTATGTATGTATGTATGTATGTATGTATGTATGTATGTATGTATGTATGTATGTATGTATGTATGTATGTATGTATGTATGTATGTATGTATGTATGTATGTATGTATGTATGTATGTATGTATGTATGTATGTATGTATGTATGTATGTATGTATGTATGTATGTATGTATGTATGTATGTATGTATGTATGTATGTATGTATGTATGTATGTATGTATGTATGTATGTATGTATGTATGTATGTATGTATGTATGTATGTATGTATGTATGTATGTATGTATGTATGTATGTATGTATGTATGTATGTATGTATGTATGTATGTATGTATGTATGTATGTATGTATGTATGTATGTATGTATGTATGTATGTATGTATGTATGTATGTATGTATGTATGTATGTATGTATGTATGTATGTATGTATGTATGTATGTATGTATGTATGTATGTATGTATGTATGTATGTATGTATGTATGTATGTATGTATGTATGTATGTATGTATGTATGTATGTATGTATGTATGTATGTATGTATGTATGTATGTATGTATGTATGTATGTATGTATGTATGTATGTATGTATGTATGTATGTATGTATGTATGTATGTATGTATGTATGTATGTATGTATGTATGTATGTATGTATGTATGTATGTATGTATGTATGTATGTATGTATGTATGTATGTATGTATGTATGTATGTATGTATGTATGTATGTATGTATGTATGTATGTATGTATGTATGTATGTATGTATGTATGTATGTATGTATGTATGTATGTATGTATGTATGTATGTATGTATGTATGTATGTATGTATGTATGTATGTATGTATGTATGTATGTATGTATGTATGTATGTATGTATGTATGTATGTATGTATGTATGTATGTATGTATGTATGTATGTATGTATGTATGTATGTATGTATGTATGTATGTATGTATGTATGTATGTATGTATGTATGTATGTATGTATGTATGTATGTATGTATGTATGTATGTATGTATGTATGTATGTATGTATGTATGTATGTATGTATGTATGTATGTATGTATGTATGTATGTATGTATGTATGTATGTATGTATGTATGTATGTATGTATGTATGTATGTATGTATGTATGTATGTATGTATGTATGTATGTATGTATGTATGTATGTATGTATGTATGTATGTATGTATGTATGTATGTATGTATGTATGTATGTATGTATGTATGTATGTATGTATGTATGTATGTATGTATGTATGTATGTATGTATGTATGTATGTATGTATGTATGTATGTATGTATGTATGTATGTATGTATGTATGTATGTATGTATGTATGTATGTATGTATGTATGTATGTATGTATGTATGTATGTATGTATGTATGTATGTATGTATGTATGTATGTATGTATGTATGTATGTATGTATGTATGTATGTATGTATGTATGTATGTATGTATGTATGTATGTATGTATGTATGTATGTATGTATGTATGTATGTATGTATGTATGTATGTATGTATGTATGTATGTATGTATGTATGTATGTATGTATGTATGTATGTATGTATGTATGTATGTATGTATGTATGTATGTATGTATGTATGTATGTATGTATGTATGTATGTATGTATGTATGTATGTATGTATGTATGTATGTATGTATGTATGTATGTATGTATGTATGTATGTATGTATGTATGTATGTATGTATGTATGTATGTATGTATGTATGTATGTATGTATGTATGTATGTATGTATGTATGTATGTATGTATGTATGTATGTATGTATGTATGTATGTATGTATGTATGTATGTATGTATGTATGTATGTATGTATGTATGTATGTATGTATGTATGTATGTATGTATGTATGTATGTATGTATGTATGTATGTATGTATGTATGTATGTATGTATGTATGTATGTATGTATGTATGTATGTATGTATGTATGTATGTATGTATGTATGTATGTATGTATGTATGTATGTATGTATGTATGTATGTATGTATGTATGTATGTATGTATGTATGTATGTATGTATGTATGTATGTATGTATGTATGTATGTATGTATGTATGTATGTATGTATGTATGTATGTATGTATGTATGTATGTATGTATGTATGTATGTATGTATGTATGTATGTATGTATGTATGTATGTATGTATGTATGTATGTATGTATGTATGTATGTATGTATGTATGTATGTATGTATGTATGTATGTATGTATGTATGTATGTATGTATGTATGTATGTATGTATGTATGTATGTATGTATGTATGTATGTATGTATGTATGTATGTATGTATGTATGTATGTATGTATGTATGTATGTATGTATGTATGTATGTATGTATGTATGTATGTATGTATGTATGTATGTATGTATGTATGTATGTATGTATGTATGTATGTATGTATGTATGTATGTATGTATGTATGTATGTATGTATGTATGTATGTATGTATGTATGTATGTATGTATGTATGTATGTATGTATGTATGTATGTATGTATGTATGTATGTATGTATGTATGTATGTATGTATGTATGTATGTATGTATGTATGTATGTATGTATGTATGTATGTATGTATGTATGTATGTATGTATGTATGTATGTATGTATGTATGTATGTATGTATGTATGTATGTATGTATGTATGTATGTATGTATGTATGTATGTATGTATGTATGTATGTATGTATGTATGTATGTATGTATGTATGTATGTATGTATGTATGTATGTATGTATGTATGTATGTATGTATGTATGTATGTATGTATGTATGTATGTATGTATGTATGTATGTATGTATGTATGTATGTATGTATGTATGTATGTATGTATGTATGTATGTATGTATGTATGTATGTATGTATGTATGTATGTATGTATGTATGTATGTATGTATGTATGTATGTATGTATGTATGTATGTATGTATGTATGTATGTATGTATGTATGTATGTATGTATGTATGTATGTATGTATGTATGTATGTATGTATGTATGTATGTATGTATGTATGTATGTATGTATGTATGTATGTATGTATGTATGTATGTATGTATGTATGTATGTATGTATGTATGTATGTATGTATGTATGTATGTATGTATGTATGTATGTATGTATGTATGTATGTATGTATGTATGTATGTATGTATGTATGTATGTATGTATGTATGTATGTATGTATGTATGTATGTATGTATGTATGTATGTATGTATGTATGTATGTATGTATGTATGTATGTATGTATGTATGTATGTATGTATGTATGTATGTATGTATGTATGTATGTATGTATGTATGTATGTATGTATGTATGTATGTATGTATGTATGTATGTATGTATGTATGTATGTATGTATGTATGTATGTATGTATGTATGTATGTATGTATGTATGTATGTATGTATGTATGTATGTATGTATGTATGTATGTATGTATGTATGTATGTATGTATGTATGTATGTATGTATGTATGTATGTATGTATGTATGTATGTATGTATGTATGTATGTATGTATGTATGTATGTATGTATGTATGTATGTATGTATGTATGTATGTATGTATGTATGTATGTATGTATGTATGTATGTATGTATGTATGTATGTATGTATGTATGTATGTATGTATGTATGTATGTATGTATGTATGTATGTATGTATGTATGTATGTATGTATGTATGTATGTATGTATGTATGTATGTATGTATGTATGTATGTATGTATGTATGTATGTATGTATGTATGTATGTATGTATGTATGTATGTATGTATGTATGTATGTATGTATGTATGTATGTATGTATGTATGTATGTATGTATGTATGTATGTATGTATGTATGTATGTATGTATGTATGTATGTATGTATGTATGTATGTATGTATGTATGTATGTATGTATGTATGTATGTATGTATGTATGTATGTATGTATGTATGTATGTATGTATGTATGTATGTATGTATGTATGTATGTATGTATGTATGTATGTATGTATGTATGTATGTATGTATGTATGTATGTATGTATGTATGTATGTATGTATGTATGTATGTATGTATGTATGTATGTATGTATGTATGTATGTATGTATGTATGTATGTATGTATGTATGTATGTATGTATGTATGTATGTATGTATGTATGTATGTATGTATGTATGTATGTATGTATGTATGTATGTATGTATGTATGTATGTATGTATGTATGTATGTATGTATGTATGTATGTATGTATGTATGTATGTATGTATGTATGTATGTATGTATGTATGTATGTATGTATGTATGTATGTATGTATGTATGTATGTATGTATGTATGTATGTATGTATGTATGTATGTATGTATGTATGTATGTATGTATGTATGTATGTATGTATGTATGTATGTATGTATGTATGTATGTATGTATGTATGTATGTATGTATGTATGTATGTATGTATGTATGTATGTATGTATGTATGTATGTATGTATGTATGTATGTATGTATGTATGTATGTATGTATGTATGTATGTATGTATGTATGTATGTATGTATGTATGTATGTATGTATGTATGTATGTATGTATGTATGTATGTATGTATGTATGTATGTATGTATGTATGTATGTATGTATGTATGTATGTATGTATGTATGTATGTATGTATGTATGTATGTATGTATGTATGTATGTATGTATGTATGTATGTATGTATGTATGTATGTATGTATGTATGTATGTATGTATGTATGTATGTATGTATGTATGTATGTATGTATGTATGTATGTATGTATGTATGTATGTATGTATGTATGTATGTATGTATGTATGTATGTATGTATGTATGTATGTATGTATGTATGTATGTATGTATGTATGTATGTATGTATGTATGTATGTATGTATGTATGTATGTATGTATGTATGTATGTATGTATGTATGTATGTATGTATGTATGTATGTATGTATGTATGTATGTATGTATGTATGTATGTATGTATGTATGTATGTATGTATGTATGTATGTATGTATGTATGTATGTATGTATGTATGTATGTATGTATGTATGTATGTATGTATGTATGTATGTATGTATGTATGTATGTATGTATGTATGTATGTATGTATGTATGTATGTATGTATGTATGTATGTATGTATGTATGTATGTATGTATGTATGTATGTATGTATGTATGTATGTATGTATGTATGTATGTATGTATGTATGTATGTATGTATGTATGTATGTATGTATGTATGTATGTATGTATGTATGTATGTATGTATGTATGTATGCATGTAAGATTTTAGAAAAATGAAAAGTGGTCGAAACTAAGTTTTCGCATTTCGCAGACATGTTTATATTGTATAGCATAGCAACAACCGAAGGATTTTTCCGAAGGTCAGAGCAACGGCATTGTTCACCAAAATCCTAGGGTAATGGTGTGTGCGTGTGTGTGAGAGAGAGAGATATGTGAATGTGAAATTTTTGTTTCTGTTATAAATCCGGTCCTGTAAGTGATATATTTCATAAAATATTTTTTACAAAAACCAGTATTTCATTAATTTTCATTACTCACAAAACTTTTCCCAAAGTTATACGTGTATAGCGGAAATTTATTAGGTCGTTTTTGATCTGTGCGCATATGGTAAGCATTGTCGTATTTTCCAGATGAAAGCACCTACTTTGATCTACTCCTTCTGTTACTACACGCATCATAAACTAGTTTAACACGTCTCTAAAATGTGTTTTACTATGTTTTGTTGCATTCGAAATCATATTGTCAAGCTTAGTTTGTTAACGACAGAATATTGTTCATGATATATCACGTCATGAAAACGAACTATATAGACAAAATTTTATAAAAAAATCTGATGTGGCCAGCACATTACCTTCCGTCAGTTCTATGTATTTTGTTCAAATTTCATACGGAAAGTTCCTTCCTAAATTAAATATTCTATTTCTTGTACATTACCTTCCGGCAGTTGCATGTATTTTATGCAAATTTCATACAGAAAATTATTATTTTATGACGTTTTCTATATACAGTCTATCTGCAGAAATAAAAGATTTATTATTATTTCTTGTACATTACCTTAAAGCAGTTGTATGTATTTTATACAAATTCCATACCAAAAGCAAAAGATCCTATACCTATTTCCAGTAAAATTATAAGACAAACACACTATGTCAATTTCACTTGACACTGACAACTTTCAATCAAAATTTTCTTAATATAGTAGCTGTTTCCACAGCTATGGCTACTTTATGAAATTTAATTTCTTTATAATTTTTTAACTCTATATCCATTTAATATTAGGTATAAAATGCAATCAAATCGTATAGAAAATAAAATATTCTTTAATATTTATAATAACATTAAATGTGAAAAAATGATATTTAACATAGTTTTTTCAAGAAAAACTGTTAAAATCTTCAAATGAGGGTACTTCCGGTTGTCCAATTCTAACCAAAATCTAATCAGCTCTTCGCATGGTTGTAACGAAGAGAAATACGAAAGAATTATAATTTTTAGAATTGTAGTATGGAAGTTATCGTAGACGAAAATTTTGTTACACACACACACACACGGACACACATACATACATACATACATACATACCCACACACACACACACACACATACAGACATCATCGTAAAAATAGTAAAATCGTATTCTAGGGACCCTAAAACGTGCTTATTCATCAAAAACTCACCACCGAATTTTTTGACCAAAGACAATACCTTCCTTACCTAAAGGTGACGGAAGGTAAAAATCTGATGTGGCCAACACATAACCTCTCGCCAGATATTTTACCTGGTTGTACGCATAAAACGAAAAATATTTTTAAATACAAATACATATATTCATGTCTCACTACAAAATAATTATTTTAATATAAATTATGTACAATACATTCTTTATATTCAATATCCTGAATTTTTTTTCTACTTTCCTTTTCTTTTTCTTTTATTCGTCATTTTTTCGCAAATTCCTTTTATATTCTTTTGTAGGTATATTCTTTTGCGTTGTTGACTTTTTATTTATTTTCATAATCTTCATAATGATGTACAAATATTTTTGACAGTGGCATACAAATATTTTTGACAGTGACATTTATGTGTCAATTACAAACATTTGAATTTCTTGTCTTGTAGTAGTTTGATCTGAGATTTTTTACATCAAATTATTTTATATGCCTTTCTTTATCTCTAAATCTATAGAAGATATAATAATGAATTTATATTTACCGAATAAAGAATTTGACGTTCTTTAATATAAGTATTTACATAAATTTTCGATAAATAATATTTAGATGATTTTTTTCTTGTAACTACTACTTCCGATTGTCCAATTGTTACCAAAATTGACTCGACTCTTCCCATTATTGTTAGATTGTGGAATCCGTAGTTAAAAATGTCTTAAGTCTTATAGTATTTGAGTTATGGTGAATCCAACACACACACACATCCACACATACGGACATACGGACATCATCGTAAAAATGTTATAATCGGATTCTAGGGACCTTAAAACGTGCTTATTCACTAAAATCAGGATATGCGATTTTTAGCATGAATGCAATACCTCTCTTAGCGAGAGGTAAAAATCTGGTGTGGCCAACACAATACCTCCCGCCATTTACAGCCAGTCACAAAAAAAGATTAGGTTAATCCTTATTTTGACAGTTTATTTCTTAAAATATAGTCTAATCTAATCCAAGTAACTACCTTTTTTTAAAACTCCTCAACAGGATTAAATCCCAATTACAGAGTGGGTTCACATTCACACACATCCATGCCTTAGTGGGATTTGAACCCAGAGCCCCGAGGGCACTTATGACATGAGGCGTTGCTCTAATCATTGAGCCACCGGAGCTATAATAAAATGAAGATTAAATTTTAAATACCGGGATAAAATAAAATTCACTAATCCAAAAATGAGGATTATCTTAAACATTTTTGTGAATCGTTAATTTTTATTAATCTAAGCACATGCCTACATATTTACTTATGCTGGAAACTATTGAATTTCTTTTCTATTGTTCTATTTACTTTTTTCTTTTTAAAATGTTACTAATATTATTTTGAAATGATTAGTTCTTTAATAGTGATATTTATTTGTCAGTTACGGTTACATACATTTGAATAACTGCGTTTTGTTTGTTTAAAGCGTAGATTCTGGGATATAAATTTATCCGTAAAAGATATAGGAAAAGTATTAATGGAAGTCTATAGAAAATTTAATAATCTTTAATTTTTATAATAACATTAATCTCGAAAAATAACATTTAAAGGTATATTTCGAAGAGAAACTATTTTGAGCTTCTAGTAAAGTGCCATTTCCGGTTATCCGATTTTCACAAAATCTAATGGGCTCTTTCCAATACAGAAAAAGTTCGAAATACAAGATTTCAAAATTTTCTGAATGATAGTATTAGAGTTAGAGTAGAGGATCTACACATACATACACACACACATACATTCACACACACATACAACACACACACGCACACATACACACATATACACATACACACAGACATCATCGTGAAAATGAAAATAGAAAAGCTTGTAATACCAAATTTTGGATTATATTTTATTGTTTTTCCTCGATAATCTGTTGAGAGCTCCAAATTAAGTACCACTTCCGGTTTATCATATAGGTATAGTCAAAATCTAATGTTGTTTCAAATTGTACACGAGTTTTAAATACCAAATTTGAGAAGTTTTGGATCATGTTTTAGTATACATTTTTTTCACGAGCTTCAAATAAAGTATCACTTCCGGTTTATCAATTTTAGCCAAAATCTAACATGTTATTCCCCTTAAAATGTCTTAAATATTAAATTTTAAAAGTTTTTGAATATATCATAATATATTTTTCACGTAAATCTGTTCAGAGCTTCAAGTAAAGTATCACTTCCGGTTGTTCAATTTTACCCAATCAACCAAAAAAGTTCAAAAATTAATATAGAGGTCATAGTACAATGTCAGGTTCTCTGATCATGAACTGTATGTATTTCCATCCCAGAATGTTAGTCACTGGGCTGCTTCCTCTGTATTTTAGGATTTCAGGCGTCGAGTTCAGAAGTCGAAGCAATTTGTTTCGACGCTGAAAGATTCATATAGACCTAGTGCTGAAAACTATAGTTACTAGTGCTATCTCTCTCGCACTCGCAGTGGATATGTGTCAGCATGTGCGCCCATAGGGGGGTGGGGCAAGAAGGGGCACTTGCCCCCCCTGGCCTTTTTCTAATTTTAAGAATTTTAAAAGCAAAGTTACCATTTTTAATTGTTTTGCCACGGCAATTTCGTTCTGTTTCCTAACTTTCAAATCTTCCTCATGAAGTTAGCGTATATAAGCTTCGCGCGTACATAATTTAAAAGATACATCCGCAGAACAAATTATAAATAAAAATATTACCAATACCATAGCTGAAGTTAATCGTGCTACTAGATTAGGAGCACAACAACTATCAAGTGCTACTGTTGAGAGCTATTTTATTGTTTCCCTTAAAATAATTTCTAAATATTCGGCACTTATGGAACCCGTAACAAATATTTTGCAGGGTATTTCTGTTGATATGCTAGCTGACAGAAACATATTAATCACTTATTGGATATATTTAATAAACATAAGAACTCTGATTTAGAAATGATTTTTACTGAACTATTTAATAGCGCTGAAGAAGTTGCACAAAATTTTGATCTTGAATTAAAAATGCTGAGTCGCTAGTGGTGGAAGACAAATTCACCGTGCAAACTACGAAGCTAATTCTGTGCGAGAATATTTAAAAAAAAAGCAATTTTTATAAATTACTTAGATTTCTTAATTAGTTCTTTAAATTCTCGGTTTTCGAAAGATAATAATGTTGCCTTTTTGCTCTATAATTTGCATCCGATTAATTTGAAATAAATAAACTATAATAATTTTACTAAACTAGCTCAAGAGATTCATTCATATTATAAAATTAACAATTTTTTGAAGAAGCTTTAGCATGGCACGAATATTGGGTTTCAAATAAAGAAATGATTATTACTAAAGAAACTCCTGTAACAGAACTTTTACAACATTGTACATTTTACCCAGCAATCTCCAAAGCTTTAGAAATTTTAATTTATCTTCCTCCAACTACATGCTCTGTGGAAAGATCTTTTAGCACTCTAAGACGAGTGAAAACATGGATTAGATCTACTATTAGCGAAGATCGGCTAGACGGTTTATGTAGGACTTACCTTTTTATACTCATTAATTTTTAAAAATAATTTTGGAATGTATCAATATACTTTTCACGAAAATATGTTCAGAGCTTCAAATAAAGTATCACTTCCGGTTTATCAATTATAGCCAAAATCTAATATGTTGTTCCCTTTCATATAAAAGTCTTAAATACTAAATTTGAAAAGTTTTAGAATATATCATAATATATTTTTCACGAAAATCTGTTCAGGGCTTCAAGTAAAGTATCACTTCCGGTTTATTAATTTTAGCCAAAGTCTAATTTGTTATTTCCCTTGATATGAAAGTCTTAAATACTAAAAGTGAAAAGTTTTGGATTATATTTTAATATAATTTTTCATTAAAAACTGATATGGGCTTCAAGTAAAGTATCACTTCCGGTTGTCCAATTTTACCCAAAATTTAATCAACTCTTTACATGAATGTTGAAAGCTTAAATACGGAAACTAGAAATTTTCGGAAGTTTGTTGTAAGAGTTATCGTGTATATTATTGTGGGGAGCCTAATTCGTGCTTATTTACTAAAAACGCATCGAATTTTTGGACCGATAACATTACCTCTTTTACCTACGGTATGACGGAAGGTAAAAATGGATAATATATATAATATAATATTTATTAAACCTCTAAAATACATATAATAACAATATTTGATTGAAAAATCACAGTAAATAGTCAAATTTTGAAGAAATTCCAATATTTTTCGTTTGGTATTTAGGCGCCGGCGCTTGTCATATTCCGCATACCACAAATAATTGTTAATATAAATTTGATCTACTGCGCATGATCGGTTTTATTGATTTTTCGATCGTGGCTCGTCAACCGATTCCATTCCATACCTGTCGATACAATTTTTTTGCTATGGGAATATTGTTGATATGAGCATTTATATGCATATTAAAATTAAGCCCCTTAGAAAAGACGCCTGCACTGGAAAAAGTGAAATAAATTGGTGTGCTGCCATCTGTCTGAAAAAAATAAACTTGAAGACAATTGTTTTAAAATATGTATTTAAATTTGTGTTATTGTTATTGCTGCATAATTTATTCACGACTATAAGACCAGTAAATCAACAATTTTGGATTCTGAGATACTTATATTCAAAAAAACGACCTCCTATTTATTTATTTTAAATTCCCAAAGTTTTTTTCGAATTTCTAGATTATTTGCACAACGTGGTAGTTTAATTATGTTGCAATGTAATGATTTTTCCATATTATTAATGCAATAAAAGTAATAAAATATAACGTATTTATTTGTACAAATGATATTATATTTATCGTTAGTTAAATCGCCCGCTATTCGATGACGTATGCAGCTTCTTTGGTTCGCCGTAGTTGTCCGCTACGAGTGCCAGTTTACAATGAAAACATGAACGTATGTCTTCTATATTTGATATAGAGTCGTCAAATTCAATATCAAATCGCAAAAAGCAAATTATTTAATTTTAAATATGTAAATGTAAAACCTAGAAAATACGATAAACACAGAAATTGTCAAGTGTCAAATATAAACATAAATAGGTGGCCGTGTTTTGCTTCTGTCCTTTTCTATGAAGAACGTTTTGGGCACGTATGTCGAGACCTAATTCGCACATAGTTGATGTTATGTACGCTGTAATGGCGGGAAGAAAATATTGCAAAAGTTAAACATTTTTTCTTCGGTATTTTAAATTTTTTTACAAAAAAAAATCTATGGTTTTCGCTATTATTAAATAAAGTAAAAACAAATTTGGGTTGGGGCCTTAAGGGTTTAATTTTTTTAAAAATTCCTGGGCTTCTTTACTATTTCCGAAATATTAAAAAAACGCGCAAAATATAAAAGTTACAATATATTTTATAAACTAAATATTATGTGTCGCAGTTGTTGGTCGCTTGTCCTGCTTGTTGTTGATACATCCCGTAATTGCTGTTGCTGTTATGTCCGTCTCCAAATTCTCCGGCGTTCAATATCTGCTTCCGATTCGAACCCTGGAAGCAAAAATACAACAGTATCTGCTCTCACCGCTAACATATTTACACTAGTTGTAAATTCATACTACCCAAATACTAATAAAAAGTTTAGAACGCCCATGTTAAACTGTATGAATTGTGACGTCACATTTTGTTTCAATAATTAATTGTAAAATATCTAATGAATATTTCGTCATATTTTCATTGTCTACTGAAAAATAATTATATAAATATAATTTATTTAGATTTTATTTGAGTTTTTGTCAATATTTTTGTTATGTAAACATACAAAATAATCGAAGTGGCCAGTATTCGCGAGCCGTGAAGCACCCTGTATACCTAGTAAGTTTGTTTACGCATGTGCAACATATCATGGAGAAAATAATTAATAAATCGTTTATTAGATCGATTTGAACATTGAAACTGTGGCAGATTATTAAGAAAGATATGGAAAGTGTTGTGTATAAATATTTTTACTGTACTGCAAATAATATCAACTGTATTTATATCTGAAAGTGAGGTTATGTTTAATTCTGTTTTTAAAATCCATTTGTATTTATTTCAAGGACTTTAGCTGGTGTTCAAAGACACTTTAGGAATCCTTGAACAAGTTTTTGTGTCGTGAGTCCAAAATCCTGAGGCGTCAAGCGTCCGACGAACAACGAAACCGAATCACTTACTTCAAATCCTTTATACTGTCCTTATTATACTAATCTTTATGTATTTCCCAATGTCCAATAAAGATTTTCCCTAAGTTTCTTTAATATTTACTGAGTTTTAGAACATTTTATGTAGCATTTTACAAGTTCAGAGTTTGTTACATTCATGAAATTTATGGACAAGAAATTAACAAAGGTATAGTATCAATTTGGATGATTTTCAACTTATAATACAATGAATAAACACCCAAAAATTGGATGTCGGTAGGTACAAATCTGTTGCATGATAAATGAATGAACCAATTCTCATATTTTGGTCAATAAAATTTGTATTTATTTACAGAATTGAATGAAACTTCGTACACAGAACGTTTAAAATATGCTGAATCTAAATATTATACTCCCATATACTTAACTGTGAGTGGTTTTGAGGATAATTATTGCGGCGAGACATACGGAATTCTATGATATATATCTGTATTTTTACTGTGTCTATCCGTACTGGGGCTCACTATACAGTTAAAATAAGGTGTATAGATAACAGTTGATCTATTTAGAGTACATAGAACCACTCCACAGTTTGTACATTTACTGGAATTGGAACAAATTTTATGCTCTTGAAAATATCACATTTATGCTTGTCATTCCTGTATATTTTAATCGTTTGCCCTAAAAATACGTATATAGGTTTAAAATAATGTAGACTTTGATTATTTAATCAAAAAGTCCGGTTCATTTACTTGCGTTCATCTAAATCTGAGGCGTTTGTTGATGAATCCGAATCTCTTATACATGAACGGTTTGCTCTGAAAATCTGTATACACGTTTAGAACGTTTGATATTTTGATTTTTATATCAGAAATTACGATTTGAAATCGTAAATCTGCCAACATCAACCTATATCAGCAACAGCTGATTCTTGGCCCAAGCAATTTGTCTCCGCTTCTCTTATAAATGAACCGATTACCCTAAAAAGAGGTATAGATGTTGGAAATGATGCCTATTTTGATTTACATACCAAAAATCCGGGCTTAGTTCCATAAATTTTGATACCATCCAGTCCGTGATCCGATTTGGATGTGCTATACTAGCTTGACATATCTCATGCACCCAAAACTAGGTTTCAAGGGCTGAAACTCCGGTGGATTGCTTGGATCGATGTCTATTTTATGTTTTATATGCCAAAAGGGCCTTAGAATGAGGGAAAAGTACTAAAATAGTAAAAAATCGATCTCTTTTACCAGGACATTACTTTCATACATTTCACACCCAAATATAGGTTGTTAGGGTTTGTGGCTGCGGCTAGTTTATTCATTCATGCCGTATTTTAGATATCTTATGCCAAAAGGGCCGTAAATCTTGCGAGAAACGAATAATCAACGAAATGTCTTCAATGTGATTAACATGGGGTTATGTAAATTCGTTGATTTAAGGTATTAAATCAATAAATAAGGGTCTAAAACTATTCATAATAGGTTTTTATTATAATTTATCATCGTTTTGGGGTGTAATACATGTGTATTGAGCTTTTATTCCTTCAAAATTATTATTCATAGTTAGAAATGTCAAAGTGTCAGCTTGAAACTTTGAGGTCAATTTTCTCCCCTTAAAAAAAATATAATCGCAAAAGTCAATATACCATTAGAATCAGCAAAAAATAGCAAATCTTTTTAGTATATTAATTGATTTTTAGAATAAAATTAATTTTGAGCAAAAAAGTCGATGGGAATTTGTTTTTATCCGCTGATTGCGCTACGACATTCATCCGCCATTTTCAAGGAAACGTTACGTGTGTTTAGTCAATGACGTACGTGTGTTCATGATCCATCTGCTTCATAAGGCGCCATTTTCTGCTGCTGATTTGTCATTATTTGTTGAGAATTCGTACAGTGTGGACGTGTGCGTGTCTGCTCCACAAAATTAATTATTTTATTAATTAATTACAATAAAATATTGAAATAAACAATTATTATAGTGAATAATTAACAAATATTGATTGGAATTTGTAAATTTGGGTATGTAAAGTGAAAATTTTTGTTTGAAATTTTTTTATTTGGAGTGGTTAGATTCCAAGATGGCCGATGTTTACATTGTACGAATAAGTGATTAGAAATTAATAACTTGAATCTTTTGTGACTATTAATTGAATAATTAAAAGTGAATTAAGTGTTTTATAAAATATTAGTGGACCAAACGTGACAATTGTTCATCAATTATCCAACAATGATCTGTGTGACGGGTCCACCACAACAAAGGGGGACTACATCTTTATTCCTGGCAGTTTTCCACAACAATTGGGGCAGTGTGCCGGCTTTTTTTTGAAGGATTACAATTAAAACAGGTAGGAAATATTTCTTTAGCCACTTTGCCTTCCAGCACATGTACTCAAATGTATATTTCTTTCCCAATATTGTTAGCTACTAGTATTAAAAATTTACTAACCGATGTTTTCAGCCTAATTATTATTTTTTCACAGCTAACCTTTTCTTTCAGCTTTTTTTCAGCTAGTTTAAGTTATTTTCTTAGTCTTTCAGAGGTAGGGAAATATTTAGGTTAGCCGGCCCTGCAGAGCATGAAGTGCCACCCGATCCCCCGTGGAGCCCTGAGGAGCCCTAGGACTTGGGACGTCATGATTAATAATTTTTCATTCTTAATTTCAGTTAAGCTAGATTTAATTAGGTTAGAAATTTTTGAATAGTTGTAAAAATTTCATTTCGTACATACACAAGTAAATTTTGAAGTTTTTTGAATATGTTGAATAGAAACAGTACGATGTATGGAGTTTTTACTGTGATTATATGTACCTATTTGTTTAATTAAATACGTAGTTATTGTTTTAATAGATGTCATATAAATAGCAAAGCACCTGCATCATTATTATTTCAATCATAACCTCAAAATAAATATTTTTAATTTTATTCATCATTTTAAACAATTCAATTAACATTTTTGTTTCATGTATTTGTAGTTTTTAAACTATTAATTCGGTGCTTTGTTAATAATAGACCAACAATTGATATTATGTTAGTGTATTGTTGTTTAATATGTATGGTATATATTTCACACCCGCTGGAAGGCAAAACCTTGTTATATTTTGGATAATTATCAATATTTACCCACCGTGAAAGAGCTGTTAATCGACTAAACCGATTAATAATAATTATAACATCTTTTTTTTGCTGTTAAAGTATAAATTATTTAATAATTTATCAATTTTCAATTGAAATATTTCATTGCTAGCCTATAAACAATGATTATAGCGTCATTATTGATCAAACAAATTGTTTATAATAGCGTCCAAATTATTAACATTAGTATTATTGCCATATTTTTCCCAAATATTAATAAATGAACCAAGATAACTGTTTCAATAAACATTAAAATCATTTTTAACCTAGATAATATTAAACTGTGATTGCATATTTGACAGCTGTCACTTTGAGATTTCATATTGTACACACAGGTGTATAGGTTATGTTACTAGTAGGTTATTGACTTTATTATTAATAAATAAATAAAGGTAACTGTTTCAGTAAACATTTTAATCGTTTTTAACCTAGAAAATATTCAATATTGATTGTACATTTGACAGCTATCAGTTTAACATTTCAAACTGTACACACAGGTGTATAGGTTATGTTACAAGTAGGTGATTGACTTTATTATTAATAAATAAATAAAGGTAACTGTTTTAGTAAACATTTTAATCGTTTTTAACGTAGATAATATTAAATTGTGATTGTACATTTGCCAGCTGTCACGTTTTGACATTTCATACTGTACACATAGGTGTATAGGTTATGTTACAAGTACGTGATTGACATTTAGCTTTTTAAATGTAAAATATATTATGTATTGGACGTCGAACAATGAATAATTTAATAGTTTATATTATTTTATCAATATTTTCAATTCTAAAGTTAATCAATTTGGTAAATTAACAGCTCAAAAATCAGATGCACCCCTAAAATTATCCAGAATAAAAACAAGGGGCACCCATTTTTTCTATATTGTTGTCTTTATGTGTTTGAAGTGCACCCGTACCCGTACCTTAGAATAAGACTGTTAGGAACAAAGCCCTGCAAATTAGTTGCGCCTTAGTTTAAGGTAGATTTTCGACTCCGCGTTTTCCGTTCGGTCGTCGGCAGGCATTAGGGCCCCGCGTGGCCTAGCGGTCTCTTCTATTGCCGCCCTAGAGCCGGGATATTAATTTATTTTGGCACTGGGGTACGACTTTATGTTGGTGGTAATATCGAATGAATCGGAATTTTGTTTTTCGTCCTCGCGATTTTCAAGAAATCAGGAATAAATTTACTCTTATTGGGTTCAATTCCCAATGGTGTAAACAAACATTAGGTAGTTATAAGTGCGGAATTTTAGGATTAAAATAAATTTACCATTTATTACGTTCAATTTCCAAACAGAAAAATTAGGTTAGTTTATAAATGCGATAAAGGATAATGTTTTAATGTCCAAATATTCATTTTACAATGCGCCTAGTCATTTTGAAAAAGCGTGGGTGTATTATATAAGGACTGATTTTACAATCTATCTACAATCACTCCTATTCTGGTAGAAAGTTGTTGTCTTTTCAACATTGCTAACAAACAACTAGTAGAAACAAATATAAAGCCTGTCATTTTCATAATTTCATCAGTGTTTGCAATTATTATTGATTATTTACCATACCAATATTGCTAAGAGTTAGCAATTTTGTTACAGAATTGGGGTGAATATATGTATATACAGGTTGTTCATGATAATTCGTGACATAGACTTTTAACATGAGAGAACTGTTTTCCCATGTTTAACGTCTATGTGGCGGATTCTCATGTTCATTCTGTGAATATAATGTTAGGGATATATGTGCAAAATAAGAAAACAGGACAGCTACGCCTGACAATTCACTGTTGGGCCCTTTAGTTTTAAGTTGCGCCTTACGGGTACGGTCCGAGCACTATATTTTTATGTGTATGTCTTGCGGTCACGCCATCCCTAGACGCTAGTTTCTATGGGGTGGCTCTTTATAAGTTTCAGCTCATCATAAGTCGCCTAGAAGTCCTCCTAACGTGAGGCAACCTTAAAGTCCTCCTAACGTGAGGCAATTTTGAACTTTAGGCTTTGAAAATTGTGCCATTATATTGCAAAAATATGAATGAATAAATAAATATTTGATAGAAAGAAATAAATCAACACACACACACACGTACACACATATGTTCTAATTATGTTTCAGAATGAATTCAAGATGCATCGAGAACCACTCGGACACATCTTTTAAGGACGAATGGAAAAGTATGTCAAAATAAAATACAATAAAATATAAAATATTAAAATAAATTTTTATTTATAGTTAGAAAATCCAACCACTCGAACACTGAAAATATATGAAGAAAATATCAATGTACCTCTAAACAACAAAGGTATAAAATAAAATATTTTCCCCAAAAATTATATAGTGCAAATATTTTTTTTTTACAGGAAGAAATCCACCAAACCTTTTATTTTGAAGAAACCCCTTCCCCTCCCCCCGTTAAAATGAAATATTACTTATATTGTAAAAAAAATGTACGATATATTTTAGTTATAAGTATGTATTGCCAAATCTCGATGTAACGGCACCACACATAAAAAAAAATACACAACACATTCACTATGTAATAGATTAAAATAATGGCATGGTTTTTAAAGTCTCCGCGCGATTACGTAATAAATAATATTGGGTAGTTAACAATGAATTAATTAATTACCATGGGTTGTAGCATGAATAGTGATTAAGAGATGACTAGGGAGAAGATGACTAGCAGTGTTTTAACTCTGTCAATCATTAATGGTTTATTTTAGAGAAAAAACTTCTATAACAGTTATAGAAATATTAACTTTTATTTGAAGTATTTTTCTCTAATATAAACATAAACGATTGACAAAGTTAAAACTCTGCCAGTCATCTTCTCCCTAGTCATCTTCTAATCACTATTCATGTTACCGCCCAATATTTATTGTTCATCTTATTAGTTTTTCGTTTGAATTAATAATATAATATCAGTACATAACTATTAAATAATAAATGGGGTCCTCCACTATTTATTAACAAATAATTATACTTCGTTCAACGAGAGAGCGTACCTGTTTCGCCTCGTGTTTCGCGCGAGAAACTATAAAATTTTGGCGGGAATGTTGTATTGGTATTATTTTTAGATTTATATCAGTAAAGTACTGTAAATATAATAGACATATTGTTATTTAAGTATTAAGATCAGTAAGTGATGATTTTGGAGATCGATACGAAGTCGAGACCTCCAACACATCCGACACACAAAATAAAAAAAAATAGGATTTGAAAATTATTTTGATATTAAGAATATATAGTTGTCATTTTTAATGTTAGCTTTGATCGTTGTTTTTTACTTCCTTGTACGAAGTAAAGGAAGTATTGTAATCGCGAAAAATTTCGGTTTTGAGATTTCAACGGAAATATCCATTTTGACCATCCCTGAATCCATTCTGACTAATTTCGTCGTGACGTCTGTACGTACGTACGTACGTACGTATGTACGTACGTGCGTATGTATCTCGCATAACTCAAAAACGGTAAGCCGCAGAAAGTTGAAATTTTGTATTTAAGACTTCTATAGCATCTAGTTGTGCACCTCCCTTTTTGGTCATTACATAATTTCCAGAAATGGTACTTTATTTGAAGCCTATAATGGATTTTAATGAAAAACTATATTAAAATATAATCCAAAACGTTTCAAATTTGGTATATGACTTTTATGTCAATTGGAATAACATAGTGGATTTTGATTAAAACAGGCTAACCGGAAGTGGCATATTACCTGAAGTTGTTAACATTTTTTCTTGATTAAAATGGTTTCATTTTGATTTTAGAAATAAATGCTTCAAATAAGAATTAAATTAAATTCTGCGTCTAGCACATCAAGTATTATTAAATTAGCCCTTCGTATAAGCGAGATATGTGTATTTAAAACATATACTTTTTGGTTTTTGTAATGAAGCTTGCTATGGATTAGGACAAAAAATAAAAAAAAATAAAAAATAGATGTCAATGTCAAATTACGTCAAATACGTGCAATTTTATAATTGAGTCTATACTTCATATTAGTCTTGCGTACAAGGAAGTCGTGTGGTGTCAGATTTTTTACTTACCGTCTCCGCATTCTGATCGGTAAGTATTCACATCACTTACCGATCAGTTATTTGTAAATAAAACCTGCTGCCTATAGGAAACCCTATCGGTAAAAACCGATTGTGCAAAAATATAATAGAAATAACGAATATAATAATAGTAAGAATGAAATAATACAGATTTGATTCGAGATCCGAGATCGGGTAGGTTCTTTTGCGGAACAAGGTATAGAACATGGGTCATTTGTATTAAAAATAGACCTTAGAACGTTATGAATGTTATGATAGTACATAGGGACTAGGGACTATATGATAGGGATTATTAAACTTTAAAAATAGATAGAAAAAAAACCACATGCGTTTGTATGAAAGTAAAAGAAATATGGAATGACATAGGTTACCATTGACAATCAAATTTAACAAAATGAGATTAACATCTATGTCATAGAATATTTAAAATAATACGGCTTAACGAACAATAATTAAAACTATAAAGCTATAGATCGCTTAGAAATTAATTTTATAAAAAATAAATAATGGAGGACACATTAAAAATATAGATATCTTTAGAGGATTTCAGCTATTGTTTATATTTATATGTTGGCCTTCTAAGGTGTCTATAATTAGAAATTATACAGGGTGTTTCTTGTAACAGTACACGGCTTCGGAGTATGACTTCTAGATAACAGAACAAGAAAAAAATCCCCAATAAACATTGGTGCTATAACGCCTCCTAACAGAGATAACGATTATTTAATGAAAAAGAACAGGTTAGGTTTATTTATTTTTGAAAATTAAAGCCTTTGCATTCAATACATAACTCAGTATTATTTAAAAATACAATGGTAAATTTTTGAAATATTACATTTTTATGAAATTCAGTAGGCTTTGCAATACTTTTTTTTTAATTATAAATATTTTAAAAATATTAAATATCAGTTGTAATAATTAAATATCGGATTGAAATGGGTGGAATATTTAATTAATTAAGTATCATTTGTGTCAAATGAATTAAACAAAAGGGGATACAAAGATCTTTTTTCTGCTATTTGCACTTACTATAAATCCTCAGTATTTCTGTTATAGGAAGCGTTATAGCACCAATGTTTATTGGGATTTCTTCTCGTGTTGGTGTCTAGAATTCATACTCTGAAGACTTGTACAGTTGCATGAAACACCCTATAGATAATAGACAACCTTTAAAGGATTTCAGGTGTTATTGTTTTATTTATATGTTGGCCTCTTAAGATAGATGTCTATAATTTATAAGAAATTGTAGATAATCTTTTGGGGATTTCAGGTGTTACTGTTTTATTTATTTATATGTATGTGTCGGCCTCCATAAGATATCTATAGTTAACTACCCAATATTTCGGTAAAACTTCGGTTTGCGGTACAGCTACTACAGTAAAAATAAAACTGCTGTACAAAACAAATAATATTGCGCCTGTAAACAAATAATTAAAATAATTTTGGCCAATGTAACAGTAAAAATACTGTTTCTGGTGCAAATATGCACAGTATAAATAAAACTGTGGTACTAAATAAATAATATTAATATTGCGCCTACATAGATATTTCCAAAAATAAATAAAATAATTTTGGAATCATAAAAATGATACAAAAATTCCATTAGGTATGCGGTAAAAATATTAATAAAATATATGTTGCGCTCTATAATTAGGCAATTCAGGTTGCAAAATAGTATATTAAAGAACGTGTTTTATAAGACATGTTTTTTTCGCACGCGTCAAAATTTAGAAAACGAGCGTTAGCGAGTTTTCTAATTGACAAGTGCGAAAGAAAGTCTTATAAAATCAGTTCTTTATACTATTTTTTATATTTTGCGCCTTCTACAAACTAAAATATTTTTAAAAAACCGAGTTGATTTAGGGAAATTTGTAAGTGAAATGTTGTAGTTGGTAATATTGAATTGACCACATTCAATTATTATTTGAAAGTTCATGTCATTTCAATATTTACGAACAAATTTAAGTGAATTTAGTGTAATCATGGAAGATGAAATCAGTTGCACTCCGCCTGAGCTACGTAATATAGCTCAGACTACAGTAAATAATCTACTTCCTAAAAAATCGCGCGAGATTTATGAGAAAGAATTTGCAAATTTTGACACATCGTGTAAAGAAAATAATGTCAAAGGCGTAACAGAGAATGTTTTGATTGATTATTTTGAAATGCAAAGTAAGACGAAAATATGTATCATTATTATTATTATATTCATTAAATAAAGTGATTAATTAAGTAAAAGAAATTTTGAGGTTATATTGAAATTTCTTGTCTTCCAGCTTTGACGTTTGACAATTTAACCCTTTCAGCCTCAGTGTACGGGAAATTTTTATTTTTTCTTATATTCGAATTAAAACTTGCTTTAAAATTAATTAAAAATAATTTTCTATCGTTCAAATGTTCAATCTACAAATTTTTAGTACTACTAGGTCCATCTATGTGGACTAATTCGAACATTATATTAACATTTACTTACTCAATTTGTGATTATATTTGTACATTTTCATGTAAATAATCTTCCCTAAATAAAAAATAATAATAATATCGACATTATATTATTAAAATGAATTGTCAATTAACTAAATATAAATTAGGTAAAAATGGGTTAAAGAAACGTCATCTAGTACCAACCGTCTAAAACAAAAAATTGCGTATCGAAATGAAGGTCATTACGATACGCAATTGCGTATCGTAATGACTTCATTATGAACGCAAAATATAAAAAAATTAATTTTGGCAATAATAATTAAGTCTGTGGCCTGTATAACACATAAGTTTTACGGGTGCTAGAAAATTATATAATATACAGAATGTTATATAATTTATGTCTCACTAAAGTATTTATTGCTAGGATACGGTGTATATAAATATATCTATAACAACCGGGACATAATGGGAGGGCATAATATTTCATTATGCCCTCATTATAATCCGATCATTGTTTATGGACTTTAAATTAAAAATAATATGAACGGTATATAATGAATTTATTTTCTTTTTAATTATAATTCATTACAATAATAATAAGTATTGATTACACCAATTAATACATTAATTGATTACAACAATTAAAATAAGAAAACATCTTTGAAAGCACAACACACAAATCAATTTTAATTTAATTATAACACTTAAAATTGATTATCAAAAAAAACCTTAAAAAGCCATTTACTTTCACCACACGTGAAATTAGTCCGTCGAATTGCAGACTGTAATGTTTCGCATTCATTTTTGACAGATGACGGATCACTAATTTTTTAGGGATGATATTTATCCACGTTTGAATTCATTTTTTGATATTATTTATCATCACATGTGACACATCCATAGCTGTACAAGCTCTCTAAAATGTAATAATATTCACAAATAAGTGCATAAGAAATAAAGAACTGAGATCTGTCATGTGATAACGAACCTCAAAATATAATACTTATATCTTCTACAGACGAGAATGAAATAATTAGGAAATCATTTATACGTTTGTCTTCCTCAAAGTATACAGAAACATTCAAACCGTTTCGACAAAATATCTTCCGAAACATCAAATTTACTCATTCCACCATCTCCAACGATTTAAAACGTTGGTGTTTTAAAAATAAATAAATGTTGATAATAAACAAAACAATTAAACAACATCCTTAGCAACGTCAAAGCTTAAGCATTATTGTAATCAAAATTATTATAAATGAAAACTTATTTCACATAATCTAGTGAGACATAAAATTTTGTATGCACCACGAGCGTTACTAGATGATAAGGCCCATCGGGCGACATCTATCCCTCGGGCCAGAGGCCCTCGGGCTAGATCCTCGTCGCCCTCCTGGCATTATCATCATAGTAATGCCCTTGGTACATAAAATACTATAATGTTCTATAGATAAATAGACAACTTAGGCTTAAGAGATTATACATGCATAAGATATGTATATATATATACATACAAATGTACCTCTCAGGTAATAACTCATATGGCATATCTACTTTTTCAATATTCATATCTATTATATGAAACTTAAACGGGAAGTACAAATAAATATATAAATAAATTAAATAAATAAAAAGGCTTATTTATTAAATATATAATATTTGTCAAACAAATCTATGGACATACCCTTAGTTTGTACTTAAAATAATAAAGAGTGTACATCTTTTTTTTATTAATTTTTTTTAGAAGCGAAAGATTTTATTAATTACATAACATTAGTTATGTGATTGGGGGTTGAGTATACAGAGGATGTGAAGGCAGTTGAGTATATAGACGTTGTGGAAGTCAGTTAAGTATAGACGCTGTGGAGGTCGGATAGTTGAATGTGATATAAATAAATAGTGGCATAAATAGTGATAAAAATAAGTAGTGACATAAATAGCGTGAAAATAAATAGTCTGTGGGAGGTTCAGCACAGCATCGCGCTGTACCTCACCTCGAGGATTCGCTTCTCGGTAATATACATAATCTCTCGGTTGTAATGAAACATCTCGAATGTTATAAGTGTTGACATACCTAGCTTCAGAAAAAAAGGAGTTAACATCTACGTCACAGAATATATATAAGAAAATATTACTGCTTAACGAATATAACACTTTCTAGAATTACAGATCGCTTTAAATCGGGTTCGAATCTTATTTCTTGTAAAATTAAACAATATTATAAAGGTGGTACTTAAAAAAATCTAGCTACGGCTCTGGAGAATTTTTGAATTCGTACACATATAAATTGCTGTATAACTTTCATGAAAGTACAAAAATTTATTTCTACTCTACATATTGTACACAGTAATTACATATTTAAGAAAATAATATGATATTTGCTCATTAGATTACATTCTAAACCCTTTTTCTGGGTGTACATGTATGCAATGGACCTATAAATTGAATAGTTCAATTTATTTAAAAAAGATAATTTCAAATTTCAATGGTAATGGTAATTAAGATTGAAATAATTAATAAATAATGCAGTCTCTTTAATAACTTGGGCTAATATTTATTTAATTTTGCCCTTTATTAAATTATCTATTAAAAGTGGTTAATTGGGATTAATATCTTTTAATTACAGTCCATCATTTCATCCTCTTAAAAAAATATCAATATAAATTTTAAAGAGTAACAGATCTTTTTATTAATTATCATTAATAATTTTCTTAAAATCCAGGACAGGACTCAGACTCTTAGGGGGCTCCTAGCTTAAGTTAGTTTTCCCCTCGTTTCGTTTCATATTTATTTATATGTACGTCCTTCTAAGTTGTCTGACATTCTGCCTTTTATATTGATTTTAATTAATTTATAACAATTTCTTTACAATGATTAATTTATGCTCGGGGGTGGTTGGATGGGACAAAATAATTCATTTTTTTATTTGAATTAATCTTTAATTAATAGCTGATATTAGAGAATGAAATGGATCACAGTAATTACTATTACTTGGTTGTTATTAATTGCAGCCTTAATATCATCCTCTTTGCTTTTTTATAAGTAATAGTTTCAAATTTAATCAACAATAATTTGAAAGAATATTTATTAATCTCCCTGATTAATACACTATTATAATTCAATTAATCTTACATCAAATTAGATAACTTAGAGGTTAATAAATATAATTAATAAGCCTTTAAATTGTTTACTTTCTAATGATTAACTTTGTTAATTATTATTAATCACGTATCATTCATTAATTTAATAATAATAATAGATTATCTATGAAGGATTTCAGGTGTTTCTATTTGTTTATTTATATGTGTTGGCTTTCTAAGATGTCTATTATTAATTAATACATTTTATAATTAACGTAAATTAATAAAATGGGTAGAGTTAAACCCAGAACAGGACTGGGAAGCTTAGATGGTCTTTTAGTTAAGATAGCTCCCCTCGTTTCGTTTTTTTATTTCTATGTTCGTCTGTCTAACTTTCTCACCATCCTGTCCAATTAATTAATTATTAAATTAATCAATTAATAATTAAATATTAATCTCTTGATTATTTAAATCTTGGGACAGTATTGTTTTGTTTCTTTTAAAACAAATAAATAAAAACAATTAATGGCTATTAATTATTTTATTAAACACAAAGTTAATAAAAATTTCAGTAATTTAAATTGGGATATATAGGGGGACTGCTAGTTTATTAATTATAATTATCGTTTTTAATTTTCATTTGAAATTTGTTGGGGGGTAAATAATATTTATTAACGGGTTCAGAATTGAGTAAATTGGGCTATAACAATGAAAGGGTTTTTGATTGCATTACCTGCATTTAAATTGGGTATCTTCTATTTGATGTATTTAGAAATAAATTCACATATTTACTATTTATATATAGTAAATAGGGAAAAATTCAACCACTAATTCCAGTTAGTAACCATATATATTTTTTTCTACAGTCTATATACAAAGTAACCATTTCCGCTCTCTTTTGTCAACGCAAAATGTCACTTTGCCGCTCTAGAGCGACAAAGTAGAAAAAACGCTCGCTCCTCAAATTTCTAACTATACAATGTTGAGAAATGTTACTTGGCTACATTCTTAATGGAAACGTTTAGACAGGAATTAATGACACTGTAGTTACACATTACCCACTTAAGTCAATCTGACATATAACTGCTCTGTCGGTATTTTACATAACCAAACAAAATGCCGCACTGCTGTGAAAATAAAATAGGGCATTCATTTACAAAAACGAAAGTATAAAATGCTTAGATTAGATTGAAGCAATAGCTCAAGAAGAATGGAAAATACCGATAAGTAAAAATAAATAAAAAATAAATTTTTGATATGGTGGAGGACCCCATTGTGGCGACTGTAGAAAAAATCTTGTGTGTGTTTCGAGCGCAAATGGACATTGTCGATTTCGAGAGAATGCCTCGCTCCTGCGTCGCGCGGCAACAACCTCTCAATCGACAATGTCCCATTTTGCGCTCTTAATACACAAATAGCTATTTAATTAAAGTAAATATTATATTAAGTATTAAGAACGGTAAAAGGATAGTTTACCGATCGAAAACAATGTTTGTCTGATCGATAAAATTCTTTCCGATCCCTTATAGACAATTTTCCGAGCTAGCTACTTCGATTTGAAACAACAATAAGTGATGATTCCATTAATTTCTATGTATAATAAATTCAAAACTTCTAGTACCATCTTGGTTTCAAGTCTGAATTAATTAATATATACAGCGTATAGTAGCTACGAATTCGGTTAAATTAGCAAACAATTTCTATTTTATAAGACTGCTTTAATGAACGAAACAAGAATTTTTTTCAGAACAGTAGTTCTCAAAATACGGGGTACAACTTTCTTACTTTATATGGCAACCTATTTTTTTTTATTTGTTTATTCGATTCAGTATTTTTTTTCTGCATTCAACAGTATCCATATGTAATGCAAAATGAAAATGATGCTATATTAAGAGCGCTATAACGAAAAAAAAAAAATATAAACTGTATACATATCAAGATTTTTGTCCTTAATAAAATTTATTTTATCACTGGGAAAGTATAATAGTTAATTGTTTTGTCATTAATCAACAATTAACATGAAACAAAATATATACTAAACACTAACACTATTTATTTATTTAAACAATTAACACGACTATTTATTTCCACGATATTACTAATTATTTATTTCCACTATTTATGTCACTATTTATTTATATCACGTTCAAATGTCCATCCTACCGACCTCCACAGAGTCTATATACTCAACTGATTCAACAGCGTCTGTATATTCAACTGCCCGTACAGAATTCACACCTGTCCCCTCACTGTCTATTTTTGTAACTCTCTCACTTCCACAGCTTCAGTATCACCGACTGCCCGTATACCACAATTCACGCTCAAACTTAGGTTAGATTTATTAGTGTCCTACGGGTTAGCCGGATACGAAAACATGCTAGGATTATTCCTTAGGATTGCTATATTGAGTATTTAATAAAATATTCAGTACACAAAAAGAAAACAATTTACAAAAATTTATTAATAAATTTGATGTGACACGCTCATATTTAGGGTTATTTTATTAGTGTCCTTAAAAGGACAACTGGTTCAACACCCATTGTAAAAGACAGAAAACCAAGGAGGAGAAAGAACAATGGGTTCAATTCCCATTGTTCAAGTTAGACAGCGAGGAGGAGAGGATTTAGGGTAGATTTATTAGTGTCCTACGGGATAGCCGAATACGACAACATGCTAGGATTGTTCCTTAGGATTGCTATATTGAGTATTTAATGAGATATTCATTACACAAAAAGAAAACAATTTACAAAAATTTATTAATAAATTTAATGTGACACGCTCATATTTAGGGTTAATTTATTAGTGTCCTTAAAAGGACAACTGGTTCAACACCCATTGTAAAAGACAGAAAACCAAGGAGGAGAAAGAACAATGGGTTCAATTCCCATTGTTCAAGTTAGACAGCGAGGAGGTGAGAATTAAGGGTAGATTTATTAGTGTCCTACGGGATAGCCGAATACGACAACATGCTAGGATTGTTCCTTAGGATTGCTATATTGAGTATTTAATGAGATATTCATTACACAAAAAGAATGAAATATACAAAAATTTATTAATAAATTTAATGTGATACGCTCATATTTAGGGTTAATTTATTAGTGTCCTTAAAAGGACAACTGGTTCAACACCCATTGTAAAAGACAGAAAACCAAGGAGGAGAAAGAACAATGGGTTCAATTCACATTGTTCAAGTTAGACAGCGAGGAGGTGAGAATTAAGGGTAGATTTATTAGTGTCCTACGGGATAGCCGAATACGACAACATGCTAGGATTGTTCCTTAGGATTGCTATATTGAGTATTTAATGAGATATTCATTACACAAAAAGAATGAAATATACAAAAATTTATTAATAAATTTAATGTGATACGCTCATATTTAGGGTTAATTTATTAGTGTCCTTAAAAGGACAACTGGTTCAACACCCATTGTAAAAGACAGAAAACCAAGGAGGAGAAAGAACAATGGGTTCAATTCACATTGTTCAAGTTAGACAGCGAGGAGGTGAGAATTAAGGGTAGATTTATTAGTGTCCTACGGGATAGCCGAATACGACAACATGCTAGGATTGTTCCTTAGGATTGCTATATTGAGTATTTAATGAGATATTCATTACACAAAAAGAAAACAATTTACAAAAATTTATTAATAAATTTAATGTGACACGCTCATATTTAGGGTTAATTTATTAGTGTCCTTAAAAGGACAACTGGTTCAACACCCATTGTAAAAGACAGAAAACCAAGGAGGAGAAAGAACAATGGGTTCAATTCCCATTGTTCAAGTTAGACAGCGAGGAGGTGAGAATTAAGGGTAGATTTATTAGTGTCCTACGGGATAGCCGAATACGACAACATGCTAGGATTGTTCCTTAGGATTGCTATATTGAGTATTTAATGAGATATTCATTACACAAAAAGAATGAAATATACAAAAATTTATTAATAAATTTAATGTGATACGCTCATATTTAGGGTTAATTTATTAGTGTCCTTAAAAGGACAACTGGTTCAACACCCACTGTAAAAGACAGAAAACCAAGGAGGAGAAAGAACAATGGGTTCAATTCACATTGTTCAAGTTAGACAGCGAGGAGGTGAGAATTAAGGGTAGATTTATTAGTGTCCTACGGGATAGCCGAATACGACAACATGCTAGGATTGTTCCTTAGGATTGCTATATTGAGTATTTAATGAGATATTCATTACACAAAAAGAAAACAATTTACAAAAATTTATTAATAAATTTAATGTGACACGCTCATATTTAGGGTTAATTTATTAGTGTCCTTAAAAGGACAACTGGTTCAACACCCATTGTAAAAGACAGAAAACCAAGGAGGAGAAAGAACAATGGGTTCAATTCCCATTGTTCAAGTTAGACAGCGAGGAGGTGAGAATTAAGGGTAGATTTATTAGTGTCCTACGGGATAGCCGAATACGACAACATGCTAGGATTGTTCCTTAGGATTGCTATATTGAGTATTTAATGAGATATTCATTACACAAAAAGAATGAAATATACAAAAATTTATTAATAAATTTAATGTGATACGCTCATATTTAGGGTTAATTTATTAGTGTCCTTAAAAGGACAACTGGTTCAACACCCACTGTAAAAGACAGAAAACCAAGGAGGAGAAAGAACAATGGGTTCAATTCCCATTGTTCAAGTTAGACAGCGAGGAGGTGAGAATTAAGGGTAGATTTATTAGTGTCCTACGGGATAGCCGAATACGACAACATGCTAGGATTGTTCCTTAGGATTGCTATATTGAGTATTTAATGAGATATTCATTACACAAAAAGAATGAAATATACAAAAATTTATTAATAAATTTAATGTGATACGCTCATATTTAGGGTTAATTTATTAGTGTCCTTAAAAGGACAACTGGTTCAACACCCACTGTAAAAGACAGAAAACCAAGGAGGAGAAAGAACAATGGGTTCAATTCCCATTGTTCAAGTTAGACAGCGAGGAGGTGAGAATTAAGGGTAGATTTATTAGTGTCCTACGGGATAGCCGAATACGACAACATGCTAGGATTGTTCCTTAGGATTGCTATATTGAGTATTTAATGAGATATTCATTACACAAAAAGAATGAAATATACAAAAATTTATTAATAAATTTAATGTGATACGCTCATATTTAGGGTTAATTTATTAGTGTCCTTAAAAGGACAACTGGTTCAACACCCACTGTAAAAGACAGAAAACCAAGGAGGAGAAAGAACAATGGGTTCAATTCACATTGTTCAAGTTAGACAGCGAGGAGGTGAGAATTAAGGGTAGATTTATTAGTGTCCTACGGGATAGCCGAATACGACAACATGCTAGGATTGTTCCTTAGGATTTGCTATATTGAGTATTTAATGAGATATTCATTACACAAAAAGAAAACAATTTACAAAAATTTATTAATAAATTTAATGTGACACGCTCATATTTAGGGTTAATTTATTAGTGTCCTTAAAAGGACAACTGGTTCAACACCCATTGTAAAAGACAGAAAACCAAGGAGGAGAAAGAACAATGGGTTCAATTCCCATTGTTCAAGTTAGACAGCGAGGAGGTGAGAATTAAGGGTAGATTTATTAGTCTCCTACGGGATAGCCGAATACGACAACATGCTAGGATTGTTCCTTAGGATTGCTATATTGAGTATTTAATGAGATATTCATTACACAAAAAGAATGAAATATACAAAAATTTATTAATAAATTTAATGTGATACGCTCATATTTAGGGTTAATTTATTAGTGTCCTTAAAAGGACAACTGGTTCAACACCCATTGTAAAAGACAGAAAACCAAGGAGGAGAAAGAACAATGGGTTCAATTCACATTGTTCAAGTTAGACAGCGAGGAGGTGAGAATTAAGGGTAGATTTATTAGTGTCCTACGGGATAGCCGAATACGACAACATGCTAGGATTGTTCCTTAGGATTGCTATATTGAGTATTTAATGAGATATTCATTACACAAAAAGAAAACAATTTACAAAAATTTATTAATAAATTTAATGTGACACGCTCATATTTAGGGTTAATTTATTAGTGTCCTTAAAAGGACAACTGGTTCAACACCCATTGTAAAAGACAGAAAACCAAGGAGGAGAAAGAACAATGGGTTCAATTCCCATTGTTCAAGTTAGACAGCGAGGAGGTGAGAATTAAGGGTAGATTTATTAGTGTCCTACGGGATAGCCGAATACGACAACATGCTAGGATTGTTCCTTAGGATTGCTATATTGAGTATTTAATGAGATATTCATTACACAAAAAGAATGAAATATACAAAAATTTATTAATAAATTTAATGTGATACGCTCATATTTAGGGTTAATTTATTAGTGTCCTTAAAAGGACAACTGGTTCAACACCCATTGTAAAAGACAGAAAACCAAGGAGGAGAAAGAACAATGGGTTCAATTCACATTGTTCAAGTTAGACAGCGAGGTGAGAATTAAGGGTAGATTTATTAGTGTCCTACGGGATAGCCGAATACGACAACATGCTAGGATTGTTCCTTAGGATTGCTATATTGAGTATTTAATGAGATATTCATTACACAAAAAGAAAACAATTTACAAAAATTTATTAATAAATTTAATGTGACACGCTCATATTTAGGGTTAATTTATTAGTGTCCTTAAAAGGACAACTGGTTCAACACCCATTGTAAAAGACAGAAAACCAAGGAGGAGAAAGAACAATGGGTTCAATTCCCATTGTTCAAGTTAGACAGCGAGGAGGTGAGAATTAAGGGTAGATTTATTAGTGTCCTACGGGATAGCCGAATACGACAACATGCTAGGATTGTTCCTTAGGATTGCTATATTGAGTATTTAATGAGATATTCATTACACAAAAAGAATGAAATATACAAAAATTTATTAATAAATTTAATGTGATACGCTCATATTTAGGGTTAATTTATTAGTGTCCTTAAAAGGACAACTGGTTCAACACCCATTGTAAAAGACAGAAAACCAAGGAGGAGAAAGAACAATGGGTTCAATTCACATTGTTCAAGTTAGACAGCGAGGAGGTGAGAATTAAGGGTAGATTTATTAGTGTCCTACGGGATAGCCGAATACGACAACATGCTAGGATTGTTCCTTAGGATTGCTATATTGAGTATTTAATGAGATATTCATTACACAAAAAGAAAACAATTTACAAAAAATTTATTAATAAATTTAATGTGACACGCTCATATTTAGGGTTAATTTATTAGTGTCCTTAAAAGGACAACTGGTTCAACACCCATTGTAAAAGACAGAAAACCAAGGAGGAGAAAGAACAATGGGTTCAATTCCCATTGTTCAAGTTAGACAGCGAGGAGGTGAGAATTAAGGGTAGATTTATTAGTGTCCTACGGGATAGCCGAATACGACAACATGCTAGGATTGTTCCTTAGGATTGCTATATTGAGTATTTAATGAGATATTCATTACACAAAAAGAAAACAATTTACAAAAATTTATTAATAAATTTAATGTGACACGCTCATATTTAGGGTTAATTTATTAGTGTCCTTAAAAGGACAACTGGTTCAACACCCATTGTAAAAGACAGAAAACCAAGGAGGAGAAAGAACAATGGGTTCAATTCCCATTGTTCAAGTTAGACAGCGAGGAGGTGAGAATTAAGGGTAGATTTATTAGTGTCCTACGGGATAGCCGAATACGACAACATGCTAGGATTGTTCCTTAGGATTGCTATATTGAGTATTTAATGAGATATTCATTACACAAAAAGAAAACAATTTACAAAAATTTATTAATAAATTTAATGTGACACGCTCATATTTAGGGTTAATTTATTAGTGTCCTTAAAAGGACAACTGGTTCAACACCCATTGTAAAAGACAGTAAACCAAGGAGGAGAAAGAACAATGGGTTCAATTCCCATTGTTCAAGTTAGACAGCGAGGAGGTGAGAATTAAGGGTAGATTTATTAGTGTCCTACGGGATAGCCGAATACGACAACATGCTAGGATTGTTCCTTAGGATTGCTATATTGAGTATTTAATGAGATATTCATTACACAAAAAGAATGAAATATACAAAAATTTATTAATAAATTTAATGTGATACGCTCATATTTAGGGTTAATTTATTAGTGTCCTTAAAAGGACAACTGGTTCAACACCCATTGTAAAAGACAGAAAACCAAGGAGGAGAAAGAACAATGGGTTCAATTCACATTGTTCAAGTTAGACAGCGAGGAGGTGAGAATTAAGGGTAGATTTATTAGTGTCCTACGGGATAGCCGAATACGACAACATGCTAGGATTGTTCCTTAGGATTGCTATATTGAGTATTTAATGAGATATTCATTACACAAAAAGAAAACAATTTACAAAAAATTTATTAATAAATTTAATGTGACACGCTCATATTTAGGGTTAATTTATTAGTGTCCTTAAAAGGACAACTGGTTCAACACCCATTGTAAAAGACAGAAAACCAAGGAGGAGAAAGAACAATGGGTTCAATTCCCATTGTTCAAGTTAGACAGCGAGGAGGTGAGAATTAAGGGTAGATTTATTAGTGTCCTACGGGATAGCCGAATACGACAACATGCTAGGATTGTTCCTTAGGATTGCTATATTGAGTATTTAATGAGATATTCATTACACAAAAAGAAAACAATTTACAAAAATTTATTAATAAATTTAATGTGACACGCTCATATTTAGGGTTAATTTATTAGTGTCCTTAAAAGGACAACTGGTTCAACACCCATTGTAAAAGACAGAAAACCAAGGAGGAGAAAGAACAATGGGTTCAATTCCCATTGTTCAAGTTAGACAGCGAGGAGGTGAGAATTAAGTGTAGATTTATTAGTGTCCTACGGGATAGCCGAATACGACAACATGCTAGGATTGTTCCTTAGGATTGCTATATTGAGTATTTAATGAGATATTCATTACACAAAAAGAAAACAATTTACAAAAATTTATTAATAAATTTAATGTGACACGCTCATATTTAGGGTTAATTTATTAGTGTCCTTAAAAGGACAACTGGTTCAACACCCATTGTAAAAGACAGTAAACCAAGGAGGAGAAAGAACAATGGGTTCAATTCCCATTGTTCAAGTTAGACAGCGAGGAGGTGAGAATTAAGGGTAGATTTATTAGTGTCCTACGGGATAGCCGAATACGACAACATGCTAGGATTGTTCCTTAGGATTGCTATATTGAGTATTTAATGAGATATTCATTACACAAAAAGTATGAAATATACAAAAATTTATTAATAAATTTAATGTGATACGCTCATATTTAGGGTTAATTTATTAGTGTCCTTAAAAGGACAACTGGTTCAACACCCATTGTAAAAGACAGAAAACCAAGGAGGAGAAAGAACAATGGGTTCAATTCACATTGTTCAAGTTAGACAGCGAGGAGGTGAGAATTAAGGGTAGATTTATTAGTGTCCTACGGGATAGCCGAATACGACAACATGCTAGGATTGTTCCTTAGGATTGCTATATTGAGTATTTAATGAGATATTCATTACACAAAAAGAAAACAATTTACAAAAATTTATTAATAAATTTAATGTGACACGCTCATATTTAGGGTTAATTTATTAGTGTCCTTAAAAGGACAACTGGTTCAACACCCATTGTAAAAGACAGAAAACCAAGGAGGAGAAAGAACAATGGGTTCAATTCCCATTGTTCAAGTTAGACAGCGAGGAGGTGAGAATTAAGGGTAGATTTATTAGTGTCCTACGGGATAGCCGAATACGACAACATGCTAGGATTGTTCCTTAGGATTGCTATATTGAGTATTTAATGAGATATTCATTACACAAAAAGAATGAAATATACAAAAATTTATTAATAAATTTAATGTGATACGCTCATATTTAGGGTTAATTTATTAGTGTCCTTAAAAGGACAACTGGTTCAACACCCATTGTAAAAGACAGAAAACCAAGGAGGAGAAAGAACAATGGGTTCAATTCACATTGTTCAAGTTAGACAGCGAGGAGGTGAGAATTAAGGGTAGATTTATTAGTGTCCTACGGGATAGCCGAATACGACAACATGCTAGGATTGTTCCTTAGGATTGCTATATTGAGTATTTAATGAGATATTCATTACACAAAAAGTATGAAATATACAAAAATTTATTAATAAATTTAATGTGATACGCTCATATTTAGGGTTAATTTATTAGTGTCCTTAAAAGGACAACTGGTTCAACACCCATTGTAAAAGACAGAAAACCAAGGAGGAGAAAGAACAATGGGTTCAATTCACATTGTTCAAGTTAGACAGCGAGGAGGTGAGAATTAAGGGTAGATTTATTAGTGTCCTACGGGATAGCCGAATACGACAACATGCTAGGATTGTTCCTTAGGATTGCTATATTGAGTATTTAATGAGATATTCATTACACAAAAAGAAAACAATTTACAAAAATTTATTAATAAATTTAATGTGACACGCTCATATTTAGGGTTAATTTATTAGTGTCCTTAAAAGGACAACTGGTTCAACACCCATTGTAAAAGACAGAAAACCAAGGAGGAGAAAGAACAATGGGTTCAATTCCCATTGTTCAAGTTAGACAGCGAGGAGGTGAGAATTAAGGGTAGATTTATTAGTGTCCTACGGGATAGCCGAATACGACAACATGCTAGGATTGTTCCTTAGGATTGCTATATTGAGTATTTAATGAGATATTCATTACACAAAAAGAATGAAATATACAAAAATTTATTAATAAATTTAATGTGATACGCTCATATTTAGGGTTAATTTATTAGTGTCCTTAAAAGGACAACTGGTTCAACACCCATTGTAAAAGACAGAAAACCAAGGAGGAGAAAGAACAATGGGTTCAATTCACATTGTTCAAGTTAGACAGCGAGGAGGTGAGAATTAAGGGTAGATTTATTAGTGTCCTACGGGATAGCCGAATACGACAACATGCTAGGATTGTTCCTTAGGATTGCTATATTGAGTATTTAATGAGATATTCATTACACAAAAAGAAAACAATTTACAAAAATTTATTAATAAATTTAATGTGACACGCTCATATTTAGGGTTAATTTATTAGTGTCCTTAAAAGGACAACTGGTTCAACACCCATTGTAAAAGACAGAAAACCAAGGAGGAGAAAGAACAATGGGTTCAATTCCCATTGTTCAAGTTAGACAGCGAGGAGGTGAGAATTAAGGGTAGATTTATTAGTGTCCTACGGGATAGCCGAATACGACAACATGCTAGGATTGTTCCTTAGGATTGCTATATTGAGTATTTAATGAGATATTCATTACACAAAAAGAAAACAATTTACAAAAATTTATTAATAAATTTAATGTGACACGCTCATATTTAGGGTTAATTTATTAGTGTCCTTAAAAGGACAACTGGTTCAACACCCATTGTAAAAGACAGAAAACCAAGGAGGAGAAAGAACAATGGGTTCAATTCACATTGTTCAAGTTAGACAGCGAGGAGGTGAGAATTAAGGGTAGATTTATTAGTGTCCTACGGGATAGCCGAATACGACAACATGCTAGGATTGTTCCTTAGGATTGCTATATTGACTATTTAATGAGATATTCATTACACAAAAAGAAAACAATTTACAAAAAATTTATTAATAAATTTAATGTGACACGCTCATATTTAGGGTTAATTTATTAGTGTCCTTAAAAGGACAACTGGTTCAACACCCATTGTAAAAGACAGAAAACCAAGGAGGAGAAAGAACAATGGGTTCAATTCCCATTGTTCAAGTTAGACAGCGAGGAGGTGAGAATTAAGGGTAGATTTATTAGTGTCCTACGGGATAGCCGAATACGACAACATGCTAGGATTGTTCCTTAGGATTGCTATATTGAGTATTTAATGAGATATTCATTACACAAAAAGAAAACAATTTACAAAAATTTATTAATAAATTTAATGTGACACGCTCATATTTAGGGTTAATTTATTAGTGTCCTTAAAAGGACAACTGGTTCAACACCCATTGTAAAAGACAGAAAACCAAGGAGGAGAAAGAACAATGGGTTCAATTCCCATTGTTCAAGTTAGACAGCGAGGAGGTGAGAATTAAGGGTAGATTTATTAGTGTCCTACGGGATAGCCGAATACGACAACATGCTAGGATTGTTCCTTAGGATTGCTATATTGAGTATTTAATGAGATATTCATTACACAAAAAGAAAACAATTTACAAAAATTTATTAATAAATTTAATGTGACACGCTCATATTTAGGGTTAATTTATTAGTGTCCTTAAAAGGACAACTGGTTCAACACCCATTGTAAAAGACAGTAAACCAAGGAGGAGAAAGAACAATGGGTTCAATTCCCATTGTTCAAGTTAGACAGCGAGGAGGTGAGAATTAAGGGTAGATTTATTAGTGTCCTACGGGATAGCCGAATACGACAACATGCTAGGATTGTTCCTTAGGATTGCTATATTGAGTATTTAATGAGATATTCATTACACAAAAAGAAAACAATTTACAAAAATTTATTAATAAATTTAATGTGATACGCTCATATTTAGGGTTAATTTATTAGTGTCCTTAAAAGGACAACTGGTTCAACACCCATTGTAAAAGACAGAAAACCAAGGAGGAGAAAGAACAATGGGTTCAATTCACATTGTTCAAGTTAGACAGCGAGGAGGTGAGAATTAAGGGTAGATTTATTAGTGTCCTACGGGATAGCCGAATACGACAACATGCTAGGATTGTTCCTTAGGATTGCTATATTGAGTATTTAATGAGATATTCATTACACAAAAAGAAAACAATTTACAAAAATTTATTAATAAATTTAATGTGACACGCTCATATTTAGGGTTAATTTATTAGTGTCCTTAAAAGGACAACTGGTTCAACACCCATTGTAAAAGACAGAAAACCAAGGAGGAGAAAGAACAATGGGTTCAATTCCCATTGTTCAAGTTAGACAGCGAGGAGGTGAGAATTAAGGGTAGATTTATTAGTGTCCTACGGGATAGCCGAATACGACAACATGCTAGGATTGTTCCTTAGGATTGCTATATTGAGTATTTAATGAGATATTCATTACACAAAAAGAATGAAATATACAAAAATTTATTAATAAATTTAATGTGATACGCTCATATTTAGGGTTAATTTATTAGTGTCCTTAAAAGGACAACTGGTTCAACACCCATTGTAAAAGACAGAAAACCAAGGAGGAGAAAGAACAATGGGTTCAATTCACATTGTTCAAGTTAGACAGCGAGGAGGTGAGAATTAAGGGTAGATTTATTAGTGTCCTACGGGATAGCCGAATACGACAACATGCTAGGATTGTTCCTTAGGATTGCTATATTGAGTATTTAATGAGATATTCATTACACAAAAAGAAAACAATTTACAAAAATTTATTAATAAATTTAATGTGACACGCTCATATTTAGGGTTAATTTATTAGTGTCCTTAAAAGGACAACTGGTTCAACACCCATTGTAAAAGACAGAAAACCAAGGAGGAGAAAGAACAATGGGTTCAATTCCCATTGTTCAAGTTAGACAGCGAGGAGGTGAGAATTAAGGGTAGATTTATTAGTGTCCTACGGGATAGCCGAATACGACAACATGCTAGGATTGTTCCTTAGGATTGCTATATTGAGTATTTAATGAGATATTCATTACACAAAAAGAAAACAATTTACAAAAATTTATTAATAAATTTAATGTGACACGCTCATATTTAGGGTTAATTTATTAGTGTCCTTAAAAGGACAACTGGTTCAACACCCATTGTAAAAGACAGAAAACCAAGGAGGAGAAAGAACAATGGGTTCAATTCCCATTGTTCAAGTTAGACAGCGAGGAGGTGAGAATTAAGGGTAGATTTATTAGTGTCCTACGGGATAGCCGAATACGACAACATGCTAGGATTGTTCCTTAGGATTGCTATATTGAGTATTTAATGAGATATTCATTACACAAAAAGAAAACAATTTACAAAAATTTATTAATAAATTTAATGTGACACGCTCATATTTAGGGTTAATTTATTAGTGTCCTTAAAAGGACAACTGGTTCAACACCCATTGTAAAAGACAGAAAACCAAGGAGGAGAAAGAACAATGGGTTCAATTCCCATTGTTCAAGTTAGACAGCGAGGAGGTGAGAATTAAGGGTAGATTTATTAGTGTCCTACGGGATAGCCGAATACGACAACATGCTAGGATTGTTCCTTAGGATTGCTATATTGAGTATTTAATGAGATATTCATTACACAAAAAGAAAACAATTTACAAAAATTTATTAATAAATTTAATGTGACACGCTCATATTTAGGGTTAATTTATTAGTGTCCTTAAAAGGACAACTGGTTCAACACCCATTGTAAAAGACAGAAAACCAAGGAGGAGAAAGAACAATGGGTTCAATTCCCATTGTTCAAGTTAGACAGCGAGGAGGTGAGAATTAAGGGTAGATTTATTAGTGTCCTACGGGATAGCCGAATACGACAACATGCTAGGATTGTTCCTTAGGATTGCTATATTGAGTATTTAATGAGATATTCATTACACAAAAAGAAAACAATTTACAAAAATTTATTAATAAATTTAATGTGACACGCTCATATTTAGGGTTAATTTATTAGTGTCCTTAAAAGGACAACTGGTTCAACACCCATTGTAAAAGACAGAAAACCAAGGAGGAGAAAGAACAATGGGTTCAATTCCCATTGTTCAAGTTAGACAGCGAGGAGGTGAGAATTAAGGGTAGATTTATTAGTGTCCTACGGGATAGCCGAATACGACAACATGCTAGGATTGTTCCTTAGGATTGCTATATTGAGTATTTAATGAGATATTCATTACACAAAAAGAAAACAATTTACAAAAATTTATTAATAAATTTAATGTGACACGCTCATATTTAGGGTTAATTTATTAGTGTCCTTAAAAGGACAACTGGTTCAACACCCATTGTAAAAGACAGAAAACCAAGGAGGAGAAAGAACAATGGGTTCAATTCCCATTGTTCAAGTTAGACAGCGAGGAGGTGAGAATTAAGGGTAGATTTATTAGTGTCCTACGGGATAGCCGAATACGACAACATGCTAGGATTGTTCCTTAGGATTGCTATATTGAGTATTTAATGAGATATTCATTACACAAAAAGAAAACAATTTACAAAAATTTATTAATAAATTTAATGTGATACGCTCATATTTAGGGTTAATTTATTAGTGTCCTTAAAAGGACAACTGGTTCAACACCCATTGTAAAAGACAGAAAACCAAGGAGGAGAAAGAACAATGGGTTCAATTCACATTGTTCAAGTTAGACAGCGAGGAGGTGAGAATTAAGGGTAGATTTATTAGTGTCCTACGGGATAGCCGAATACGACAACATGCTAGGATTGTTCCTTAGGATTGCTATATTGAGTATTTAATGAGATATTCATTACACAAAAAGAATGAAATATACAAAAATTTATTAATAAATTTAATGTGATACGCTCATATTTAGGGTTAATTTATTAGTGTCCTTAAAAGGACAACTGGTTCAACACCCATTGTAAAAGACAGAAAACCAAGGAGGAGAAAGAACAATGGGTTCAATTCACATTGTTCAAGTTAGACAGCGAGGAGGTGAGAATTAAGGGTAGATTTATTAGTGTCCTACGGGATAGCCGAATACGACAACATGCTAGGATTGTTCCTTAGGATTGCTATATTGAGTATTTAATGAGATATTCATTACACAAAAAGAAAACAATTTACAAAAATTTATTAATAAATTTAATGTGACACGCTCATATTTAGGGTTAATTTATTAGTGTCCTTAAAAGGACAACTGGTTCAACACCCATTGTAAAAGACAGAAAACCAAGGAGGAGAAAGAACAATGGGTTCAATTCCCATTGTTCAAGTTAGACAGCGAGGAGGTGAGAATTAAGGGTAGATTTATTAGTGTCCTACGGGATAGCCGAATACGACAACATGCTAGGATTGTTCCTTAGGATTGCTATATTGAGTATTTAATGAGATATTCATTACACAAAAAGAATGAAATATACAAAAATTTATTAATAAATTTAATGTGATACGCTCATATTTAGGATTAATTTATTAGTGTCCTTAAAAGGACAACTGGTTCAACACCCATTGTAAAAGACAGAAAACCAAGGAGGAGAAAGAACAATGGGTTCAATTCCCATTGTTCAAGTTAGACAGCGAGGAGGTGAGAATTAAGGGTAGATTTATTAGTGTCCTACGGGATAGCCGAATACGACAACATGCTAGGATTGTTCCTTAGGATTGCTATATTGAGTATTTAATGAGATATTCATTACACAAAAAGAATGAAATATACAAAAATTTATTAATAAATTTAATGTGATACGCTCATATTTAGGGTTAATTTATTAGTGTCCTTAAAAGGACAACTGGTTCAACACCCATTGTAAAAGACAGAAAACCAAGGAGGAGAAAGAACAATGGGTTCAATTCACATTGTTCAAGTTAGACAGCGAGGAGGTGAGAATTAAGGGTAGATTTATTAGTGTCCTACGGGATAGCCGAATACGACAACATGCTAGGATTGTTCCTTAGGATTGCTATATTGAGTATTTAATGAGATATTCATTACACAAAAAGAAAACAATTTACAAAAATTTATTAATAAATTTAATGTGACACGCTCATATTTAGGGTTAATTTATTAGTGTCCTTAAAAGGACAACTGGTTCAACACCCATTGTAAAAGACAGAAAACCAAGGAGGAGAAAGAACAATGGGTTCAATTCCCATTGTTCAAGTTAGACAGCGAGGAGGTGAGAATTAAGGGTAGATTTATTAGTGTCCTACGGGATAGCCGAATACGACAACATGCTAGGATTGTTCCTTAGGATTGCTATATTGAGTATTTAATGAGATATTCATTACACAAAAAGAAAACAATTTACAAAAATTTATTAATAAATTTAATGTGACACGCTCATATTTAGGGTTAATTTATTAGTGTCCTTAAAAGGACAACTGGTTCAACACCCATTGTAAAAGACAGAAAACCAAGGAGGAGAAAGAACAATGGGTTCAATTCCCATTGTTCAAGTTAGACAGCGAGGAGGTGAGAATTAAGGGTAGATTTATTAGTGTCCTACGGGATAGCCGAATACGACAACATGCTAGGATTGTTCCTTAGGATTGCTATATTGAGTATTTAATGAGATATTCATTACACAAAAAGAAAACAATTTACAAAAATTTATTAATAAATTTAATGTGATACGCTCATATTTAGGGTTAATTTATTAGTGTCCTTAAAAGGACAACTGGTTCAACACCCATTGTAAAAGACAGAAAACCAAGGAGGAGAAAGAACAATGGGTTCAATTCACATTGTTCAAGTTAGACAGCGAGGAGGTGAGAATTAAGGGTAGATTTATTAGTGTCCTACGGGATAGCCGAATACGACAACATGCTAGGATTGTTCCTTAGGATTGCTATATTGAGTATTTAATGAGATATTCATTACACAAAAAGAAAACAATTTACAAAAATTTATTAATAAATTTAATGTGACACGCTCATATTTAGGGTTAATTTATTAGTGTCCTTAAAAGGACAACTGGTTCAACACCCATTGTAAAAGACAGTAAACCAAGGAGGAGAAAGAACAATGGGTTCAATTCCCATTGTTCAAGTTAGACAGCGAGGAGGTGAGAATTAAGGATAGATTTATTAGTGTCCTACGGGATAGCCGAATACGACAACATGCTAGGATTGTTCCTTAGGATTGCTATATTGAGTATTTAATGAGTTATTCATTACACAAAAAGAAAACAATTTACAAAAATTTATTAATAAATTTAATGTGACACGCTCATATTTAGGGTTAATTTATTAGTGTCCTTAAAAGGACAACTGGTTCAACACCCATTGTAAAAGACAGAAAACCAAGGAGGAGAAAGAACAATGGGTTCAATTCCCATTGTTCAAGTTAGACAGCGAGGAGGTGAGAATTAAGGGTAGATTTATTAGTGTCCTACGGGATAGCCGAATACGACAACATGCTAGGATTGTTCCTTAGGATTGCTATATTGAGTATTTAATGAGATATTCATTACACAAAAAGAAAACAATTTACAAAAATTTATTAATAAATTTAATGTGATACGCTCATATTTAGGGTTAATTTATTAGTGTCCTTAAAAGGACAACTGGTTCAACACCCATTGTAAAAGACAGAAAACCAAGGAGGAGAAAGAACAATGGGTTCAATTCACATTGTTCAAGTTAGACAGCGAGGAGGTGAGAATTAAGGGTAGATTTATTAGTGTCCTACGGGATTGCCGAATACGACAACATGCTAGGATTGTTCCTTAGGATTGCTATATTGAGTATTTAATGAGATATTCATTACACAAAAAGAAAACAATTTACAAAAATTTATTAATAAATTTAATGTGATACGCTCATATTTAGGGTTAATTTATTAGTGTCCTTAAAAGGACAACTGGTTCAACACCCATTGTAAAAGACAGAAAACCAAGGAGGAGAAAGAACAATGGGTTCAATTCACATTGTTCAAGTTAGACAGCGAGGAGGTGAGAATTAAGGGTAGATTTATTAGTGTCCTACGGGATAGCCGAATACGACAACATGCTAGGATTGTTCCTTAGGATTGCTATATTGAGTATTTAATGAGATATTCATTACACAAAAAGAAAACAATTTACAAAAATTTATTAATAAATTTAATGTGACACGCTCATATTTAGGGTTAATTTATTAGTGTCCTTAAAAGGACAACTGGTTCAACACCCATTGTAAAAGACAGAAAACCAAGGAGGAGAAAGAACAATGGGTTCAATTCACATTGTTCAAGTTAGACAGCGAGGAGGTGAGAATTAAGGGTAGATTTATTAGTGTCCTACGGGATAGCCGAATACGACAACATGCTAGGATTGTTCCTTAGGATTGCTATATTGAGTATTTAATGAGATATTCATTACACAAAAAGAAAACAATTTACAAAAATTTATTAATAAATTTAATGTGATACGCTCATATTTAGGGTTAATTTATTAGTGTCCTTAAAAGGACAACTGGTTCAACACCCATTGTAAAAGACAGAAAACCAAGGAGGAGAAAGAACAATGGGTTCAATTCACATTGTTCAAGTTAGACAGCGAGGAGGTGAGAATTAAGGGTAGATTTATTAGTGTCCTACGGGATAGCCGAATACGACAACATGCTAGGATTGTTCCTTAGGATTGCTATATTGAGTATTTAATGAGTTATTCATTACACAAAAAGAAAACAATTTACAAAAATTTATTAATAAATTTAATGTGACACGCTCATATTTAGGGTTAATTTATTAGTGTCCTTAAAAGGACAACTGGTTCAACACCCATTGTAAAAGACAGAAAACCAAGGAGGAGAAAGAACAATGGGTTCAATTCCCATTGTTCAAGTTAGACAGCGAGGAGGTGAGAATTAAGGGTAGATTTATTAGTGTCCTACGGGATAGCCGAATACGACAACATGCTAGGATTGTTCCTTAGGATTGCTATATTGAGTATTTAATGAGATATTCATTACACAAAAAGAAAACAATTTACAAAAATTTATTAATAAATTTAATGTGATACGCTCATATTTAGGGTTAATTTATTAGTGTCCTTAAAAGGACAACTGGTTCAACACCCATTGTAAAAGACAGAAAACCAAGGAGGAGAAAGAACAATGGGTTCAATTCACATTGTTCAAGTTAGACAGCGAGGAGGTGAGAATTAAGGGTAGATTTATTAGTGTCCTACGGGATAGCCGAATACGACAACATGCTAGGATTGTTCCTTAGGATTGCTATATTGAGTATTTAATGAGTTATTCATTACACAAAAAGAAAACAATTTACAAAAATTTATTAATAAATTTAATGTGACACGCTCATATTTAGGGTTAATTTATTAGTGTCCTTAAAAGGACAACTGGTTCAACACCCATTGTAAAAGACAGAAAACCAAGGAGGAGAAAGAACAATGGGTTCAATTCCCATTGTTCAAGTTAGACAGCGAGGAGGTGAGAATTAAGGGTAGATTTATTAGTGTCCTACGGGATAGCCGAATACGACAACATGCTAGGATTGTTCCTTAGGATTGCTATATTGAGTATTTAATGAGATATTCATTACACAAAAAGAAAACAATTTACAAAAATTTATTAATAAATTTAATGTGATACGCTCATATTTAGGGTTAATTTATTAGTGTCCTTAAAAGGACAACTGGTTCAACACCCATTGTAAAAGACAGAAAACCAAGGAGGAGAAAGAACAATGGGTTCAATTCACATTGTTCAAGTTAGACAGCGAGGAGGTGAGAATTAAGGGTAGATTTATTAGTGTCCTACGGGATAGCCGAATACGACAACATGCTAGGATTGTTCCTTAGGATTGCTATATTGAGTATTTAATGAGATATTCATTACACAAAAAGAAAACAATTTACAAAAATTTATTAATAAATTTAATGTGATACGCTCATATTTAGGGTTAATTTATTAGTGTCCTTAAAAGGACAACTGGTTCAACACCCATTGTAAAAGACAGAAAACCAAGGAGGAGAAAGAACAATGGGTTCAATTCACATTGTTCAAGTTAGACAGCGAGGAGGTGAGAATTAAGGGTAGATTTATTAGTGTCCTACGGGATAGCCGAATACGACAACATGCTAGGATTGTTCCTTAGGATTGCTATATTGAGTATTTAATGAGATATTCATTACCCAAAAAGAAAACAATTTACAAAAATTTATTAATAAATTTAATGTGACACGCTCATATTTAGGGTTAATTTATTAGTGTCCTTAAAAGGACAACTGGTTCAACACCCATTGTAAAAGACAGAAAACCAAGGAGGAGAAAGAACAATGGGTTCAATTCCCATTGTTCAAGTTAGACAGCGAGGAGGTGAGAATTAAGGGTAGATTTATTAGTGTCCTACGGGATAGCCGAATACGACAACATGCTAGGATTGTTCCTTAGGATTGCTATATTGAGTATTTAATGAGATATTCATTACACAAAAAGAATGAAATATACAAAAATTTATTAATAAATTTAATGTGATACGCTCATATTTAGGGTTAATTTATTAGTGTCCTTAAAAGGACAACTGGTTCAACACCCATTGTAAAAGACAGAAAACCAAGGAGGAGAAAGAACAATGGGTTCAATTCACATTGTTCAAGTTAGACAGCGAGGAGGTGAGAATTAAGGGTAGATTTATTAGTGTCCTACGGGATAGCCGAATACGACAACATGCTAGGATTGTTCCTTAGGATTGCTATATTGAGTATTTAATGAGATATTCATTACACAAAAAGAAAACAATTTACAAAAATTTATTAATAAATTTAATGTGACACGCTCATATTTAGGGTTAATTTATTAGTGTCCTTAAAAGGACAACTGGTTCAACACCCATTGTAAAAGACAGTAAACCAAGGAGGAGAAAGAACAATGGGTTCAATTCCCATTGTTCAAGTTAGACAGCGAGGAGGTGAGAATTAAGGGTAGATTTATTAGTGTCCTACGGGATAGCCGAATACGACAACATGCTAGGATTGTTCCTTAGGATTGCTATATTGAGTATTTAATGAGATATTCATTACACAAAAAGAATGAAATATACAAAAATTTATTAATAAATTTAATGTGATACGCTCATATTTAGGGTTAATTTATTAGTGTCCTTAAAAGGACAACTGGTTCAACACCCATTGTAAAAGACAGAAAACCAAGGAGGAGAAAGAACAATGGGTTCAATTCACATTGTTCAAGTTAGACAGCGAGGAGGTGAGAATTAAGGGTAGATTTATTAGTGTCCTACGGGATAGCCGAATACGACAACATGCTAGGATTGTTCCTTAGGATTGCTATATTGAGTATTTAATGAGATATTCATTACACAAAAAGAAAACAATTTACAAAAATTTATTAATAAATTTAATGTGACACGCTCATATTTAGGGTTAATTTATTAGTGTCCTTAAAAGGACAACTGGTTCAACACCCATTGTAAAAGACAGAAAACCAAGGAGGAGAAAGAACAATGGGTTCAATTCCCATTGTTCAAGTTAGACAGCGAGGAGGTGAGAATTAAGGGTAGATTTATTAGTGTCCTACGGGATAGCCGAATACGACAACATGCTAGGATTGTTCCTTAGGATTGCTATATTGAGTATTTAATGAGATATTCATTACACAAAAAGAATGAAATATACAAAAATTTATTAATAAATTTAATGTGATACGCTCATATTTAGGGTTAATTTATTAGTGTCCTTAAAAGGACAACTGGTTCAACACCCATTGTAAAAGACAGAAAACCAAGGAGGAGAAAGAACAATGGGTTCAATTCACATTGTTCAAGTTAGACAGCGAGGAGGTGAGAATTAAGGGTAGATTTATTAGTGTCCTACGGGATAGCCGAATACGACAACATGCTAGGATTGTTCCTTAGGATTGCTATATTGAGTATTTAATGAGTTATTCATTACACAAAAAGAAAACAATTTACAAAAATTTATTAATAAATTTAATGTGACACGCTCATATTTAGGGTTAATTTATTAGTGTCCTTAAAAGGACAACTGGTTCAACACCCATTGTAAAAGACAGAAAACCAAGGAGGAGAAAGAACAATGGGTTCAATTCCCATTGTTCAAGTTAGACAGCGAGGAGGTGAGAATTAAGGGTAGATTTATTAGTGTCCTACGGGATAGCCGAATACGACAACATGCTAGGATTGTTCCTTAGGATTGCTATATTGAGTATTTAATGAGATATTCATTACACAAAAAGAAAACAATTTACAAAAATTTATTAATAAATTTAATGTGATACGCTCATATTTAGGGTTAATTTATTAGTGTCCTTAAAAGGACAACTGGTTCAACACCCATTGTAAAAGACAGAAAACCAAGGAGGAGAAAGAACAATGGGTTCAATTCACATTGTTCAAGTTAGACAGCGAGGAGGTGAGAATTAAGGGTAGATTTATTAGTGTCCTACGGGATAGCCGAATACGACAACATGCTAGGATTGTTCCTTAGGATTGCTATATTGAGTATTTAATGAGATATTCATTACACAAAAAGAAAACAATTTACAAAAATTTATTAATAAATTTAATGTGATACGCTCATATTTAGGGTTAATTTATTAGTGTCCTTAAAAGGACAACTGGTTCAACACCCATTGTAAAAGACAGAAAACCAAGGAGGAGAAAGAACAATGGGTTCAATTCACATTGTTCAAGTTAGACAGCGAGGAGGTGAGAATTAAGGGTAGATTTATTAGTGTCCTACGGGATAGCCGAATACGACAACATGCTAGGATTGTTCCTTAGGATTGCTATATTGAGTATTTAATGAGATATTCATTACACAAAAAGAAAACAATTTACAAAAATTTATTAATAAATTTAATGTGACACGCTCATATTTAGGGTTAATTTATTAGTGTCCTTAAAAGGACAACTGGTTCAACACCCATTGTAAAAGACAGAAAACCAAGGAGGAGAAAGAACAATGGGTTCAATTCCCATTGTTCAAGTTAGACAGCGAGGAGGTGAGAATTAAGGGTAGATTTATTAGTGTCCTACGGGATAGCCGAATACGACAACATGCTAGGATTGTTCCTTAGGATTGCTATATTGAGTATTTAATGAGATATTCATTACACAAAAAGAATGAAATATACAAAAATTTATTAATAAATTTAATGTGATACGCTCATATTTAGGGTTAATTTATTAGTGTCCTTAAAAGGACAACTGGTTCAACACCCATTGTAAAAGACAGAAAACCAAGGAGGAGAAAGAACAATGGGTTCAATTCACATTGTTCAAGTTAGACAGCGAGGAGGTGAGAATTAAGGGTAGATTTATTAGTGTCCTACGGGATAGCCGAATACGACAACATGCTAGGATTGTTCCTTAGGATTGCTATATTGAGTATTTAATGAGATATTCATTACACAAAAAGAAAACAATTTACAAAAATTTATTAATAAATTTAATGTGACACGCTCATATTTAGGGTTAATTTATTAGTGTCCTTAAAAGGACAACTGGTTCAACACCCATTGTAAAAGACAGTAAACCAAGGAGGAGAAAGAACAATGGGTTCAATTCCCATTGTTCAAGTTAGACAGCGAGGAGGTGAGAATTAAGGGTAGATTTATTAGTGTCCTACGGGATAGCCGAATACGACAACATGCTAGGATTGTTCCTTAGGATTGCTATATTGAGTATTTAATGAGATATTCATTACACAAAAAGAATGAAATATACAAAAATTTATTAATAAATTTAATGTGATACGCTCATATTTAGGGTTAATTTATTAGTGTCCTTAAAAGGACAACTGGTTCAACACCCATTGTAAAAGACAGAAAACCAAGGAGGAGAAAGAACAATGGGTTCAATTCACATTGTTCAAGTTAGACAGCGAGGAGGTGAGAATTAAGGGTAGATTTATTAGTGTCCTACGGGATAGCCGAATACGACAACATGCTAGGATTGTTCCTTAGGATTGCTATATTGAGTATTTAATGAGATATTCATTACACAAAAAGAAAACAATTTACAAAAATTTATTAATAAATTTAATGTGACACGCTCATATTTAGGGTTAATTTATTAGTGTCCTTAAAAGGACAACTGGTTCAACACCCATTGTAAAAGACAGAAAACCAAGGAGGAGAAAGAACAATGGGTTCAATTCCCATTGTTCAAGTTAGACAGCGAGGAGGTGAGAATTAAGGGTAGATTTATTAGTGTCCTACGGGATAGCCGAATACGACAACATGCTAGGATTGTTCCTTAGGATTGCTATATTGAGTATTTAATGAGATATTCATTACACAAAAAGAATGAAATATACAAAAATTTATTAATAAATTTAATGTGATGCGCTCATATTTAGGGTTAATTTATTAGTGTCCTTAAAAGGACAACTGGTTCAACACCCATTGTAAAAGACAGAAAACCAAGGAGGAGAAAGAACAATGGGTTCAATTCACATTGTTCAAGTTAGACAGCGAGGAGGTGAGAATTAAGGGTAGATTTATTAGTGTCCTACGGGATAGCCGAATACGACAACATGCTAGGATTGTTCCTTAGGATTGCTATATTGAGTATTTAATGAGATATTCATTACACAAAAAGAAAACAATTTACAAAAATTTATTAATAAATTTAATGTGATACGCTCATATTTAGGGTTAATTTATTAGTGTCCTTAAAAGGACAACTGGTTCAACACCCATTGTAAAAGACAGTAAACCAAGGAGGAGAAAGAACAATGGGTTCAATTCCCATTGTTCAAGTTAGACAGCGAGGAGGTGAGAATTAAGGGTAGATTTATTAGTGTCCTACGGGATAGCCGAATACGACAACATGCTAGGATTGTTCCTTAGGATTGCTATATTGAGTATTTAATGAGATATTCATTACACAAAAAGAATGAAATATACAAAAATTTATTAATAAATTTAATGTGATACGCTCATATTTAGGGTTAATTTATTAGTGTCCTTAAAAGGACAACTGGTTCAACACCCATTGTAAAAGACAGAAAACCAAGGAGGAGAAAGAACAATGGGTTCAATTCACATTGTTCAAGTTAGACAGCGAGGAGGTGAGAATTAAGGGTAGATTTATTAGTGTCCTACGGGATAGCCGAATACGACAACATGCTAGGATTGTTCCTTAGGATTGCTATATTGAGTATTTAATGAGATATTCATTACACAAAAAGAAAACAATTTACAAAAATTTATTAATAAATTTAATGTGACACGCTCATATTTAGGGTTAATTTATTAGTGTCCTTAAAAGGACAACTGGTTCAACACCCATTGTAAAAGACAGAAAACCAAGGAGAAGAAAGAACAATGGGTTCAATTCCCATTGTTCAAGTTAGACAGCGAGGAGGTGAGAATTAAGGGTAGATTTATTAGTGTCCTACGGGATAGCCGAATACGACAACATGCTAGGATTGTTCCTTAGGATTGCTATATTGAGTATTTAATGAGATATTCATTACACAAAAAGAAAACAATTTACAAAAATTTATTAATAAATTTAATGTGATACGCTCATATTTAGGGTTAATTTATTAGTGTCCTTAAAAGGACAACTGGTTCAACACCCATTGTAAAAGACAGAAAACCAAGGAGGAGAAAGAACAATGGGTTCAATTCACATTGTTCAAGTTAGACAGCGAGGAGGTGAGAATTAAGGGTAGATTTATTAGTGTCCTACGGGATAGCCGAATACGACAACATGCTAGGATTGTTCCTTAGGATTGCTATATTGAGTATTTAATGAGATATTCATTACACAAAAAGAATGAAATATACAAAAATTTATTAATAAATTTAATGTGATACGCTCATATTTAGGGTTAATTTATTAGTGTCCTTAAAAGGACAACTGGTTCAACACCCATTGTAAAAGACAGAAAACCAAGGAGGAGAAAGAACAATGGGTTCAATTCACATTGTTCAAGTTAGACAGCGAGGAGGTGAGAATTAAGGGTAGATTTATTAGTGTCCTACGGGATAGCCGAATACGACAACATGCTAGGATTGTTCCTTAGGATTGCTATATTGAGTATTTAATGAGATATTCATTACACAAAAAGAAAACAATTTACAAAAATTTATTAATAAATTTAATGTGACACGCTCATATTTAGGGTTAATTTATTAGTGTCCTTAAAAGGACAACTGGTTCAACACCCATTGTAAAAGACAGAAAACCAAGGAGGAGAAAGAACAATGGGTTCAATTCCCATTGTTCAAGTTAGACAGCGAGGAGGTGAGAATTAAGGGTAGATTTATTAGTGTCCTACGGGATAGCCGAATACGACAACATGCTAGGATTGTTCCTTAGGATTGCTATATTGAGTATTTAATGAGATATTCATTACACAAAAAGAATGAAATATACAAAAATTTATTAATAAATTTAATGTGATACGCTCATATTTAGGGTTAATTTATTAGTGTCCTTAAAAGGACAACTGGTTCAACACCCATTGTAAAAGACAGAAAACCAAGGAGGAGAAAGAACAATGGGTTCAATTCACATTGTTCAAGTTAGACAGCGAGGAGGTGAGAATTAAGGGTAGATTTATTAGTGTCCTACGGGATAGCCGAATACGACAACATGCTAGGATTGTTCCTTAGGATTGCTATATTGAGTATTTAATGAGATATTCATTACACAAAAAGAAAACAATTTACAAAAATTTATTAATAAATTTAATGTGACACGCTCATATTTAGGGTTAATTTATTAGTGTCCTTAAAAGGACAACTGGTTCAACACCCATTGTAAAAGACAGAAAACCAAGGAGGAGAAAGAACAATGGGTTCAATTCCCATTGTTCAAGTTAGACAGCGAGGAGGTGAGAATTAAGGGTAGATTTATTAGTGTCCTACGGGATAGCCGAATACGACAACATGCTAGGATTGTTCCTTAGGATTGCTATATTGAGTATTTAATGAGATATTCATTACACAAAAAGAATGAAATATACAAAAATTTATTAATAAATTTAATGTGATACGCTCATATTTAGGGTTAATTTATTAGTGTCCTTAAAAGGACAACTGGTTCAACACCCATTGTAAAAGACAGAAAACCAAGGAGGAGAAAGAACAATGGGTTCAATTCACATTGTTCAAGTTAGACAGCGAGGAGGTGAGAATTAAGGGTAGATTTATTAGTGTCCTACGGGATAGCCGAATACGACAACATGCTAGGATTGTTCCTTAGGATTGCTATATTGAGTATTTAATGAGATATTCATTACACAAAAAGAAAACAATTTACAAAAATTTATTAATAAATTTAATGTGACACGCTCATATTTAGGGTTAATTTATTAGTGTCCTTAAAAGGACAACTGGTTCAACACCCATTGTAAAAGACAGAAAACCAAGGAGGAGAAAGAACAATGGGTTCAATTCCCATTGTTCAAGTTAGACAGCGAGGAGGTGAGAATTAAGGGTAGATTTATTAGTGTCCTACGGGATAGCCGAATACGACAACATGCTAGGATTGTTCCTTAGGATTGCTATATTGAGTATTTAATGAGATATTCATTACACAAAAAGAATGAAATATACAAAAATTTATTAATAAATTTAATGTGATACGCTCATATTTAGGGTTAATTTATTAGTGTCCTTAAAAGGACAACTGGTTCAACACCCATTGTAAAAGACAGAAAACCAAGGAGGAGAAAGAACAATGGGTTCAATTCCCATTGTTCAAGTTAGACAGCGAGGAGGTGAGAATTAAGGGTAGATTTATTAGTGTCCTACGGGATAGCCGAATACGACAACATGCTAGGATTGTTCCTTAGGATTGCTATATTGAGTATTTAATGAGATATTCATTACACAAAAAGAAAACAATTTACAAAAATTTATTAATAAATTTAATGTGATACGCTCATATTTAGGGTTAATTTATTAGTGTCCTTAAAAGGACAACTGGTTCAACACCCATTGTAAAAGACAGAAAACCAAGGAGGAGAAAGAACAATGGGTTCAATTCACATTGTTCAAGTTAGACAGCGAGGAGGTGAGAATTAAGGGTAGATTTATTAGTGTCCTACGGGATAGCCGAATACGACAACATGCTAGGATTGTTCCTTAGGATTGCTATATTGAGTATTTAATGAGATATTCATTACACAAAAAGAATGAAATATACAAAAATTTATTAATAAATTTAATGTGATACGCTCATATTTAGGGTTAATTTATTAGTGTCCTTAAAAGGACAACTGGTTCAACACCCATTGTAAAAGACAGAAAACCAAGGAGGAGAAAGAACAATGGGTTCAATTCACATTGTTCAAGTTAGACAGCGAGGAGGTGAGAATTAAGGGTAGATTTATTAGTGTCCTACGGGATAGCCGAATACGACAACATGCTAGGATTGTTCCTTAGGATTGCTATATTGAGTATTTAATGAGATATTCATTACACAAAAAGAATGAAATATACAAAAATTTATTAATAAATTTAATGTGATACGCTCATATTTAGGATTAATTTATTAGTGTCCTTAAAAGGACAACTGGTTCAACACCCATTGTAAAAGACAGAAAACCAAGGAGGAGAAAGAACAATGGGTTCAATTCCCATTGTTCAAGTTAGACAGCGAGGAGGTGAGAATTAAGGGTAGATTTATTAGTGTCCTACGGGATAGCCGAATACGACAACATGCTAGGATTGTTCCTTAGGATTGCTATATTGAGTATTTAATGAGATATTCATTACACAAAAAGAATGAAATATACAAAAATTTATTAATAAATTTAATGTGATACGCTCATATTTAGGGTTAATTTATTAGTGTCCTTAAAAGGACAACTGGTTCAACACCCATTGTAAAAGACAGAAAACCAAGGAGGAGAAAGAACAATGGGTTCAATTCACATTGTTCAAGTTAGACAGCGAGGAGGTGAGAATTAAGGGTAGATTTATTAGTGTCCTACGGGATAGCCGAATACGACAACATGCTAGGATTGTTCCTTAGGATTGCTATATTGAGTATTTAATGAGATATTCATTACACAAAAAGAAAACAATTTACAAAAATTTATTAATAAATTTAATGTGACACGCTCATATTTAGGGTTAATTTATTAGTGTCCTTAAAAGGACAACTGGTTCAACACCCATTGTAAAAGACAGAAAACCAAGGAGGAGAAAGAACAATGGGTTCAATTCCCATTGTTCAAGTTAGACAGCGAGGAGGTGAGAATTAAGGGTAGATTTATTAGTGTCCTACGGGATAGCCGAATACGACAACATGCTAGGATTGTTCCTTAGGATTGCTATATTGAGTATTTAATGAGATATTCATTACACAAAAAGAATGAAATATACAAAAATTTATTAATAAATTTAATGTGATACGCTCATATTTAGGGTTAATTTATTAGTGTCCTTAAAAGGACAACTGGTTCAACACCCATTGTAAAAGACAGAAAACCAAGGAGGAGAAAGAACAATGGGTTCAATTCACATTGTTCAAGTTAGACAGCGAGGAGGTGAGAATTAAGGGTAGATTTATTAGTGTCCTACGGGATAGCCGAATACGACAACATGCTAGGATTGTTCCTTAGGATTGCTATATTGAGTATTTAATGAGATATTCATTACACAAAAAGAATGAAATATACAAAAATTTATTAATAAATTTAATGTGATACGCTCATATTTAGGGTTAATTTATTAGTGTCCTTAAAAGGACAACTGGTTCAACACCCATTGTAAAAGACAGAAAACCAAGGAGGAGAAAGAACAATGGGTTCAATTCCCATTGTTCAAGTTAGACAGCGAGGAGGTGAGAATTAAGGGTAGATTTATTAGTGTCCTACGGGATAGCCGAATACGACAACATGCTAGGATTGTTCCTTAGGATTGCTATATTGAGTATTTAATGAGATATTCATTACACAAAAAGAAAACAATTTACAAAAATTTATTAATAAATTTAATGTGACACGCTCATATTTAGGGTTAATTTATTAGTGTCCTTAAAAGGACAACTGGTTCAACACCCATTGTAAAAGACAGAAAACCAAGGAGGAGAAAGAACAATGGGTTCAATTCCCATTGTTCAAGTTAGACAGCGAGAAGGAGAGAATTTAGGGTAGATTTATTAGTGTCCTACGGGATAGCCGAATACGACAACATGCTAGGATTGTTCCTTAGGATTGCTATATTGAGTATTTAATGAGATATTCATTACACAAAAAGAAAACAATTTACAAAAATTTATTAATAAATTTAATGTGACACGCTCATATTTAGGGTTAATTTATTAGTGTCCTTAAAAGGACAACTGGTTCAACACCCATTGTAAAAGACAGAAAACCAAGGAGGAGAAAGAACAATGGGTTCAATTCCCATTGTTCAAGTTAGACAGCGAGGAGGAGAGAATTTAGGGTAGATTTATTAGTGTCCTACGGGATAGCCGAATACGACAACATGCTAGGATTGTTCCTTAGGATTGCTATATTGAGTATTTAATGAGATATTCAATACACAAAAAGAAAACAATTTACAAAAATTAATTAATAAATTTAATGTGACACGCTCATATTTAGGGTTAATTTGTTAGTGTCCTTAAAAGGACAACTGGTTCAACACCCATTGTAAAAGACAGAAAACCAAGGAGGAGAAAGAACAATGGGTTCAATTCCCATTGTTCAAGTTAGACAGCGAGGAGGAGAGAATTTAGGGTAGATTTATTAGTGTCCTACGGGATAGCCGAATACGACAACATGCTAGGATTGTTCCTTAGGATTGCTATATTGAGTATTTAATGAGATATTCATTACACAAAAAGAAAACAATTTACAAAAATTTATTAATAAATTTAATGTGACACGCTCATATTTAGGGTTAATTTATTAGTGTCCTTAAAAGGACAACTGGTTCAACACCCATTGTAAAAGACAGAAAACCAAGGAGGAGAAAGAACAATGGGTTCAATTCCCATTGTTCAAGTTAGACAGCGAGGAGGAAAGAATTTAGGGTAGATTTATTAGTGTCCTACGGGATAGCCGAATACGACAACATGCTAGGATTGTTCCTTAGGATTGCTATATTGAGTATTTAATGAGATATTCAATACACAAAAAGAAAACAATTTACAAAAATTAATTAATAAATTTAATGTGACACGCTCATATTTAGGGTTAATTTGTTAGTGTCCTTAAAAGGACAACTGGTTCAACACCCATTGTAAAAGACAGAAAACCAAGGAGGAGAAAGAACAATGGGTTCAATTCCCATTGTTCAAGTTAGACAGCGAGGAGGAGAGAATTTAGGGTAGATTTATTAGTGTCCTACGGGATAGCCGAATACGACAACATGCTAGGATTGTTCCTTAGGATTGCTATATTGAGTATTTAATGAGATATTCATTACACAAAAAGAAAACAATTTACAAAAATTTATTAATAAATTTAATGTGACACGCTCATATTTAGGGTTAATTTATTAGTGTCCTTAAAAGGACAACTGGTTCAACACCCATTGTAAAAGACAGAAAACCAAGGAGGAGAAAGAACAATGGGTTCAATTCCCATTGTTCAAGTTAGACAGCGAGGAGGAGAGAATTTAGGGTAGATTTATTAGTGTCCTACGGGATAGCCGAATACGACAACATGCTAGGATTGTTCCTTAGGATTGCTATATTGAGTATTTAATGAGATATTCATTACACAAAAAGAAAACAATTTACAAAAATTAATTAATAAATTTAATGTGACACGCTCATATTTAGGGTTAATTTATTAGTGTCCTTAAAAGGACAACTGGTTCAACACCCATTGTAAAAGACAGAAAACCAAGGAGGAGAAAGAACAATGGGTTCAATTCCCATTGTTCAAGTTAGACAGCGAGGAGGAGAGAATTTAGGGTAGATTTATTAGTGTCCTACGGGATAGCCGAATACGACAACATGCTAGGATTGTTCCTTAGGATTGCTATATTGAGTATTTAATGAGATATTCATTACACAAAAAGAAAACAATTTACAAAAATTTATTAATAAATTTAATGTGACACGCTCATATTTAGGGTTAATTTATTAGTGTCCTTAAAAGGACAACTGGTTCAACACCCATTGTAAAAGACAGAAAACCAAGGAGGAGAAAGAACAATGGGTTCAATTCCCATTGTTCAAGTTAGACAGCGAGGAGGAGAGAATTTAGGGTAGATTTATTAGTGTCCTACGGGATAGCCGAATACGACAACATGCTAGGATTGTTCCTTAGGATTGCTATATTGAGTATTTAATGAGATATTCATTACACAAAAAGAAAACAATTTACAAAAATTAATTAATAAATTTAATGTGACACGCTCATATTTAGGGTTAATTTATTAGTGTCCTTAAAAGGACAACTGGTTCAACACCCATTGTAAAAGACAGAAAACCAAGGAGGAGAAAGAACAATGGGTTCAATTCCCATTGTTCAAGTTAGACAGCGAGGAGGAGAGAATTTAGGGTAGATTTATTAGTGTCCTACGGGATAGCCGAATACGACAACATGCTAGGATTGTTCCTTAGGATTGCTATATTGAGTATTTAATGAGATATTCATTACACAAAAAGAAAACAATTTACAAAAATTTATTAATAAATTTAATGTGACACGCTCATATTTAGGGTTAATTTATTAGTGTCCTTAAAAGGACAACTGGTTCAACACCCATTGTAAAAGACAGAAAACCAAGGAGGAGAAAGAACAATGGGTTCAATTCCCATTGTTCAAGTTAGACAGCGAGGAGGAGAGAATTTAGGGTAGATTTATTAGTGTCCTACGGGATAGCCGAATACGACAACATGCTAGGATTGTTCCTTAGGATTGCTATATTGAGTATTTAATGAGATATTCATTACACAAAAAGAAAACAATTTACAAAAATTTATTAATAAATTTAATGTGACACGCTCATATTTAGGGTTAATTTATTAGTGTCCTTAAAAGGACAACTGGTTCAACACCCATTGTAAAAGACAGAAAACCAAGGAGGAGAAAGAACAATGGGTTCAATTCCCATTGTTCAAGTTAGACAGCGAGGAGGAGAGAATTTAGGGTAGATTTATTAGTGTCCTACGGGATAGCCGAATACGACAACATGCTAGGATTGTTCCTTAGGATTGCTATATTGAGTATTTAATGAGATATTCATTACACAAAAAGAAAACAATTTACAAAAATTTATTAATAAATTTAATGTGACACGCTCATATTTAGGGTTAATTTATTAGTGTCCTTAAAAGGACAACTGGTTCAACACCCATTGTAAAAGACAGAAAACCAAGGAGGAGAAAGAACAATGGGTTCAATTCCCATTGTTCAAGTTAGACAGCGAGGAGGAGAGAATTTAGGGTAGATTTATTAGTGTCCTACGGGATAGCCGAATACGACAACATGCTAGGATTGTTCCTTAGGATTGCTATATTGAGTATTTAATGAGATATTCATTACACAAAAAGAAAACAATTTACAAAAATTAATTAATAAATTTAATGTGACACGCTCATATTTAGGGTTAATATATTAGTGTCCTTAAAAGGACAACTGGTTCAACACCCATTGTAAAAGACAGAAAACCAAGGAGGAGAAAGAACAATGGGTTCAATTCCCATTGTTCAAGTTAGACAGCGAGGAGGAGAGAATTTAGGGTAGATTTATTAGTGTCCTACGGGATAGCCGAATACGACAACATGCTAGGATTGTTCCTTAGGATTGCTATATTGAGTATTTAATGAGATATTCATTACACAAAAAGAAAACAATTTACAAAAATTAATTAATAAATTTAATGTGACACGCTCATATTTAGGGCTAATTTATTAGTGTCCTTAAAAGGACAACTGGTTCAACACCCATTGTAAAAGACAGAAAACCAAGGAGGAGAAAGAACAATGGGTTCAATTCCCATTGTTCAAGTTAGACAGCGAGGAGGAGAGAATTTAGGGTAGATTTATTAGTGTCCTACGGGATAGCCGAATACGACAACATGCTAGGATTGTTCCTTAGGATTGCTATATTGAGTATTTAATGAGATATTCATTACACAAAAAGAAAACAATTTACAAAAATTAATTAATAAATTTAATGTGACACGCTCATATTTAGGGTTAATTTATTAGTGTCCTTAAAAGGACAACTGGTTCAACACCCATTGTAAAAGACAGAAAACCAAGGAGGAGAAAGAACAATGGGTTCAATTCCCATTGTTCAAGTTAGACAGCGAGGAGGAGAGAATTTAGGGTAGATTTATTAGTGTCCTACGGGATAGCCGAATACGACAACATGCTAGGATTGTTCCTTAGGATTGCTATATTGAGTATTTAATGAGATATTCATTACACAAAAAGAAAACAATTTACAAAAATTAATTAATAAATTTAATGTGACACGCTCATATTTAGGGTTAATTTATTAGTGTCCTTAAAAGGACAACTGGTTCAACACCCATTGTAAAAGACAGAAAACCAAGGAGGAGAAAGAACAATGGGTTCAATTCCCATTGTTCAAGTTAGACAGCGAGGAGGAGAGAATTTAGGGTAGATTTATTAGTGTCCTACGGGATAGCCGAATACGACAACATGCTAGGATTGTTCCTTAGGATTGCTATATTGAGTATTTAATGAGATATTCATTACACAAAAAGAAAACAATTTACAAAAATTAATTAATAAATTTAATGTGACACGCTCATATTTAGGGTTAATTTATTAGTGTCCTTAAAAGGACAACTGGTTCAACACCCATTGTAAAAGACAGAAAACCAAGGAGGAGAAAGAACAATGGGTTCAATTCCCATTGTTCAAGTTAGACAGCGAGGAGGAGAGAATTTAGGGTAGATTTATTAGTGTCCTACGGGATAGCCGAATACGACAACATGCTAGGATTGTTCCTTAGGATTGCTATATTGAGTATTTAATGAGATATTCATTACACAAAAAGAAAACAATTTACAAAAATTAATTAATAAATTTAATGTGACACGCTCATATTTAGGGTTAATATATTAGTGTCCTTAAAAGGACAACTGGTTCAACACCCATTGTAAAAGACAGAAAACCAAGGAGGAGAAAGAACAATGGGTTCAATTCCCATTGTTCAAGTTAGACAGCGAGGAGGAGAGAATTTAGGGTAGATTTATTAGTGTCCTACGGGATAGCCGAATACGACAACATGCTAGGATTGTTCCTTAGGATTGCTATATTGAGTATTTAATGAGATATTCATTACACAAAAAGAAAACAATTTACAAAAATTTATTAATAAATTTAATGTGACACGCTCATATTTAGGGTTAATTTATTAGTGTCCTTAAAAGGACAACTGGTTCAACACCCATTGTAAAAGACAGAAAACCAAGGAGGAGAAAGAACAATGGGTTCAATTCCCATTGTTCAAGTTAGACAGCGAGGAGGAGAGAATTTAGGGTAGATTTATTAGTGTCCTACGGGATAGCCGAATACGACAACATGCTAGGATTGTTCCTTAGGATTGCTATATTGAGTATTTAATGAGATATTCATTACACAAAAAGAAAACAATTTACAAAAATTAATTAATAAATTTAATGTGACACGCTCATATTTAGGGTTAATTTATTAGTGTCCTTAAAAGGACAACTGGTTCAACACCCATTGTAAAAGACAGAAAACCAAGGAGGAGAAAGAACAATGGGTTCAATTCCCATTGTTCAAGTTAGACAGCGAGGAGGAGAGAATTTAGGGTAGATTTATTAGTGTCCTACGGGATAGCCGAATACGACAACATGCTAGATTGTTCCTTAGGATTGCTATATTGAGTATTTAATGAGATATTCATTACACAAAAAGAAAACAATTTACAAAAATTAATTAATAAATTTAATGTGACACGCTCATATTTAGGGCTAATTTATTAGTGTCCTTAAAAGGACAACTGGTTCAACACCCATTGTAAAAGACAGAAAACCAAGGAGGAGAAAGAACAATGGGTTCAATTCCCATTGTTCAAGTTAGACAGCGAGGAGGAGAGAATTTAGGGTAGATTTATTAGTGTCCTACGGGATAGCCGAATACGACAACATGCTAGGATTGTTCCTTAGGATTGCTATATTGAGTATTTAATGAGATATTCATTACACAAAAAGAAAACAATTTACAAAAATTTATTAATAAATTTAATGTGACACGCTCATATTTAGGGTTAATTTATTAGTGTCCTTAAAAGGACAACTGGTTCAACACCCATTGTAAAAGACAGAAAACCAAGGAGGAGAAAGAACAATGGGTTCAATTCCCATTGTTCAAGTTAGACAGCGAGGAGGAGAGAATTTAGGGTATATTTATTAGTGTCCTACGGGATAGCCGAATACGACAACATGCTAGGATTGTTCCTTAGGATTGCTATATTGAGTATTTAATGAGATATTCATTACACAAAAAGAAAACAATTTACAAAAATTAATTAATAAATTTAATGTGACACGCTCATATTTAGGGTTAATTTATTAGTGTCCTTAAAAGGACAACTGGTTCAACACCCATTGTAAAAGACAGAAAACCAAGGAGGAGAAAGAACAATGGGTTCAATTCCCATTGTTCAAGTTAGACAGCGAGGAGGAGAGAATTTAGGGTAGATTTATTAGTGTCCTACGGGATAGCCGAATACGACAACATGCTAGGATTGTTCCTTAGGATTGCTATATTGAGTATTTAATGAGATATTCATTACACAAAAAGAAAACAATTTACAAAAATTTATTAATAAATTTAATGTGACACGCTCATATTTAGGGTTAATTTATTAGTGTCCTTAAAAGGACAACTGGTTCAACACCCATTGTAAAAGACAGAAAACCAAGGAGGAGAAAGAACAATGGGTTCAATTCCCATTGTTCAAGTTAGACAGCGAGGAGGAGAGAATTTAGGGTATATTTATTAGTGTCCTACGGGATAGCCGAATACGACAACATGCTAGGATTGTTCCTTAGGATTGCTATATTGAGTATTTAATGAGATATTCATTACACAAAAAGAAAACAATTTACAAAAATTTATTAATAAATTTAATGTGACACGCTCATATTTAGGGTTAATTTATTAGTGTCCTTAAAAGGACAACTGGTTCAACACCCATTGTAAAAGACAGAAAACCAAGGAGGAGAAAGAACAATGGGTTCAATTCCCATTGTTCAAGTTAGACAGCGAGGAGGAGAGAATTTAGGGTAGATTTATTAGTGTCCTACGGGATAGCCGGATACAACATGCTAGGATTATTCCTTAGGATTGCTATATTGAGTATTTAATGAGATATTCATTACACAAAAAGAAAACAATTTACAAAAATTTATTAATAAATTTAATGTGACACGCTCATATTTAGGGTTAATTTATTAGTGTCCTTAAAAGGACAACTGGTTCAACACCCATTGTACAAGACAGAAAACCAAAGAGGAGAAAGAACAATGGGTTCAATTCCCATTGTTCAAGTTAGACTGCGAGGAGGAGAGAATTTAGGGTAGATTTATTAGTGTCCTACGGGATAGCCGAATACGACAACATGCTAGGATTGTTCCTTAGGATTGCTATATTGAGTATTTAATGAGATATTCATTACACAAAAAGAAAACAATTTACAAAAATTTATTAATAAATTTAATGTGACACGCTCATATTTAGGGTTAATTTATTAGTGTCCTTAAAAGGACAACTGGTTCAACACCCATTGTACAAGACAGAAAACCAAGGAGGAGAAAGAACAATGGGTTCAATTCCCATTGTTCAAGTTAGACAGCGAGGAGGAGAGAATTAAGGGTAGATTTATTAGTGTCCTACGGGATAGCCGAATACGACAACATGCTAGGATTGTTCCTTAGGATTGCTATATTGAGTATTTAATGAGATATTCATTACACAAAAAGAAAACAATTTACAAAAATTAATTAATAAATTTAATGTGACACGCTCATATTTAGGGTTAATTTATTAGTGTCCTTAAAAGGACAACTGGTTCAACACCCATTGTAAAAGACAGAAAACCAAGGAGGAGAAAGAACAATGGGTTCAATTCCCATTGTTCAAGTTAGACAGCGAGGAGGAGAGAATTTAGGGTAGATTTATTAGTGTCCTACGGGATAGCTGAATACGACAACATGCTAGGATTGTTCCTTAGGATTGCTATATTGAGTATTTAATGAGATATTCATTACACAAAAAGAAAACAATTTACAAAAATTTATTAATAAATTTAATGTGACACGCTCATATTTAGGGTTAATTTATTAGTGTCCTTAAAAGGACAACTGGTTCAACACCCATTGTAAAAGACAGAAAACCAAGGAGGAGAAAGAACAATGGGTTCAATTCCCATTGTTCAAGTTAGACAGCGAGGAGGAGAGAATTTAGGGTAGATTTATTAGTGTCCTACGGGATAGCCGAATACGACAACTTGCTAGGATTGTTCCTTAGGTTTGCTATATTGAGTATTTAATGAGATATTCATTACACAAAAAGAAAACAATTTACAAAAATTTATTAATAAATTTAATGTGACACGCTCATATTTAGGGTTAATTTATTAGTGTCCTTAAAAGGACAACTGGTTCAACACCCATTGTAAAAGACAGAAAACCAAGGAGGAGAAAGAACAATGGGTTCAATTCCCATTGTTCAAGTTAGACAGCGAGGAGGAGAGAATTTAGGGTAGATTTATTAGTGTCCTACGGGATAGCCGAATACGACAACATGCTAGGATTGTTCCTTAGGATTGCTATATTGAGTATTTAATGAGATATTCATTACACAAAAAGAAAACAATTTACAAAAATTAATTAATAAATTTAATGTGACACGCTCATATTTAGGGTTAATTTATTAGTGTCCTTAAAAGGACAACTGGTTCAACACCCATTGTAAAAGACAGAAAACCAAGGAGGAGAAAGAACAATGGGTTCAATTCCCATTGTTCAAGTTAGACAGCGAGGAGGAGAGAATTTAGGGTAGATTTATTAGTGTCCTACGGGATAGCCGAATACGACAACATGCTAGGAATGTTCCTTAGGATTGCTATATTGAGTATTTAATGAGATATTCATTACACAAAAAGAAAACAATTTACAAAAATTTATTAATAAATTTAATGTGACACGCTCATATTTAGGGTTAATTTATTAGTGTCCTTAAAAGGACAACTGGTTCAACACCCATTGTAAAAGACAGAAAACCAAGGAGGAGAAAGAACAATGGGTTCAATTCCCATTGTTCAAGTTAGACAGCGAGGAGGAGAGAATTTAGGGTAGATTTATTAGTGTCCTACGGGATAGCCGGATACAACATGCTAGGATTATTCCTTAGGATTGCTATATTGAGTATTTAATGAGATATTCATTACACAAAAAGAAAACAATTTACAAAAATTTATTAATAAATTTAATGTGACACGCTCATATTTAGGGTTAATTTATTAGTGTCCTTAAAAGGACAACTGGTTCAACACCCATTGTACAAGACAGAAAACCAAAGAGGAGAAAGAACAATGGGTTCAATTCCCATTGTTCAAGTTAGACTGCGAGGAGGAGAGAATTTAGGGTAGATTTATTAGTGTCCTACGGGATAGCCGAATACGACAACATGCTAGGATTGTTCCTTAGGATTGCTATATTGAGTATTTAATGAGATATTCATTACACAAAAAGAAAACAATTTATAAAAATTTATTAATAAATTTAATGTGACACGCTCATATTTAGGGTTAATTTATTAGTGTCCTTAAAAGGACAACTGGTTCAACACCCATTGTACAAGACAGAAAACCAAGGAGGAGAAAGAACAATGGGTTCAATTCCCATTGTTCAAGTTAGACAGCGAGGAGGAGAGAATTAAGGGTAGATTTATTAGTGTCCTACGGGATAGCCGAATGCGACAACATGCTAAGTATACCAATTTTCATAATGTTTTAACAACAATTACAATCTCCAGGAGGAAAAATCTGAAAACTGAAAAAATCGTACGGGGTACCCCTTTGGATATTTTCTATTTTTCGTTTTTGGGCCATATTTCAAAAACGGTCAATGATACGCCCCTAACAATATCACCATTAAATTCTACGAGCAAAATTACATAAGTATACCAGTTTTCATATAAAAATAATTTTCATTGTGTACTACAGTCAGTCCATTCGCTGAGACGAGAGAATGTGAGATGTACAAATAATCGTGTACGAATTTTGTCCTTTGCTTCTTATTCCTTTTCATCTTCCTAGCGTCTTGAACCGTCGTGTTTTTCTTGAAGATCTTCCGTATTACCTTATCCCAGTTGTTTTTAGGTCTTCATTCTTTTCTTTTCTACTTCCTTGTACGAAGTAAAGGAAGTATTGTATTCGCGAAAAATTTCGGTTTCCATATTTCAACGGAAATATCCATTTTGGCCATTCCTGAATCCATTCTGACTAATTTCGTCGTGACGTCTGTACGTACGTACGTATCTCGTATAACTCAAAAACGGTAAGCCGTAGAAAGTTGAAATTTTGTATTTAGAACATCTATAACATCTAGTTGTGCACCTCCCTTTTTGGTCATTACATAATTTCCAGAAAAGGTACTTTATTTGAAGCCTATAATAGATTTTAATGAAAAACTATATTAAATTATAATCCAAAACTTTTGAAATTTAGTATGTAAGACTTTTATATCAATTGGAATAACATAGCAGAATTTGGTTAAAACAGGCTTACCGGAAGTGATATATTACCTGAAGTTGTTAACAGTTTTTCTTGAATAAAATGATTTCATTTTAATTTTAGAAATACATGCTTCAAATAAGAGTTTTAGAGAATTAAATTCTGCGTCTAGCACATCAAGTATTATTAAATTAGCCCTTTGTATAAGCGAGATATGTAAATTTAAAACTTATATTCTTTTTGCTTTTTGTAATGAAGCTTGCTATGGATTAGGACAAAAAATAACAAAAAAAGAAAAAAATAGATGTTAATGTCAAATTAAGTCAAATACGTGCAATTTTATAATTGAGTCTATTCTTCATCTTCATATTGGTCTTGCGTACAAGAAAGTCGTGTGGTGTCCACATCATATTTTTTTCTACCACGTTCGTCACCCATAGTATTTATATAAACCGTAAATTATAATTATTACTTAGGAAGAAATTCAAAATCGGTGGTTCTAGAGTACAAACAATTTAATATAAATGGGGGGTAAAGCTGTTCGCGTCCGTGGTAGAATACCACACGTGCCCCCCGGTTAACACGAAATGAACAGCGTACGTCTGTCGCCAAGCAATGCGAAAGAAATTAGATTTAAACTGATTACAAGATACATCGAATCGAATTTAGAGTTTCTATTGCTGATATCTTCAAAATATGAATAATTATTTTAAAAATATAACACCTACAGACGCAGTATTTAACATGGAATTCAAATATTGTAGAATAATAACCAAGCAACATTTTCTGTTACAAGTTCTGCACATTTCACAAGAAATCAAAATTGACTTGGCGATATTTCGAAAATTGTTCCACGGATTCGCGTAGACGCTGTTTCATCTACAAAGGCAATACAGCGGCGTGGACATTGGTTTTCTCAGCTGAAATCATATTGAAAATGTAAGTTAAACATCGATTTTGTTATATATTTTTAATTGTTAACAACTTTTGCGTTATTTGTAATGATTTTTAAAAATGTACCAACGATAATAATTATGTACGAGCAAAATGAAAGCTGCAAAAACATGACTGAAGTAACTCATTTCTCTTTTTATTTCAGATAGCATCTGTGAGGGCTTCGGAGGCATGGAAATGGCAGCAGAAAAGGGCAGAGCATCTTTAGAAGAAACAGGAGACAACGGAGTTCCTGCATTTGGGGCCCTACAACCACAAAAATTCAAGCGTGCTGTTTGTATGTATAAGGTAAGAATCTTATTATATTTCATATTGCTTAACAATTCTGTGGCTTTAAGGCAAAAGCAGATATGTCCCATTTAGAATATCTGCAAATTTTATCTAGTGATTATAATTATTTTACTTTGTAAAGCCCTTAAATTGACATATCTCATTTGGATGACCTTCTCTGCATTATTTTTACCGTTTAAAAACTGTTGGATAAAATTTCGCAGCGTACACTTGTATGAAATTTTATCCAACAGTTTTTACCTCTCGCTAAGAGAGGTATTGTATTCATGCTAAAAATCGCATATCCAGATTTTAGTGAATAAGCACGTTTTAAGGTCCCTAGAATCCGATTATAACATTTTTACGATGATGTCCGTATGTGTGTGTGTGTGGATGTGTGTGTGTGTGGATGTTGGATTCACCATAACTCAAATACTATAAGATTTAAGACATTTTTAACTACAGATTCCTCAATCTGACAATAATGGGAAGAGTCCAGTCAGTTTTGGTAACAATTGGACAACCGGAAGTAGTACTTACAAGAAAAAAATCATCTAAATATTATTTATCGAAAATTTATGTAAATACTTATATTAAAGAACGTTAAATTCTTTATTCGATAAATATAAATTCATTATTATATCTTCTATAGATTTAGAGATGCATATAAAATAATTTGATGTAAAAATTCTCAGATCAAACTACTTCAAGGCAAGAAATTCAAATGTTTGTAATTCACACATAAATGTCACTGTCAAAAATATTTGTATGCTACTGTCAAAAATATTTATACATCATTATGAAGATTATGAAAATAAATAAAAAGTCAACAACGCAAAAGAATATACCTAAAAAAGAATATAAAAGGAATTTGCGAAAAAATGACGAATAAAAGAAAAAGAAAAGGAAAGTAGAAAAAAAATTCAGGATATCGAATATAAATAAAATGTATGTACTGTACATAATTTATATTAAAATAATTATTTTGTAGTGAGACATGAATATATGTATTTGTATTTAAAAATATTTTTCGTTTTATGCGTACAACCAGGAAAAATATCTGGCGAGAGGTTATGTGCTGGCCACATCAGATTTTTTGAAATGGTTTAAATAATACCACAAACTAATAATATAATTTTTATTTAAAGGCGGACGTTTTGGTTGGTCTGAGACTTCAAGAAACTTGGAGAATTTGGATGCAACTTCCAAGCTTTGGATTTCAACACTGCAGATCTTCTAAGGCAGCTTTTCTAAAGGATACCTGAGCTCCAGATAAATCTTCTATGTCGTAGAGGACCACTGATGGATGAACTGGTATGCAACATTATTTTTTCATAAAATATTTGGTTTCATGTTCAATCTTGAGAACTTATAGTCAAAGGAATATGATTATGATATAAGTCTTAATATTATCTTAAAAATTTAATGTTTGATGGTTTAGCAGATAATAATGTCCCACCCAAGATTGGATAGAAATAAAATTTCGACATACCGATTTTTGAATTCTACGTACATTTCTACATATATACACAAAATATGATTGTATTATAATTATAATTCAGGGCACTGTGATGCCCATACCAAAAACTGGGTGGATATATAAATTCCGCATCTACATTTTTAAAATCTACATCTTGTTGCATATATACCCAAATTTTTGTTATTTAATAATTATAAACAGGCGCTGTAAATTTTTAAAAATTTTCAGAAACTCAGGTTTTTAAATTCATATCTCGAAAACGCTGATAAATAGAGAAAAGGCGTATAGGACTTTTTTATAGCAAATCGATTTCTAGGGAGGATGTAGATTTAAATTTTTATGATACGACGTACCAGTTCTGAGTGGCGACGGTTTATTTAGATTTTAACGGGTTTTCAGCACCCACACCCTTAATTTAGGGTAATATCGAAAAATGTATAATATACGATCTACGTAACTTAAAATTCTCTACAACTTTTGTCATATGACATAGTCTCGTAAGTTGATAGTTTAGGAAATAATGGTGTCACACCCTAAAATGGGTCGAGATACAAAGTTTGGATACCGATTTTAGGAATCTACGTATTTTTCTGCGTATATATCCAAAATTTGTTTACTCAATTATGTAAAATAAAACAATTAAAAATTTTCGTATACCCAAAACTAGGTGAAATAGGTAACATATTTTTGGTGCATCGTACATAACTTTTAATTCTCTACAACTTTTGTCATATGATTTGGTGTCATAAAGTTGATGATTTAGCATATAATCATGTCACACCCAAGAATGGGTGGAAATAAAATTTTGACATATCGACTTTTGAATTGTACGTATATTTCTACATATATACGGAAAATATGGCTGTATTATAATTATAAATAGGGGCACTATAATTACCATACCCGAAACTTGGTAGACTTACAAATTCCGCACCTAGATTTTTGAAATCTACATATCTTGTTGCATATATTTTCAAAATTTTGTTATTTAATATTTATAAACACAAGAATTGTAAATTTTTAAAAATTTTCCCAATCAAATTTTAATCGAGTCCTGAGAATCTCAGATTTTTAAATTCATATCTCGGAAACGGTAAGAGATGGAGATAAAGCTTTTAAGACCTTTCTTATAGCAAATCGATTTCTAAGGGGGGGGGGCGAACATTTAACTTTTTATGATACGACGTACCAATTCTGAGTGACGACGATTTATATGGATTTTAACGGGTTTTCAGCACCTACACCCTTAATTTGGGGTAATATCGAAAAATGTATAATGTAAGATCTACGTAACTTAAAATTCTCTACAACTTTTCTCATATAACATATTCTCGTAAAGTTGATAGTTTAGCAGATAATGATGTCACACCCTAAAATGGGTGGAGATACAAAGTTTGGATACCGATTTTCGGAATCTACGTATTTTTCTGCGTATATATCCAAAATTTGGTTTCTCAATTATGTAAAATAAAACAAGTCAAAATTTTCCTACACCCAAAACTAGGTTAAATAGGTAACAAGTTTTTGGTGCATCGTACATAACTTTTAATTCTCTACAAATTTTGTCATATAATTTTGTTTCATAAAGTTGATGATTTAGCATATAATGATGTCACACCCAAGAATGGGTGGAAATAAAATTTTGACATATCGACTTTTGAATTGTACGTATATTTCAACATATATACGCAAAATATGGCTGTATTATAATTATAAATAAGGGCACTGTAATTACCATACCCGAAACTGGGTAGACTTACAAATTCCGCACCTATATTTTTGAAATCTACATATCTTGTTGCATATATTTTAAAATTTTTGTTATTTAATATTTATAAACACAAGCGCTGTAAATTTTTTAAAATTTTCCCAATCAAATTTTAATCGAGTCCTGAGAATCTCAGATTTTTAAATTCATATCTCGGAAACGGTAAGAGATAGAGAAAAAGCTTTTAAGACCTTTTTTATAGCAAATCGATTTCTAGGGGGGGTGTACATTTAACTTTTTATGATACGACGTACCAATTCTGAGTGACGACGATTTATATGGATTTTAACGGGTTTTCGGCACCCACACCCTTAATTTGGGGTAATATCGAAAAAGGTATAATGTAAGATCTACGTAACTTAAAATTCTCTACAACTTTTGTCATATAACATATTCTCGTAAAGTTGATAGTTTAGCAGATAATGATGTCACACCCTAAAATGGATGGAGAGACAAAGTTTGGATACCGATTTTTGGAATCTACGTATTTATCTGCGTATATATCCAAAATTTGGTTTCTCAATTATAAAAAATGACAACTAAATTTTCCTACACCCAAAACTAGACCAAATAGGAAACATATTTAGTGCATCGTGCATAATTTTTGATTCTCTATAACTTTTGTTGTTTGAATTTTTTTCTAGTATTGATAGTTTAGCCGGAAATGACTTTACACTTTAAATTGGGTAAAGATACAAAGTTGACGTATTTTTTTTCAGAATCTACGTAATTTTCTACATATGTACCCAAAATTTAATAATTTAATATTTATAGACATAGACGGGAGGATACTGTTGTTCTATCTTGTACCTCTTTACATCGTGTTGTCACCAAGAAATGCTACGGACTTCACACTTTGTTTCCTAATAAAAATTATTGTAAAAAGAAGAATTCATTAGAATGAAATAGTTATATATATCCGTTCTGTCTTACAGACATGAATATGTGCGAGTTGAGTGTACACTCCTATCTTTGTTATTCTATGTCGTGTTGTTTCTGTCGTACAATATATCTTTCTTTGTCACACAAACATCAATATGCGCCCAATAGTAATTAAGAGGGGGAAGAGAACAGAGCAACAATAGCTCCCGCTAATTATAAACGAAGATATAGCACAGTACCTCCCGTCAATTGAAAATGAAGATAGGGCCTATGTTTACAAATATTAAATTACCAAATTTCGGGTACATATATAGAAAATTACGTAGATTTCGAAAAAAAATACACTGACTTTGTATCTTTACCCAGTTTAAGGTGTGACTTCATTTCCGGCTAAACAATCAGTTCTACAACAAAATTGCAAATGACAAAAGTTGTAGAGAATCAAAAGTTATGTACGATACACCAAACATATATTTCCTATTTGACCTAGTTTTGGGTGTGGAAAATTTAGACTTTTCTTATTTTTAATAATTGAGAAGCCAAATTTTGGGCATATACGCAGAAAAATACACAAATTCAAAAATCGATATCCAAAATTTGTATCTCCACCTATTTTAGGGTGTGATATCGTTATCTGGTAAACTATCAACTTTACGAGAAAATGTCATATAATAAAAGTTGTAGAAAATCAAAAGTTATGTACGATACGCCAAAAATATATTTCCTATTTTACCTAGTTTTGGGTGTGGAAAATTTAGAGTTTTCTTATTTTTAATAATTGAGAAGCGAAATTTTGGGTATATATGCAGAAAAATAAATGGATTCAAAAATCGACATCCAAAATTTATATCTCCACCTATTTTAGGGTGTGACATCGTTATCTGATAAACTATCAACTTTACGAGCAAATGTCATATAACAAAAATTGTAGAGAATCAAAAGCTATGTACGATAACCCAAAAATATATTTCTTATCTGACCTAGTTTTGGGTGTGAAAAATTAGACTTTTCTTATTTTTAATAATTGAGAAGCCAAATTTTGAGTATATACGCAGAAAAATACATGGATTCAAAAATCGATATTCAAAATTTATATCTCCACCTATTTTAGGGTATGACATCGTTATCTGGTAAACTATCAAGTTTACGAGAAAATGTCATATAATAAAAGTTGTAGAGAATAAAAAGTTATGTACGATACACCAAAAATATATTTTCTATTTGACCTAGTTTTGGGTGTGGAAAATTTATACTTTTCTTATTTTTAATAATCGAGAAATCAAAATTTGGGCATATACGCAGAAAAATACATAGATTAAAAAATTGATATTCAAAATTTTTATCTCCACCTATTTTAGGGTGTGACATCGTTATCTGGTAAACTATCAACTTTACCAGAAAATGTCTTACAACAAAAGTTGTAGAGAATCAAAAGTTATGTACGACACACCAAAAATATATTTTCTATTTGACCTAGTTTTGGGTGTGGAAATTTTAGACATTTCTTATTTTCAATAATTGAGAAGCCAAATTTTGAGTATATACGCAGAAAAATACATGGATTCAAAAATTGATATCCAAAATTTATATGTCTACCTATTTTAGGGTGTGAAACCAGTATCTGGTAAACTATCAACTTTACGAGAAAATATCGTATAACAAATGTTGTAGAGAATAAAAAGTTATGTACGATACACCAAAAATTTATTTTATTTGACCTAGTTTAGGGTGTGGAAAATTTAACCGTTTCTTATTTTTAATAATTGAGAAGCCAAATTTTGAGTATATACGCAGAAAAATACATGGATTCAAAAATCGATATCCAAAATTTATATCTCCACCTATTTTAGGGTGTGACATCGTTATCTGGTAAACTATCAAGTTTACGAGAAAATGTCATATAATAAAAGTTGTAGAGAATCAGAAGTTATGTACGATACACCAAAAATTTATTTCTTATTTGACCTAGTTTAGGGTGTGGAAAATTTAACCGTTTCTTATTTTTAATAATTGAGAAGGCAAATTTTGAGTATATAAGCAGCAAAATACATAAATTCAAAAATTGATATCCAAAATTTATATCTCCACCTATTTTAGGGTGTGATATCGTTATCTGGTAAACTAGCAACTTTACGAGAAGATGTCATATAACAAAAGTTGTAGAGAATCAAAAGTTATGTACGATACACCAAAAATATATTTCTTATTTGACCTAGTTTTGGGTGTGGAAAATTTAAACATTTCTTATTTTCAATAATTGAGAAGCCAAATTTTGAGTATATACGCAGCAATTTATACAAATTCAAAAATTGATATCCAAAATTTATATCTCTACCTATTTTAGGGTGTGACATCGTTATCTGGTAAACTATCAACTTTAGGAGAAAATGTCATATAACAAAAGTTGCAGAGAATCAAAAGTTATGTACGATACTCCAAAAATATATTTCCTATATGACCTAGTTTTGGGTGTGGAAAATTTAGACTTTTCTTATTTTTAATAATTGAGAAACCAAATTTTGAGTATATACGCAGAAAAATACATTGATTTAAAAATCGATGTCCAAAATTTATATCTCCACCTATTTTAGGGTGTGACATCCGTTATCTGGTAAACTATCAAGTTTACGAGAAAATATCATATAACAAAAGTTGTAGAAAATCAAAAGTTATGTACAATACACCAAAAATATATTTCCTATTTGACGTAGTTTTGGGTGTGGAAAATTAGACTTATCTTGTTTTTAATCATTGAAAAGTAAAAATTTGGGCGTGTACGCAGAAAAATACATGGATTCAAAAATTGATTTTGAAATTTTTTATCTCCACCTATTTTAGGGTGTGATATCGTTATCTGGTAAACTAGCAATTTTACGAGAAAATGTCATATAACAAAAGTTGTAGTGAATCAAAAGTTATGTACGATACTCCAAAAATATATTTCCTATTTGACCTAGTTTTGGGTGTGGAATATTTAGACTTTTCTTATTTTTAATAATTGACAAGTCAAAATTTGGGCATATACGCAGAAAAATACATAGATTCAAAAATTTATATTCAAATTTTTTATCTCCACCTATTTTAGGGTGTGTTATCGTTATCTGGTAAACTAGCAACTTTACGAGAAAATGTCATATAACAAAAGTTGTAGAGAATCAAAAGTTATGTACGATACACCAAAAATATATTTCCTATTTGACCTAGTTTTGGGTGTGGAATATTAGACTTCTTGTTTTCAATAATTGAGAAGCCACATTTTGAGTATATACACAGAAAAATACATGGATTCAAAAATCGATATCCAAAATTTATATCTCCACCTATTTTAGGGTGTGACATCGTTATCTGGTAAACTATCAAGTTTACGAGAAAATGTCATATAACAAAAGTTGTAGAGAATCAAAAGTTATGTACGATACACTAAAAATTTATTTCCCATTTGACCTAGTTTAGGGTGTGGAAAATTTAACCGTTTCTTATTTTTAATAATTGAGAAGCCAAATTTTGAGTATATACGCAGAAAAATACATGGATTCAAAAATCGATATCCAAAATTTATATCTCCACCTATTTTAGGGTGTGATATCGTTATCTGGTAAACTAGCAACTTTACGAGAAAATGTCATATAACAAATGTTGTAGAGAATGAAAAGTTGTGTAAGATACATCCAAAATTTGCTCAGATATGAAGCTCCATATTGGAGTTTTATAATTTTGTCGGCTACTGCCATTTTTATTTCCAATTACTAATAACTGTTTCTTTAGGATCAATGGACCTGCTGGAAAATATCTCCAACGAACCTGATCTTCTGACTTCATTCCAGCGCCGATATCACCTGAACTGATTGGAATTCCGCATCGATTTGAACTTCACGTGGAATTCTACGTCCATATTAGTTAATTTAGTTTAAAAAATATAATTGGGCAGTATTTATTAATAAAGGATGAAATATGTAATATATATATAAAAAAATATATTTTCTTTGATATGTCCTGAACGAATTGGAATATCGTTTCGATTATTGAAAATTTGAACTTCACGTGGAGTTCTACGTCTGTATTTGTTAAGTTAGTTTTTAAAAATTACTTAGGGCTGTAGTAATTAAAGTTTAAAAAAATGTAATAGATAAAAAATACATTTTCTGTAATATCTCTTTACCTAATTGTAATTCCGTTTCGATTTATGAAAATTTGAACTCCACGTGGAATTCTATAGCTATATATTTGTTGTTACTTTTTAAAATTTTATTAGGGTAGGAATTATTGAGTGATGACAAATTTTAGAATGTGCTTTACATTTTAATGGGTGTCATTTGTTGTAAAATACATTGTATTTGTTTTAAAATGAATAAAACTTACATAAAAATAATATATTCTTTTATTTTACAATCCCTATTATTGATTTTCAGTGAGACAACGTAACATTTTAAATTTTTAAAGTCCGCGTTTTGATTTTTATATTTCTGCGCCATCTATTGTCAAATTTCTTCAAAAGTACTCTTTTGTTTTATGTTATCCTGATACCATCAGAAATTTTGAACAAAATTCGACGAAAAGAGTGACCATCACTGCAAATATGTTTGAAGTACTCTTCTTTTTTCTGTTTTCCTGATACCAACAGATATTTTCGACACTTTTCTAAAGCGTACACCTTTAGACAACTTTAAATTCCGAGTGCTCTTCAGTTTCCTGTTATCCTGATACAAAAATGGACAAAAGTGGTGCCCAAAGTGCTCTTTTCATTCCTGTTATCCTGATACCATCAGAAATTTTCAACAAAAATTGACTAAAGTGGTGCCCATTTTGGCACCACTTTTGTCGAATTTTGTTAAAAATTTCTGATGGTATCCGGATAACAGGAACGAGAAGAGCACTCAGAATTTAAATTTCGAGTGCTCTTTGAATTCCTGTTATCCTGATACCATCAGAAATTTTCAACAAAATTTCCGATGGTATCCGGATAACAGGAACGGGAAGAGCACTCAGAATTTAAATTTCGAGTGCTCTTCTCATTCCTGTTATCCTGATACCATCAGAAATTTTCAACAAAATTCGACGCTACACTTTCAGATAGTTTCTATGCACGCTAAAAATTTATTGATCGTGCATAGATGCTACTTTCAAGTAGCATCTATACACGCTAAAATATTTTTTATCGGGCATAGATGCTACTTTCAGGTAGCATCTATACAGGATTAAATTTTTTTGCGTGCATAGATGCTACCTGAAAGTAGCATCTATGTACGATTTAGTGTGTTAAAATTCCCAATAGGTATACGCTCTTTGAAGCATCCATGCACGGTTTACTGAGTTAAAATTCCCAATAGGTATACACCCTTTGAAGCATCCATGCACGATTTACTGAGTTAAAATTCCCAATAGGTATACGGCCTTAAGAAGCATCCATGCACGATTTACTGGGTTTAAATTCCCAATAGGTATACAACCTTATTGACAGGTGCTGCACCCTTGTGGCCGTTTTAATAACTACATACGTGTAAATAAAAGACAATTTATATTTAATTTATTTTATTGTATAAAATATTGTACATACAATGTAAAATTCAAATAAATAATAAATACACGGAAAATTTATACAAGACATTTATTTAATAATCCTTATTTCAAATTTTTCAGGACAAGCGTAAGTATATTTATATATAAAATACAAAGAATAAAAATAACCAAACCATGTTTGAAGCTGTCAAAAATTGTTATTAGATTTATTAACAAATTTATTAACATTTATGACCAGAATTATAACAAATAAAACGTAAAAACATCTGTGTTTAAAATTTCTGTTCATAATTATTCTTACTCAGTTTGTTACCAAATTTGATAACAATTTTTTAACGTGCCAAACAGGCGTTAGTAATAAAACCAAAATGTTTGTTACCAAATAAAATTGCCATTATTTTGGTTGTAAATTTTATTAAAAATTTTGCATTATTTTATAATAAAAGTATTTTATTACAAAATGCAAAATGATTAATAAAAAATACAAATAAAATAATGGTAATTTTATTTGGTAACAAACATTATAGTTTTATAACTAAAGCCTGTTTGGCACGATAAAAAATTGTTATCAAATTTGATAACAAACGCAGTAAGAAATAATTATGAACAGAATTTTAAACACAGATGTCTTTAACGTTTCATTTGTTATAATTCTGTTCATAAATGTTACTAAATTTGTTAACAAATCTAACAACAATTTATGACAGTGTCAAACATGGTTTAGTTATAAAATTAAAACATTTGTTAGCAAATAAAATTACCATTATCATGGTTATATTTATTTATTATTAATTATTTTGCATCTTTATTCTGTAAATATAGTTTTTCTGAAGATAAAACTTTTATTTACAGAATAAAGATGCAAAAGAATTAATAACAAATAATACAACCGTAATAATTTCATTTGGTAACAAACATTTTAGTTTTATAACTGATCCAAAACTCTACTAATATATTTTTAGAGTATTTACTACCCAATATAAAAATAATAGAGTTTCGTTTACAATACTTATAGACTATTTAACAAATTAAATCTTGGGGTCCCTAAAAAAGATTTCTTGTTCCCACTGTTAAAGGCACAAGATTTCTTATTCAGTTTAAGACCGTTTGCGAGCGAACCTTTACATTAATTATATTATATATATATTTTTTGTGTTACCACCCAACCGCCCACTTACCAAAATATATAATATTTATTAATACAAAGCTTCGTTTACAATAAATACTTTAAATCTAACACCCTGACCGCGTCTAAATATTTAATAAATACAATTTTTACTAAAACTACCTACTGTACGACTAATGTGATGGGTTTAAATTAAAATAAACAACATAAAAAATTGTTTTATTGTGTACATACATTTTAAATAGGTTTTTATGAAGAGGAAGCCATGGTCTGCGTCACCAATCGGCACTGCAATCTCGACGACAGTGATCTTAACACTATACTCTTTATTTAATAAATTGTATATATAGGGAGCAACCGCCCTCAAATGCCAAACCCACGCTCCCCATATATACCATTTATTAAATAAATACAATTTCGTGTACAATAATATTTTATAATCTAACTTATTGTAGAACCCCCCAAATTAAGTTGGTGAAGTGCGCAAAATAGCCTATCTTACGTTAATATCTCGTTCAAAGAATAGCAAATCTAAGCCTATCTTACGTTAATATCTCGTTCAAACAATAGCAAATCTAAAAATGTGGTTACGTTAATTTTTTTCTCTCTCTCAAAAAGCAAAAACAACCCTTGCCTATCTTATATCTAAGCTATCTTAAGTCTACGCAAGCTATCTTATATCTAGACTATGCTAAGCTAAAGTCGAAGTTGTGAGAGAGAGATATACGAGCTAAGACAAAAAGTGAGAACGCCGGGGTGGTTCTCACATGTAGTTTACGAGGGGGTTGAGCCGACCCCACACGATGCACTGCATGTACGGCCTACAACGCGAACTCCCTAAGGACAAGATAGACAGTTACATATAATCTACTCGGCTTGGATGCCTGAGCGAGTTACTCCCGGAGACATCGCCCGATCTCATACGCGATACCTACCCCGAACGCGATCAACCCGTGTGCTCAAACAAAGTTAAATCAAACAAAAACTTTATTGTTTTTAATTATTCGTTGCCATTAACATTAAATGATTACATACGTTGCCTCCGGATGAGGAGAGCACATAGACGCCATAAGAAAGTTTCCTGTGATAGCATTCAGGTTTGTTTAATCTTTTCTCATTCGAGTCTAGCAATCTAGAGCGTAGGCCAATATGATGGCCAGCAACCTTACTACAAAAGAATTAAACTGTCCCTAGAAACATTCGCACAAGTGCGAAGCGATCCCCCAGAATAAACAACTGGTTTCACATGGCATGGCTAACCATATCAGTCCACTCAATTATGGAAAATCGCGCACGAACCCTACCTGCCCATCCCACTGACCGTGATGTTAAACAAGGAAACCCGAACCCAAAAAAGTTTCGAATCTCTCCCACCTTCCTGACCCTCTCACTGATTCTCTCACTCATTCGCATCATTCATGCCCCGATACATATATTTTTCTTTTCACATACACTCTCCCTAGGAGCCGTCTGGGCATCCCGCGCAGTACGCGTACCACGGTGGCAAACGTAGACGCACGATTTTATGATGAATCGCCAAGGAATGCACTTCAAATTAATCAATTTATTTTTATTTTTAAAGAAAACGCGTGTTTGCTCAACGGCGCGATGAGCCAAAGTTTAATTAAGACCTGAAAATACATTTAAAAGAACTTAAAACTAACTTAAAATCTACTATATTAATCTAGTCTTCTTGATGTCCCATTCCTGAAAAATATATATTCTAATCATATGTTCACAGATATTGATTTTATTGATAAATAGTCGATATTTCAATTTTAAATTGTTTGAATGTTATATTTCTTTCAATGTAGAACTCAAAATCGAATTTGAATACAAGATAATATTTAAACATGTATTATAGTCATATTCCTTTGACTATAAGTTCTCATGATTGAACATGAGATCAGATGTTTTATAAAAAAATCAAGTTTCTTACCAGTTCATCTATCTGTGGTCGTCTACGCCCTAGAAGATATATCTGGAACTCAGCAATCCTTTAGAACAGCTGGCTTAGAAGATCTGCAGTGTTGAAATCCAAAGCTCGAACGCTGCATCGAAATTTCTTGACGTCTCAGACCAACCAAATGTCCGCCTATAAAATAATAATTATTAGTTTGTGGTATTCTTCAAACCATTTCGAAAACTGTTGGATAAAATTTCGTATGACAAACATGTCTTCATTACACAAAACACTTGGTTTATTTAATGAATACAAAGGCGATTTCGGGCGACATACCCGTTCACTTCTTCGGATTACTTACGGTTAGTTACGGTATGATATGGTTAATGGTGGCGCCAAAAATCGTTGGTTCACTTGTTGACACCGTGCTTGGGGGTTATGTATATTCTGCGACATTTAAAACTGTCAAAAATAATGTCTGACAATTAAAACGCATTAACGGAGAAAGATAGTTTTTTCCATATTTGTCCAAAAAAGAGTCAACGAAAATAATGTCACCCTGTTTGACATAAGACCACGACTCCGACGGTTTTGACTTTTGACATTTCAAAAAAAGACATGATAAAAAGAGATAGAAATAGTGAACAGAGAGCTGACCCGACTCGCAAACCCGTTCAGCTGTGAGCACTGATCCAAGCATACCGGGTATGTTGTTCCTAGCGCCCGAATGTGTGAACGTACCTGAACGCAACATAACGCAAGTGAACGGTTGTCGCCCGAAGTCGCCTTAAGTGTACCCTTGCGAAATTTTATCCCAGTTTTTAAACGGTAAAAATAATGCAGAGAAGGCCATCCAAATGAGATATGTCAATTTAAGGGCTTTACAAAGTGAATAATTATAATAACTAGACAAAATTTGCAGATATTCTAAATGGGACATATCTGTTTTGCCTTAAAGCAAATAATATGAAATATAATAAGATTCTTACCTTATACATACAAACAGCACGCTTGAATTATGGGGTTGTAGGGCCCCAAATGCAGGAACTCCGTTGTCTCCTGTTTCTGAAGGCCGCATGTTGGATTTCTGGGTTGTGGGGCCCTAATGTAATAACTACGTTGTCTCCTGTTTCTTCCAAAGATGCTCTGCCCTTTTCTGCTACCATTTCCATGCCTCCGAAGTCCTCAGGGATGCAATCTGAAATAAAAAGAGAAATGAGTTACTTCAGTAATGTTTTTCAGCTTTCATTTTGTTCGTGCATTACATAATTATTATCGTTGGTACATTTTTAAAAATCGTTAACGCAAAAGTTGATAACAATTAAAAATATATTTGCGTAGGCTTCCACAGTCTGAATCATGAGAAATATTCGTTTTCCGGGAATGGACTGTGTCATATTTTGAGTCAGAGCTCAACGTTTCGCCCGCAGTCGTATGGGGCATCTTCAGAAGCAAGGGGGATAGTACTGTCTTAAACAAGGTTACCCGATGTGTCAACCACGCTAGACGCCGAGTTTAAGCAGCAAGAGGGGGAGACTCAGTTTACAAGGTTACCCGACGTGTAAACCACGCTAGAGGCCAAATAAAACAAGTGACGAAAGGAAGGCCGAGAAGACAGTTATATACTAATCTAAAGATACGGTAGATGAGCAATCTACCATTACGAACTCGATTCCCATTGGTCCTCATTAGCTTTGCTCTTCTACCGTATCTTTAGATTAGTATATAACTGTCTTCTCGGCCTTCCTTTCGTCACTTGGTTTATTTGGCCTCTAGCGTGGTTTACACGTCGGGTAACCTTGTAAACTGAGTCTCCCCCTCTTGTTGCTTAAACTCGGCCTCTAGCGTGGTTGACACGTCGGGTAACCTTGTTTAAGACAGTAATATCCCCCTTGCTCCTGAAGATGCCCCATACGACTGCGGGCGAAACGTTGAGCTCTGACTCAAAATATGACAGTCCATTCGAATATTTCTCAATTAAAAATATATAACAAAATTAATGTTTAACTTACATTTTCCATATGATTTCAGCTGAGAAAACCAATGTCCACGCCGCTGTATTGCCTTTGTAGATGGAACAGCATCTACGCGAATCCGTGGAACAATTTTCGAAATATCGCCTAGTCAATTTTGATTTCTTGTGAAATGTGCAGAACTTGTAACAGAAAATGTTGCTTGGTTATTATTCTACAATATTTGAATTCCATGTTAAATACTGCGTCTGTAGGTGTTATATTTTTAAAATAATTGTTCATATTTTGAAGATATCAGCAATAGAAACTCTGAATTCGATTCGATGTATCTTGTAATTAGTTTAAATCGAATTTCTTTCGCATTGTTTGGCGACAGACGTTTGCTGTTCATTTTGTGTTAACCGGGGGGCACGTGTGGTATTCTACCACGGACGCGAACAGCTTTACCCCCCATTTGTGTTAAATTGGTTGTATTCTGGAACCACCACCACTGTCCACGTCGCTGTATTGCCTTTTAGATGGAGCAGTGTCTACGCGAATCCGTGGAACAATTTTGGAAATATCGCCAAGTCAAACTTGATTTCTTGTGAATTATGTAGAACTTGTAACGGAAGATGTTGCTCGGTAGTTTATTTCACAATATTTGAATTCATTGTTAAATACTGCGTCTGGATGTGTTAATTTTTTTAAATAATTGTTTATATTCATACAGCCTTCATCTTCTTTTCTCCCTGTTTGTCTTGTCTCTTTCGGATTTCTTTTTTGCATGAGAAATTAAAAATTAATACATTAAAGAATATTAACCCGTAAATGAAGAGGTTGTTGAAATTTAACACAACTGGGGTGATCTTGGGTTTCTCAGGATCCCCCTTAATTTCACCTTAGGAAATGTTCTTTGCTTTAATTTCTTTATTTACTATTTTACTTAGAGTTCATATTTTATAGTTGTTCCTCTCGCTGAAATATACTGAATGCGTGAGGTGTTACGTTACTTCGTTTCTTAATTGAATTAAATTACCTAATTTTTGTTTCGAACAATAAAAAATATTAAAATAAAAGACTTGTTATGACTCAACAAATGTTAGAAATATATTAAAAATAAAAATTAGGACACGAAAAATGTACCTTATAACCAGTAAATATTCCAGAATCTTTTAAAACAAAGTCAAATTTGAATATGTATATATATATATATATATATATATATATATATATATATATATATATATATATATATATATATATACATATACATACATACAGAGTGTCCCATTTAAGGTACGAATGCATTGGGATCTCGAGAACCTTAAGAGCTACGAGGTTGGTTAAATTAGACGAAAGTTGCCCCATTAGGAGACCATTTTAATGGTATTTTGTTATTTGCGAAAAAATGCATAGGTCGCTAGATATAGGCGAAAATGTAAATTTTGCAGTTTTTTATTTTTGCAAATAACTTCGACGTGTGAAATTATACTGGATTTTGGTTTGCACATCTTTAAAGCATTTTTTTATATTCTTTCGACTGGCGATGCTCAATTTGTTTTATCAATGTTGGTTTTCGAGGATTGATGTCAAAGTTTTAATTTTTATATGGACGCCATATTGGAAAGTTACGCCATTGAAAAGAGATTTTTTTAGCTTTACAATGATATAAAATAGTAATAATTTATTTTTATAATTAACAAAGAAATTAACAAAAAATGTTATTAATACTAAAATGTAATTGAAAAAAGTAAATCGAAGGCTGCTGTTTAAGAAAATAACTATTTAATAAACAAATAATGTTAATAATACAAAAATAATTTACAAAAACTTTACAATAAATTTCCTATTAACCCACCATTTCGTTCTACGCACTTCTGCGCCCTTGCGTTCTGTTCCTTCTATAACTTTTCTCGGCATTCTTGGCCTAATTTGATTTAGAATTCTTACTGTGGCATTTCTTAATTCATTTTCATTCTGATATTCCCGAATAAAAAGTTTATTTTTTAAGTATCCCCATAAAAAAAATTTAAAAGTGTTAAAACTAGAGATCTAGCAGGCCACTTGATTTCGCTGTTGGTCCCTATTGATTGTCCTCCAAATGTAATATTTAAATATTGTACTGTAAATTTTAGTATTAATAACATTTTTTGTTAATTTCTCTGATAATTATAAAAACAAATTATTACTATTTTATATCATTGTAAAGCTAAAAAAAATTCTCTTCTCAATGGCGTAACTTTCCAATATGGTGTCCATATAAAAATTAAAACTTTGACATCAATATATATATATATATATATATATATATATATATATATATATATATATATATATATATATATATATATAAAGGACTATAATAGACGTATGAATTGTCCCTATTTCAAATGAACATCATTAATGTTAACTAACTTTTTTCCCACAATTGTTCCCAAATATGATGCTGAACAATGTTGAACAAAAAATATTAGTTTCAGTGTGAACCCGGCTTATGCTATTTTATCTGCTACCCACAATATTCTCAAAAATGAAATAATTAACTGAATACTTATTTTTCAAATTTTACGGAACTAATTCGAGAAGTAGATATTTTTTGGATTAGTCCGGTAAAGTGATAGTGATATTTTCTAGTCGGTTACAGATAAAATAGCTTGTTGTGGAGACGTTGGTTCCCATATTTTGATTATGGTTAAGCCCTGCCACCACGTCAAGGTCTCTCCACGTGGACAGGGAACTCTGCCTAAGCCTGCCCGCGACTCAAAGGCAGTCAAAGACAGGGCCACCCCGCGTCACCAACAGACACGAGGTGTCTAACGATTTCCGCGATCTAAACTAAATTTTTTACCTACCACTTTTCAGCTAATGGGTCGCAACTACACTTTATTAATGGGGATGGAACCCATTGTTCTTTCTCCTCCTTGGTTTTCTGGCTTCTACAATGGGTGTTGAACCAGTTGTCTTTTTAAGGACACTAATAAATTAACCCTAAATATCAGCGTGTCACATTAAATTTATTAATAAATTTTTGTAAATTGTTTTCTTTTTGTGTAATGAATATCTCTTTAAATACTCAATACAGCTATCCTAAGGAATAATCCTAGCATGTTGTCGTATCCGGCTATCCCGTAGGACACTAATAAATCAACCCTAAATTCTCTCCTCCTCACTGTCTAACTTGAACAATGGGAATTGAACCCATTGTTCTTTCTCCTCCTTGGTTTTCTGCCTTCTATAATGGGTGTGTAACCAGTTGTCCTTTTTAGGACACTAATAAATTAATCCTAAATGTGAGCGTGTCACATTAAATTTATTAATAATTTTTTGTAAATTGTTTTCTTTTTGTGTAATGAATATATCATTAAATACTCAATATAGCTATCCTAAGGAATAATCCTAGCATGTTGTCGTATCCGGCTATCCCGTAGGACACTAATAAATCAACCCTAAATTCTCTCCTCCTCACTGTCTAACTTGAACAATGGGAATTGAACCCATTGTTCTTTCTCCTCCTTGGTTTTCTGCCTTCTACAATGGGTGTGTAACCAGTTGTCCTTTTTAGGACACTAATAAATTAATCCTAAATGTGAGCGTGTCACATTAAATTTATTAATAATTTTTTGTAAATTGTTTTCTTTTTGTGTAATGAATATATCATTAAATACTCAATATAGCTATCCTAAGAAATAATCCTAGCATGTTGTCGTATCCGGCTATCCCGTAGGACACTAATAAATCAACCCTAAATTCTCTCCTCCTCACTGTCTAACTTGAACAATGGGAATTGAACCCATTGTTCTTTCTCCTCCTTGGTTTTCTGCCTTCTACAATGGGTGTGTAACCAGTTGTCCTTTTTAGGACACTAATAAATTAATCCTAAATGTGAGCGTGTCACATTAAATTTATTAATAATTTTTTGTAAATTGTTTTCTTTTTGTGTAATGAATATATCATTATATACTCAATATAGCTATCCTAAGGAATAATCCTATCATGTTGTCGTATCCGGCTATCCCGTAGGACACTAATAAATCAACCCTAAATTCTCTCCTCCTCACTGTCTAACTTGAACAATGGGAATTGAACCCATTGTTCTTTCTCCTCCTTGGTTTTCTGCCTTCTACAATGGGTGTGTAACCAGTTGTCCTTTTTAGGACACTAATAAATTAATCCTAAATGTGAGCGTGTCACATTAAATTTATTAATAATTTTTTGTAAATTGTTTTCTTTTTGTGTAATGAATATATCATTAAATACTCAATATAGCTATCCTAAGGAATAATCCTAGCATGTTGTCGTATCCGGCTATCCCGTAGGACACTAATAAATCAACCCTAAATTCTCTCCTCCTCACTGTCTAACTTGAACAATGGGAATTGAACCCATTGTTCTTTCTCCTCCTTGGTTTTCTGCCTTCTACAATGGGTGTGTAACCAGTTGTCCTTTTTAGGACACTAATAAATTAATCCTAAATGTGAGCGTGTCACATTAAATTTATTAATAATTTTTTGTAAATTGTTTTCTTTTTGTGTAATGAATATATCATTAAATACTCAATATAGCTATCCTAAGAAATAATCCTAGCATGTTGTCGTATCCGGCTATCCCGTAGGACACTAATAAATCAACCCTAAATTCTCTCCTCCTCACTGTCTAACTTGAACAATGGGAATTGAACCCATTGTTCTTTCTCCTCCTTGGTTTTCTGCCTTCTATAATGGGTGTGTAACCAGTTGTCCTTTTTAGGACACTAATAAATTAATCCTAAATGTGAGCGTGTCACATTAAATTTATTAATAATTTTTTGTAAATTGTTTTCTTTTTGTGTAATGAATATATCATTAAATACTCAATATAGCTATCCTAAGGAATAATCCTAGCATGTTGTCGTATCCGGCTATCCCGTAGGACACTAATAAATCAACCCTAAATTCTCTCCTCCTCACTGTCTAACTTGAACAATGGGAATTGAACCCATTGTTCTTTCTCCTCCTTGGTTTTCTGCCTTCTACAATGGGTGTGTAACCAGTTGTCCTTTTTAGGACACTAATAAATTAATCCTAAATGTGAGCGTGTCACATTAAATTTATTAATAATTTTTTGTAAATTGTTTTCTTTTTGTGTAATGAATATATCATTAAATACTCAATATAGCTATCCTAAGAAATAATCCTAGCATGTTGTCGTATCCGGCTATCCCGTAGGACACTAATAAATCAACCCTAAATTCTCTCCTCCTCACTGTCTAACTTGAACAATGGGAATTGAACCCATTGTTCTTTCTCCTCCTTGGTTTTCTGCCTTCTACAATGGGTGTGTAACCAGTTGTCCTTTTTAGGACACTAATAAATTAATCCTAAATGTGAGCGTGTCACATTAAATTTATTAATAATTTTTTGTAAATTGTTTTCTTTTTGTGTAATGAATATATCATTATATACTCAATATAGCTATCCTAAGGAATAATCCTATCATGTTGTCGTATCCGGCTATCCCGTAGGACACTAATAAATCAACCCTAAATTCTCTCCTCCTCACTGTCTAACTTGAACAATGGGAATTGAACCCATTGTTCTTTCTCCTCCTTGGTTTTCTGCCTTCTATAATGGGTGTGTAACCAGTTGTCCTTTTTAGGACACTAATAAATTAATCCTAAATGTGAGCGTGTCACATTAAATTTATTAATAATTTTTTGTAAATTGTTTTCTTTTTGTGTAATGAATATATCATTAAATACTCAATATAGCTATCCTAAGGAATAATCCTAGCATGTTGTCGTATCCGGCTATCCCGTAGGACACTAATAAATCAACCCTAAATTCTCTCCTCCTCACTGTCTAACTTGAACAATGGGAATTGAACCCATTGTTCTTTCTCCTCCTTGGTTTTCTGCCTTCTACAATGGGTGTGTAACCAGTTGTCCTTTTTAGGACACTAATAAATTAATCCTAAATGTGAGCGTGTCACATTAAATTTATTAATAATTTTTTGTAAATTGTTTTCTTTTTGTGTAATGAATATATCATTAAATACTCAATATAGCTATCCTAAGGAATAATCCTAGCATGTTGTCGTATCCGGCTATCCCGTAGGACACTAATAAATCAACCCTAAATCCTCTCCTCCTCACTGTCTAACTTGAACAATGGGAATTGAACCCATTGTTCTTTCTCCTCCTTGGTTTTCTGCCTTCTACAATGGGTGTGTAACCAGTTGTCCTTTTTAGGACACTAATAAATTAATCCTAAATGTGAGCGTGTCACATTAAATTTATTAATAATTTTTTGTAAATTGTTTTCTTTTTGTGTAATGAATATATCATTAAATACTCAATATAGCTATCCTAAGGAATAATCCTATCATGTTGTCGTATCCGGCTATCCCGTAGGACACTAATAAATCAACCCTAAATTCTCTCCTCCTCACTGTCTAACTTGAACAATGGGAATTGAACCCATTGTTCTTTCTCCTCCTTGGTTTTCTGCCTTCTATAATGGGTGTGTAACCAGTTGTCCTTTTTAGGACACTAATAAATTAATCCTAAATGTGAGCGTGTCACATTAAATTTATTAATAATTTTTTGTAAATTGTTTTCTTTTTGTGTAATGAATATATCATTAAATACTCAATATAGCTATCCTAAGGAATAATCCTAGCATGTTGTCGTATCCGGCTATCCCGTAGGACACTAATAAATCAACCCTAAATTCTCTCCTCCTCACTGTCTAACTTGAACAATGGGAATTGAACCCATTGTTCTTTCTCCTCCTTGGTTTTCTGCCTTCTATAATGGGTGTGTAACCAGTTGTCCTTTTTAGGACACTAATAAATTAATCCTAAATGTGAGCGTGTCACATTAAATTTATTAATAATTTTTTGTAAATTGTTTTCTTTTTGTGTAATGAATATATCATTAAATACTCAATATAGCTATCCTAAGGAATAATCCTAGCATGTTGTCGTATCCGGCTATCCCGTAGGACACTAATAAATCAACCCTAAATCCTCTCCTCCTCACTGTCTAACTTGAACAATGGGAATTGAACCCATTGTTCTTTCTCCTCCTTGGTTTTCTGCCTTCTACAATGGGTGTGTAACCAGTTGTCCTTTTTAGGACACTAATAAATTAATCCTAAATGTGAGCGTGTCACATTAAATTTATTAATAATTTTTTGTAAATTGTTTTCTTTTTGTGTAATGAATATATCATTAAATACTCAATATAGCTATCCTAAGGAATAATCCTAGCATGTTGTCGTATCCGGCTATCCCGTAGGACACTAATAAATCAACCCTAAATTTTCTCCTCCTCACTGTCTAACTTGAACAATGGGAATTGAACCCATTGTTCTTTCTCCTCCTTGGTTTTCTGCCTTCTATAATGGGTGTGTAACCAGTTGTCCTTTTTAGGACACTAATAAATTAATCCTAAATGTGAGCGTGTCACATTAAATTTATTAATAATTTTTTGTAAATTGTTTTCTTTTTGTGTAATGAATATATCATTAAATACTCAATATAGCTATCCTAAGGAATAATCCTAGCATGTTGTCGTATCCGGCTATCCCGTAGGACACTAATAAATCAACCCTAAATTCTCTCCTCCTCACTGTCTAACTTGAACAATGGGAATTGAACCCATTGTTCTTTCTCCTCCTTGGTTTTCTGCCTTCTACAATGGGTGTGTAACCAGTTGTCCTTTTTAGGACACTAATAAATTAATCCTAAATGTGAGCGTGTCACATTAAATTTATTAATAATTTTTTGTAAATTGTTTTCTTTTTGTGTAATGAATATATCATTAAATACTCAATATATAGCTATCCTAAGGAATAATCCTAGCATGTTGTCGTATCCGGCTATCCCGTAGGACACTAATAAATCAACCCTAAATTCTCTCCTCCTCACTGTCTAACTTGAACAATGGGAATTAAACCCATTGTTCTTTCTCCTCCTTGGTTTTCTGCCTTCTACAATGGGTGTGTAACCAGTTGTCCTTTTTAGGACACTAATAAATTAATCCTAAATGTGAGCGTGTCACATTAAATTTATTAATAATTTTTTGTAAATTGTTTTCTTTTTGTGTAATGAATATATCATTAAATACTCAATATAGCTATCCTAATGAATAATCCTAGCATGTTGTCGTATCCGGCTATCCCGTAGGACACTAATAAATCAACCCTAAATTCTCTCCTCCTCACTGTCTAACTTGAACAATGGGAATTGAACCCATTGTTCTTTCTCCTCCTTGGTTTTCTGCCTTCTACAATGGGTGTGTAACCAGTTGTCCTTTTTAGGACACTAATAAATTAATCCTAAATGTGAGCGTGTCACATTAAATTTATTAATAATTTTTTGTAAATTGTTTTCTTTTTGTGTAATGAATATATCATTATATACTCAATATAGCTATCCTAAGGAATAATCCTATCATGTTGTCGTATCCGGCTATCCCGTAGGACACTAATAAATCAACCCTAAATTCTCTCCTCCTCACTGTCTAACTTGAACAATGGGAATTGAACCCATTGTTCTTTCTCCTCCTTGGTTTTCTGCCTTCTATAATGGGTGTGTAACCAGTTGTCCTTTTTAGGACACTAATAAATTAATCCTAAATGTGAGCGTGTCACATTAAATTTATTAATAATTTTTTGTAAATTGTTTTCTTTTTGTGTAATGAATATATCATTAAATACTCAATATAGCTATCCTAAGGAATAATCCTAGCATGTTGTCGTATCCGGCTATCCCGTAGGACACTAATAAATACACCCTAAATTCTCTCCTCCTCACTGTCTAACTTGAACAATGGGAATTGAACCCATTGTTCTTTCTCCTCCTTGGTTTTCTGCCTTCTACAATGGGTGTGTAACCAGTTGTCCTTTTTAGGACACTAATAAATTAATCCTAAATGTGAGCGTGTCACATTAAATTTATTAATAATTTTTTGTAAATTGTTTTCTTTTTGTGTAATGAATATATCATTAAATACTCAATATAGCTATCCTAAGGAATAATCCTAGCATGTTGTCGTATCCGGCTATCCCGTAGGACACTAATAAATCAACCCTAAATTCTCTCCTCCTCACTGTCTAACTTGAACAATGGGAATTGAACCCATTGTTCTTTCTCCTCCTTGGTTTTCTGCCTTCTACAATGGGTGTGTAACCAGTTGTCCTTTTTAGGACACTAATAAATTAATCCTAAATGTGACCGTGTCACATGAAATTTATTAATAATTTTTTGTAAATTGTTTTCTTTTTGTGTAATGAATATATTATCATTAAATACTCAATATAGCTATCCTAAGGAATAATCCTAGCATGTTGTCGTATCCGGCTATCCCGTAGGACACTAATAAATCAACCCTAAATTCTCTCCTCCTCACTGTCTAACTTGAACAATGGGAATTGAACCCATTGTTCTTTCTCCTCCTTGGTTTTCTGCCTTCTACAATGGGTGTGTAACCAGTTGTCCTTTTTAGGACACTAATAAATTAATCCTAAATGTGACCGTGTCACATGAAATTTATTAATAATTTTTTGTAAATTGTTTTCTTTTTGTGTAATGAATATATTATCATTAAATACTCAATATAGCTATCCTAAGGAATAATCCTAGCATGTTGTCGTATCCGGCTATCCCGTAGGACACTAATAAATCAACCCTAAATTCTCTCCTCCTCACTGTCTAACTTGAACAATGGGAATTGAACCCATTGTTCTTTCTCCTCCTTGGTTTTCTGCCTTCTACAATGGGTGTGTAACCAGTTGTCCTTTTTAGGACACTAATAAATTAATCCTAAATGTGACCGTGTCACATGAAATTTATTAATAATTTTTTGTAAATTGTTTTCTTTTTGTGTAATGAATATATTATCATTAAATACTCAATATAGCTATCCTAAGGAATAATCCTAGCATGTTGTCGTATCCGGCTATCCCGTAGGACACTAATAAATCAACCCTAAATTCTCTCCTCCTCACTGTCTAACTTGAACAATGGGAATTGAACCCATTGTTCTTTCTCCTCCTTGGTTTTCTGCCTTCTACAATGGGTGTGTAACCAGTTGTCCTTTTTAGGACACTAATAAATTAATCCTAAATGTGACCGTGTCACATGAAATTTATTAATAATTTTTTGTAAATTGTTTTCTTTTTGTGTAATGAATATATTATCATTAAATACTCAATATAGCTATCCTAAGGAATAATCCTAGCATGTTGTCGTATCCGGCTATCCCGTAGGACACTAATAAATCAACCCTAAATTCTCTCCTCCTCACTGTCTAACTTGAACAATGGGAATTGAACCCATTGTTCTTTCTCCTCCTTGGTTTTCTGCCTTCTACAATGGGTGTGTAACCAGTTGTCCTTTTTAGGACACTAATAAATTAATCCTAAATGTGACCGTGTCACATGAAATTTATTAATAATTTTTTGTAAATTGTTTTCTTTTTGTGTAATGAATATATTATCATTAAATACTCAATATAGCTATCCTAAGGAATAATCCTAGCATGTTGTCGTATCCGGCTATCCCGTAGGACACTAATAAATCAACCCTAAATTCTCTCCTCCTCACTGTCTAACTTGAACAATGGGAATTGAACCCATTGTTCTTTCTCCTCCTTGGTTTTCTGCCTTCTACAATGGGTGTGTAACCAGTTGTCCTTTTTAGGACACTAATAAATTAATCCTAAATGTGACCGTGTCACATGAAATTTATTAATAATTTTTTGTAAATTGTTTTCTTTTTGTGTAATGAATATATTATCATTAAATACTCAATATAGCTATCCTAAGGAATAATCCTAGCATGTTGTCGTATCCGGCTATCCCGTAGGACACTAATAAATCAACCCTAAATTCTCTCCTCCTCACTGTCTAACTTGAACAATGGGAATTGAACCCATTGTTCTTTCTCCTCCTTGGTTTTCTGCCTTCTACAATGGGTGTGTAACCAGTTGTCCTTTTTAGGACACTAATAAATTAATCCTAAATGTGACCGTGTCACATGAAATTTATTAATAATTTTTTGTAAATTGTTTTCTTTTTGTGTAATGAATATATTATCATTAAATACTCAATATAGCTATCCTAAGGAATAATCCTAGCATGTTGTCGTATCCGGCTATCCCGTAGGACACTAATAAATCAACCCTAAATTCTCTCCTCCTCACTGTCTAACTTGAACAATGGGAATTGAACCCATTGTTCTTTCTCCTCCTTGGTTTTCTGCCTTCTACAATGGGTGTGTAACCAGTTGTCCTTTTTAGGACACTAATAAATTAATCCTAAATGTGACCGTGTCACATGAAATTTATTAATAATTTTTTGTAAATTGTTTTCTTTTTGTGTAATGAATATATTATCATTAAATACTCAATATAGCTATCCTAAGGAATAATCCTAGCATGTTGTCGTATCCGGCTATCCCGTAGGACACTAATAAATCAACCCTAAATTCTCTCCTCCTCACTGTCTAACTTGAACAATGGGAATTGAACCCATTGTTCTTTCTCCTCCTTGGTTTTCTGCCTTCTACAATGGGTGTGTAACCAGTTGTCCTTTTTAGGACACTAATAAATTAATCCTAAATGTGACCGTGTCACATGAAATTTATTAATAATTTTTTGTAAATTGTTTTCTTTTTGTGTAATGAATATATTATCATTAAATACTCAATATAGCTATCCTAAGGAATAATCCTAGCATGTTGTCGTATCCGGCTATCCCGTAGGACACTAATAAATCAACCCTAAATTCTCTCCTCCTCACTGTCTAACTTGAACAATGGGAATTGAACCCATTGTTCTTTCTCCTCCTTGGTTTTCTGCCTTCTACAATGGGTGTGTAACCAGTTGTCCTTTTTAGGACACTAATAAATTAATCCTAAATGTGACCGTGTCACATGAAATTTATTAATAATTTTTTGTAAATTGTTTTCTTTTTGTGTAATGAATATATTATCATTAAATACTCAATATAGCTATCCTAAGGAATAATCCTAGCATGTTGTCGTATCCGGCTATCCCGTAGGACACTAATAAATCAACCCTAAATTCTCTCCTCCTCACTGTCTAACTTGAACAATGGGAATTGAACCCATTGTTCTTTCTCCTCCTTGGTTTTCTGCCTTCTACAATGGGTGTGTAACCAGTTGTCCTTTTTAGGACACTAATAAATTAATCCTAAATGTGACCGTGTCACATGAAATTTATTAATAATTTTTTGTAAATTGTTTTCTTTTTGTGTAATGAATATATTATCATTAAATACTCAATATAGCTATCCTAAGGAATAATCCTAGCATGTTGTCGTATCCGGCTATCCCGTAGGACACTAATAAATCAACCCTAAATTCTCTCCTCCTCACTGTCTAACTTGAACAATGGGAATTGAACCCATTGTTCTTTCTCCTCCTTGGTTTTCTGCCTTCTACAATGGGTGTGTAACCAGTTGTCCTTTTTAGGACACTAATAAATTAATCCTAAATGTGACCGTGTCACATGAAATTTATTAATAATTTTTTGTAAATTGTTTTCTTTTTGTGTAATGAATATATTATCATTAAATACTCAATATAGCTATCCTAAGGAATAATCCTAGCATGTTGTCGTATCCGGCTATCCCGTAGGACACTAATAAATCAACCCTAAATTCTCTCCTCCTCACTGTCTAACTTGAACAATGGGAATTGAACCCATTGTTCTTTCTCCTCCTTGGTTTTCTGCCTTCTACAATGGGTGTGTAACCAGTTGTCCTTTTTAGGACACTAATAAATTAATCCTAAATGTGACCGTGTCACATGAAATTTATTAATAATTTTTTGTAAATTGTTTTCTTTTTGTGTAATGAATATATTATCATTAAATACTCAATATAGCTATCCTAAGGAATAATCCTAGCATGTTGTCGTATCCGGCTATCCCGTAGGACACTAATAAATCAACCCTAAATTCTCTCCTCCTCACTGTCTAACTTGAACAATGGGAATTGAACCCATTGTTCTTTCTCCTCCTTGGTTTTCTGCCTTCTACAATGGGTGTGTAACCAGTTGTCCTTTTTAGGACACTAATAAATTAATCCTAAATGTGACCGTGTCACATGAAATTTATTAATAATTTTTTGTAAATTGTTTTCTTTTTGTGTAATGAATATATTATCATTAAATACTCAATATAGCTATCCTAAGGAATAATCCTAGCATGTTGTCGTATCCGGCTATCCCGTAGGACACTAATAAATCAACCCTAAATTCTCTCCTCCTCACTGTCTAACTTGAACAATGGGAATTGAACCCATTGTTCTTTCTCCTCCTTGGTTTTCTGCCTTCTACAATGGGTGTGTAACCAGTTGTCCTTTTTAGGACACTAATAAATTAATCCTAAATGTGACCGTGTCACATGAAATTTATTAATAATTTTTTGTAAATTGTTTTCTTTTTGTGTAATGAATATATTATCATTAAATACTCAATATAGCTATCCTAAGGAATAATCCTAGCATGTTGTCGTATCCGGCTATCCCGTAGGACACTAATAAATCAACCCTAAATTCTCTCCTCCTCACTGTCTAACTTGAACAATGGGAATTGAACCCATTGTTCTTTCTCCTCCTTGGTTTTCTGCCTTCTACAATGGGTGTGTAACCAGTTGTCCTTTTTAGGACACTAATAAATTAATCCTAAATGTGACCGTGTCACATGAAATTTATTAATAATTTTTTGTAAATTGTTTTCTTTTTGTGTAATGAATATATTATCATTAAATACTCAATATAGCTATCCTAAGGAATAATCCTAGCATGTTGTCGTATCCGGCTATCCCGTAGGACACTAATAAATCAACCCTAAATTCTCTCCTCCTCACTGTCTAACTTGAACAATGGGAATTGAACCCATTGTTCTTTCTCCTCCTTGGTTTTCTGCCTTCTACAATGGGTGTGTAACCAGTTGTCCTTTTTAGGACACTAATAAATTAATCCTAAATGTGACCGTGTCACATGAAATTTATTAATAATTTTTTGTAAATTGTTTTCTTTTTGTGTAATGAATATATTATCATTAAATACTCAATATAGCTATCCTAAGGAATAATCCTAGCATGTTGTCGTATCCGGCTATCCCGTAGGACACTAATAAATCAACCCTAAATTCTCTCCTCCTCACTGTCTAACTTGAACAATGGGAATTGAACCCATTGTTCTTTCTCCTCCTTGGTTTTCTGCCTTCTACAATGGGTGTGTAACCAGTTGTCCTTTTTAGGACACTAATAAATTAATCCTAAATGTGACCGTGTCACATGAAATTTATTAATAATTTTTTGTAAATTGTTTTCTTTTTGTGTAATGAATATATTATCATTAAATACTCAATATAGCTATCCTAAGGAATAATCCTAGCATGTTGTCGTATCCGGCTATCCCGTAGGACACTAATAAATCAACCCTAAATTCTCTCCTCCTCACTGTCTAACTTGAACAATGGGAATTGAACCCATTGTTCTTTCTCCTCCTTGGTTTTCTGCCTTCTACAATGGGTGTGTAACCAGTTGTCCTTTTTAGGACACTAATAAATTAATCCTAAATGTGACCGTGTCACATGAAATTTATTAATAATTTTTTGTAAATTGTTTTCTTTTTGTGTAATGAATATATTATCATTAAATACTCAATATAGCTATCCTAAGGAATAATCCTAGCATGTTGTCGTATCCGGCTATCCCGTAGGACACTAATAAATCAACCCTAAATTCTCTCCTCCTCACTGTCTAACTTGAACAATGGGAATTGAACCCATTGTTCTTTCTCCTCCTTGGTTTTCTGCCTTCTACAATGGGTGTGTAACCAGTTGTCCTTTTTAGGACACTAATAAATTAATCCTAAATGTGACCGTGTCACATGAAATTTATTAATAATTTTTTGTAAATTGTTTTCTTTTTGTGTAATGAATATATTATCATTAAATACTCAATATAGCTATCCTAAGGAATAATCCTAGCATGTTGTCGTATCCGGCTATCCCGTAGGACACTAATAAATCAACCCTAAATTCTCTCCTCCTCACTGTCTAACTTGAACAATGGGAATTGAACCCATTGTTCTTTCTCCTCCTTGGTTTTCTGCCTTCTACAATGGGTGTGTAACCAGTTGTCCTTTTTAGGACACTAATAAATTAATCCTAAATGTGACCGTGTCACATGAAATTTATTAATAATTTTTTGTAAATTGTTTTCTTTTTGTGTAATGAATATATTATCATTAAATACTCAATATAGCTATCCTAAGGAATAATCCTAGCATGTTGTCGTATCCGGCTATCCCGTAGGACACTAATAAATCAACCCTAAATTCTCTCCTCCTCACTGTCTAACTTGAACAATGGGAATTGAACCCATTGTTCTTTCTCCTCCTTGGTTTTCTGCCTTCTACAATGGGTGTGTAACCAGTTGTCCTTTTTAGGACACTAATAAATTAATCCTAAATGTGACCGTGTCACATGAAATTTATTAATAATTTTTTGTAAATTGTTTTCTTTTTGTGTAATGAATATATTATCATTAAATACTCAATATAGCTATCCTAAGGAATAATCCTAGCATGTTGTCGTATCCGGCTATCCCGTAGGACACTAATAAATCAACCCTAAATTCTCTCCTCCTCACTGTCTAACTTGAACAATGGGAATTGAACCCATTGTTCTTTCTCCTCCTTGGTTTTCTGCCTTCTACAATGGGTGTGTAACCAGTTGTCCTTTTTAGGACACTAATAAATTAATCCTAAATGTGACCGTGTCACATGAAATTTATTAATAATTTTTTGTAAATTGTTTTCTTTTTGTGTAATGAATATATTATCATTAAATACTCAATATAGCTATCCTAAGGAATAATCCTAGCATGTTGTCGTATCCGGCTATCCCGTAGGACACTAATAAATCAACCCTAAATTCTCTCCTCCTCACTGTCTAACTTGAACAATGGGAATTGAACCCATTGTTCTTTCTCCTCCTTGGTTTTCTGCCTTCTACAATGGGTGTGTAACCAGTTGTCCTTTTTAGGACACTAATAAATTAATCCTAAATGTGACCGTGTCACATGAAATTTATTAATAATTTTTTGTAAATTGTTTTCTTTTTGTGTAATGAATATATTATCATTAAATACTCAATATAGCTATCCTAAGGAATAATCCTAGCATGTTGTCGTATCCGGCTATCCCGTAGGACACTAATAAATCAACCCTAAATTCTCTCCTCCTCACTGTCTAACTTGAACAATGGGAATTGAACCCATTGTTCTTTCTCCTCCTTGGTTTTCTGCCTTCTACAATGGGTGTGTAACCAGTTGTCCTTTTTAGGACACTAATAAATTAATCCTAAATGTGACCGTGTCACATGAAATTTATTAATAATTTTTTGTAAATTGTTTTCTTTTTGTGTAATGAATATATTATCATTAAATACTCAATATAGCTATCCTAAGGAATAATCCTAGCATGTTGTCGTATCCGGCTATCCCGTAGGACACTAATAAATCAACCCTAAATTCTCTCCTCCTCACTGTCTAACTTGAACAATGGGAATTGAACCCATTGTTCTTTCTCCTCCTTGGTTTTCTGCCTTCTACAATGGGTGTGTAACCAGTTGTCCTTTTTAGGACACTAATAAATTAATCCTAAATGTGACCGTGTCACATGAAATTTATTAATAATTTTTTGTAAATTGTTTTCTTTTTGTGTAATGAATATATTATCATTAAATACTCAATATAGCTATCCTAAGGAATAATCCTAGCATGTTGTCGTATCCGGCTATCCCGTAGGACACTAATAAATCAACCCTAAATTCTCTCCTCCTCACTGTCTAACTTGAACAATGGGAATTGAACCCATTGTTCTTTCTCCTCCTTGGTTTTCTGCCTTCTACAATGGGTGTGTAACCAGTTGTCCTTTTTAGGACACTAATAAATTAATCCTAAATGTGACCGTGTCACATGAAATTTATTAATAATTTTTTGTAAATTGTTTTCTTTTTGTGTAATGAATATATTATCATTAAATACTCAATATAGCTATCCTAAGGAATAATCCTAGCATGTTGTCGTATCCGGCTATCCCGTATGACACTAATAAATCAACCCTAAATTCTCTCCTCCTCACTGTCTAACTTGAACAATGGGAATTGAACCCATTGTTCTTTCTCCTCCTTGGTTTTCTGCCTTCTACAATGGGTGTGTAACCAGTTGTCCTTTTTAGGACACTAATAAATTAATCCTAAATGTGACCGTGTCACATGAAATTTATTAATAATTTTTTGTAAATTGTTTTCTTTTTGTGTATTGAATATATCATTATATTCTCAATATAGCTATACTAAGGAATAATCCTAGCATGTTGTCGTATCCGGCTATCCCGTAGGACACTAATAAATCAACCCTAAATTCTCTCCTCCTCACTGTCTAACTTGAACAATGGGAATTGAACCCATTGTTCTTTCTCCTCCTTGGTTTTCTGCCTTCTACAATGGGTGTGTAACCAGTTGTCCTTTTTAGGACACTAATAAATTAATCCTAAATGTGACCGTGTCACATGAAATTTATTAATAATTTTTTGTAAATTGTTTTCTTTTTGTGTAATGAATATATTATCATTAAATACTCAATATAGCTATCCTAAGGAATAATCCTAGCATGTTGTCGTATCCGGCTATCCCGTAGGACACTAATAAATCAACCCTAAATTCTCTCCTCCTCACTGTCTAACTTGAACAATGGGAATTGAACCCATTGTTCTTTCTCCTCCTTGGTTTTCTGCCTTCTACAATGGGTGTGTAACCAGTTGTCCTTTTTAGGACACTAATAAATTAATCCTAAATGTGACCGTGTCACATGAAATTTATTAATAATTTTTTGTAAATTGTTTTCTTTTTGTGTAATGAATATATTATCATTAAATACTCAATATAGCTATCCTAAGGAATAATCCTAGCATGTTGTCGTATCCGGCTATCCCGTAGGACACTAATAAATCAACCCTAAATTCTCTCCTCCTCACTGTCTAACTTGAACAATGGGAATTGAACCCATTGTTCTTTCTCCTCCTTGGTTTTCTGCCTTCTACAATGGGTGTGTAACCAGTTGTCCTTTTTAGGACACTAATAAATTAATCCTAAATGTGACCGTGTCACATGAAATTTATTAATAATTTTTTGTAAATTGTTTTCTTTTTGTGTAATGAATATATTATCATTAAATACTCAATATAGCTATCCTAAGGAATAATCCTAGCATGTTGTCGTATCCGGCTATCCCGTAGGACACTAATAAATCAACCCTAAATTCTCTCCTCCTCACTGTCTAACTTGAACAATGGGAATTGAACCCATTGTTCTTTCTCCTCCTTGGTTTTCTGCCTTCTACAATGGGTGTGTAACCAGTTGTCCTTTTTAGGACACTAATAAATTAATCCTAAATGTGACCGTGTCACATGAAATTTATTAATAATTTTTTGTAAATTGTTTTCTTTTTGTGTAATGAATATATTATCATTAAATACTCAATATAGCTATCCTAAGGAATAATCCTAGCATGTTGTCGTATCCGGCTATCCCGTAGGACACTAATAAATCAACCCTAAATTCTCTCCTCCTCACTGTCTAACTTGAACAATGGGAATTGAACCCATTGTTCTTTCTCCTCCTTGGTTTTCTGCCTTCTACAATGGGTGTGTAACCAGTTGTCCTTTTTAGGACACTAATAAATTAATCCTAAATGTGACCGTGTCACATGAAATTTATTAATAATTTTTTGTAAATTGTTTTCTTTTTGTGTAATGAATATATTATCATTAAATACTCAATATAGCTATCCTAAGGAATAATCCTAGCATGTTGTCGTATCCGGCTATCCCGTAGGACACTAATAAATCAACCCTAAATTCTCTCCTCCTCACTGTCTAACTTGAACAATGGGAATTGAACCCATTGTTCTTTCTCCTCCTTGGTTTTCTGCCTTCTACAATGGGTGTGTAACCAGTTGTCCTTTTTAGGACACTAATAAATTAATCCTAAATGTGACCGTGTCACATGAAATTTATTAATAATTTTTTGTAAATTGTTTTCTTTTTGTGTAATGAATATATTATCATTAAATACTCAATATAGCTATCCTAAGGAATAATCCTAGCATGTTGTCGTATCCGGCTATCCCGTAGGACACTAATAAATCAACCCTAAATTCTCTCCTCCTCACTGTCTAACTTGAACAATGGGAATTGAACCCATTGTTCTTTCTCCTCCTTGGTTTTCTGCCTTCTACAATGGGTGTGTAACCAGTTGTCCTTTTTAGGACACTAATAAATTAATCCTAAATGTGACCGTGTCACATGAAATTTATTAATAATTTTTTGTAAATTGTTTTCTTTTTGTGTAATGAATATATTATCATTAAATACTCAATATAGCTATCCTAAGGAATAATCCTAGCATGTTGTCGTATCCGGCTATCCCGTATGACACTAATAAATCAACCCTAAATTCTCTCCTCCTCACTGTCTAACTTGAACAATGGGAATTGAACCCATTGTTCTTTCTCCTCCTTGGTTTTCTGCCTTCTACAATGGGTGTGTAACCAGTTGTCCTTTTTAGGACACTAATAAATTAATCCTAAATGTGACCGTGTCACATGAAATTTATTAATAATTTTTTGTAAATTGTTTTCTTTTTGTGTAATGAATATATTATCATTAAATACTCAATATAGCTATCCTAAGGAATAATCCTAGCATGTTGTCGTATCCGGCTATCCCGTAGGACACTAATAAATCAACCCTAAATTCTCTCCTCCTCACTGTCTAACTTGAACAATGGGAATTGAACCCATTGTTCTTTCTCCTCCTTGGTTTTCTGCCTTCTACAATGGGTGTGTAACCAGTTGTCCTTTTTAGGACACTAATAAATTAATCCTAAATGTGACCGTGTCACATGAAATTTATTAATAATTTTTTGTAAATTGTTTTCTTTTTGTGTAATGAATATATTATCATTAAATACTCAATATAGCTATCCTAAGGAATAATCCTAGCATGTTGTCGTATCCGGCTATCCCGTAGGACACTAATAAATCAACCCTAAATTCTCTCCTCCTCACTGTCTAACTTGAACAATGGGAATTGAACCCATTGTTCTTTCTCCTCCTTGGTTTTCTGCCTTCTACAATGGGTGTGTAACCAGTTGTCCTTTTTAGGACACTAATAAATTAATCCTAAATGTGACCGTGTCACATGAAATTTATTAATAATTTTTTGTAAATTGTTTTCTTTTTGTGTATTGAATATATCATTATATTCTCAATATAGCTATACTAAGGAATAATTCTAGCATGTTGTCGTATCCGGCTATCCCGTAGGACACTAATAAATCAACCCTAAATTCTCTCCTCCTCACTGTCTAACTTGAACAATGGGAATTGAACCCATTGTTCTTTCTCCTCCTTGGTTTTCTGCCTTCTACAATGGGTGTGTAACCAGTTGTCCTTTTTAGGACACTAATAAATTAATCCTAAATGTGACCGTGTCACATGAAATTTATTAATAATTTTTTGTAAATTGTTTTCTTTTTGTGTAATGAATATCTCATTAAATACTCAATATAGCTATCCTAAGGAATAATCCTAGCATGTTGTCGTATCCGGCTATCCCGTAGGACACTAATAAATCAACCCTAAATTCTCTCCTCTTCACTGTCTAACTTGAACAATGGGAATTGAACCCATTGTTCTTTCTCCTCCTTGGTTTTCTGCCTTCTACAATGGGTGTGTAACCAGTTGTCCTTTTTAGGACACTAATAAATTAATCCTAAATGTGAGCGTGTCGCATTAAATTTATTAATAAATTTTTGTAAATTGTTTTCTTTTTGTGTAATGAATATCTCATTAAATACTCAATATAGCTATCCTAAGGAATAATCCTAGCATGTTGTCGTATCCGGCTATCCCGTAGGACACTAATAAATCAACCCTAAATTCTCTCCTCCTCACTGTCTAACTTGAACAATGGGAATTGAACCCATTGTTCTTTCTCCTCCTTGGTTTTCTGCCTTCTACAATGGGTGTGTAACCAGTTGTCCTTTTTAGGACACTAATAAATTAATCCTAAATGTGACCGTGTCACATGAAATTTATTAATAATTTTTTGTAAATTGTTTTCTTTTTGTGTAATGAATATATTATCATTAAATACTCAATATAGCTATCCTAAGGAATAATCCTAGCATGTTGTCGTATCCGGCTATCCCGTAGGACACTAATAAATCAACCCTAAATTCTCTCCTCCTCACTGTCTAACTTGAACAATGGGAATTGAACCCATTGTTCTTTCTCCTCCTTGGTTTTCTGCCTTCTACAATGGGTGTGTAACCAGTTGTCCTTTTTAGGACACTAATAAGTTAATCCTAAATGTGACCGTGTCACATGAAATTTATTAATAATTTTTTGTAAATTGTTTTCTTTTTGTGTAATGAATATATTATCATTAAATACTCAATATAGCTATCCTAAGGAATAATCCTAGCATGTTGTCGTATCCGGCTATCCCGTAGGACACTAATAAATCAACCCTAAATTCTCTCCTCCTCACTGTCTAACTTGAACAATGGGAATTGAACCCATTGTTCTTTCTCCTCCTTGGTTTTCTGCCTTCTACAATGGGTGTGTAACCAGTTGTCCTTTTTAGGACACTAATAAATTAATCCTAAATGTGACCGTGTCACATGAAATTTATTAATAATTTTTTGTAAATTGTTTTCTTTTTGTGTAATGAATATATTATCATTAAATACTCAATATAGCTATCCTAAGGAATAATCCTAGCATGTTGTCGTATTCGGCTATCCCGTAGGACACTAATAAATCTACCCTAAATTCTCTCCTCCTCGCTGTCTAACTTGAACAATGGGAATTGAACCCATTGTTCTTTCTCCTCCTTGGTTTTCTGTCTTTTATAATGAGTGTTGAACCAGTTGTCCTTTTAAGGACACTAATAAATTAACCCTAAATATGAGCGTGTCACATTAAATTTATTAATAAATTTTTGTAAATTGTTTTCTTTTTGTGTAATGAATATCTCATTAAATACTCAATATAGCTATCCTAAGGAATAATCCTAGCATGATGTCGTATCCGGCTATCCCGTAGGACACTAATAAATCAACCCTAAATTCTCTCCTCCACACTGTCTAACTTAAACAATGGGAATTGAACCCATTGTTCTTTCTCCTCCTTGGTTTTCTGTCTTTTACAATGGGTGTTGAACCAGTTGTCCTTTTAAGGACACTAATAAATTAACCCTAAATATGAGCGTGTCACATTAAATTTATTAATAAATTTTTGTAAATTGTTTTGTTTTTGTGTAATGAATATCTCATTAAATACTCAATATAGCAATCCTAAGGAATAATCCTAGCATGTTGTCGTATCCGGCTATCCCGTAGGACACTAATAAATCAACCATAAGTTTGAGCGTGAATTGTGGCATACGGTCAGTCGGTGATACTGAAACTGTGGAAGTGAGAGAGTTACAAAAATAGACAGACAGTGAGGGGAAAAGTGTGAATTCTGTTCAGGCAATTGAATATACAGACACTGTTGAATCAGTTCCGTATATAGACGCTGTGGAGGTCGGTAGGGCGGATAGTTGAGCGTGATATAAATTCTTGTTTCGCTCATTAAAGCAGTGTTATAAAATAGAAATTGTTTGCGAATTTAACCGAATTTGTAGCTACTATACTTCTCGAGATAGCAATAGTCTACAACTTAAAATGAACAAGTTGTATATATTAATTAAGTCAGGCATGAACCCAAGATGGTACTGGATGTTCTGATTTTATTTTACATAGAAATTAATTGAATCATCACTTATTGTTGTTTCAAATCGAAGTAGCTAGCTCGGAAAATTGTCTATAAGGGATCGGAAAATATTTTATCGATCCCTACATAAATGTATACATGGTAATCAGTCGTTTATTTATTTATTTCTCATTTCCTCGCAATAAAAAATAAACAACGAAAAAAAATTTGTACCCAACCTGACCTGAAAATGTCTGCATTATTATTTCGTTAGGAATATATTTTTATAAAATTATTATACGAAGAAACTAGGTTTTCCAAAAATTATTGAATAAAAAATTAATGTAAATATGGAAATATTAATTCAGAAATGTTTATAAATTTACAATATCAAACCTCTATTTAATTTAAAAGCATAAAGCGTACAAAATATTTCAACTACTCCTGTTGTTTCTGTGTGTGAAAGGTTGGTGTTATTTTTATTTTTTGCATGATCGGGTTTTTTTATGTTTACCGATAGGGTTTCCAAGGTAGTAGGTTTTACTTACAAATTACTGAACGGTAAGTGATGTGAATCACTTACCGTTCAGGAGGCGAAACGGTAAGAAATGAAAACAAACATCAAAGCTTCAAAAATGAAAACTAAAATTTTTTTTACCGGTTTCAGAATATTATTCCATTGTTTACATGTACAAAAGAAGGCTGGTAACTAAGTAATAACTGTATAAAATGCTCTTCATTAATACATACCTACATATAACGTTAGCCTATCGTTCTAAATACGGTCTACTTTATCCTAAAATAATAAACATGTGGAACAAAGCACGTAATTTGAATATTTGTCATATTGACATGTCAAAATAATTGTTCTGTTAACCATAGCAATCTGAAAGTAGCATTAATGAGAGAATTTCAAAAAATGGTATTTATCAATTATGTCTTAATTTTCTGAAACCGATAAACTATTGAACAAACCACGGATGTTATTAATCATAACAAGCCTTAGATGTCATCTTCGGCAGTTATGATGTACATAACATTCCTAGGTATGTTAATAGCTATAACTTGTCAAAATAATTTTCAAATCTTATTTTTTTCAATTTTCTGCTTCGATCGTGCAAAAAATGTTATAATCATCACGAATGTTAAGGAATTACCGATCTGTCAGACAAACATTGTCTTCGATCGGTAAACTATCCTTTTACCGTTCTTAATACTTAATATAATATTTATTTTAATTAAAAATTATATATGGTTACTAACTGGAATTAGTGGTTGAATTTTTCCCTATTTACTATATATAAATAGTAAATATGTGAATTTATTTCTAAATACATCAAATAGAAGATACCCAATTTAAGTGCAGGTAATGCAATCAAAAACCCTTTCATTGTTATAGCCCAATTTACTCAATTCTGAACCCGTTAATAAATATTATTTACCCCCCAACAAATTTCAAATGAAATTAAAAATTATAATTATAATTAATAAACTAGCAATCCTCCTATATATCCCAAATTAAATTACTGAAATTTTTATTAACTTTGTGTTTAATAAAATAATTAATAGCCCTTAATTGTTTTTATTTATTTATTTAAAAAAGAATCAAAACAATACTCTCCCAAGATTTAAATAATCAAGAGATTAATATTTAATTATTAATTGATTAATTAAATAATTAATTAATTGGACAGGATGGTGAGAAAGTTAAATAGACGAACACAGAAATAAAAAAACGAAACGAGGGGAGCTATCTTAACTAAAAGCCCATCTAAGCTTCCCAGTCCTGTTCTGGGTTTAACTCTACCCATTTTATTAATTTACAATAATTAAAAATGTATTAATTAATAATAGACATCTTAGAAAGCCAACACATATAAATAAACAAATAGAAACACCTGAAATCCTTCATAGATAATCTATTATTATTAAAATAGTGATTGATATTTGATTAATAATAATTAACAAAGTTTATCATTAGAAAGTAAACAATTTAAAGGCTTATTAATTATATTTATTAACCTCTAAGTTATCTAGTTTAATGTAAGATTAATTGATTTATAATAGTGTGTTAATCAGGGCGATTAATAATTACTCTTTCAAATTATTGTTGATTAAATTTGAAACAATTACTTGTAAAAATGTAAAAAGGATGATATTAAGGCTGCAATTTATAGCAACCAAGTAATAGTAATTACTGAGATTCATTTCATACTCAAATATCAGCTATTATTTAAAGATTAATCCAAATAAAATATTGAATTATTTTATCCCATCCAACCACCCCCGAGCATAAATTAATCATTGTAAAGAAATTGTTATACAATAATTAGAAATCAATATAAAAGGCAGAATGTCAGACAACTTAGAAGGACGTACATATAAATAAATATGAAACGAAACGAGGGGAAAACTAACTTAAGCTAGGAGCCCCCCTAAGAACCTGAGTCCTGCCCTGGATTTTAAGAAAATTATTAATGATAATTAATAATAAGATGTGTTACTCTTTAAAATTTATATTGATTTTTTTTAAGAGGATGAAATGAAGGACTGTAATTAAAAGATATTTATCCCAATTAACCAATTTTAATAGATAAATTAATAAAGAGCAAAATTAAATAAATATCCCAAGTTATTAGAGAGACTGCATTATTTACTAATTATTTCAACCCCAATTATCTTTTCTGAATAAGTTGAACTATTTAATTTATGGGTACATTGCATACATGTACACCCAGAAAAAGGGTTTAGAATTTAATCTAATAAGCACATATTATATTACTTTGTTAAATATGTAATTACTGTGTACAATATGTTGAGTAGAAATAAATTTTTGTACTCTCATAAAAGTTATGCAGCAATTTATATGGGTACGAATTCAAAAATTCTCCAGAGCCGTAGCTAGATTTTTTTAAGTACCACCCTTAAAATATTGTTTAATTTTAAAAGAAATAAGATTCGAACCCAATTTAAAGCGATCTGTAGTTCTAGAATGTGCTATATTCGTTAAGCTGTAATAATTTCTTATATATGTTCTGTGACGTAGATGTTAACCCCTTTTTTCTCAAACTAAGTATGTCAACACTTATAACATTCAATGTGTTTCATTATAACCGAGAGCTTATGGATATTACCGAGAAGCGAAGCCCCGAGGTGAGGTACAGCGCGATGCTGTGCTGAACCTCCCACCGACCATTTATTTTCACGCTATTTATGTCACTACTTATTTTTATCACTATTTATGCCACTATTTATTTATATCACAATCAACTATCCGACCTCCGACCTCCACAGCGTCTATACTCAACTGACTTCCACAACGTCTATGTACTCAACTGTCTTCACAGCCTCTGTATACTCAACCCCCAATCACATAACTAATGTTATGTGATTAATAAAAACTTTCACTTCTAAAAAAAAATAATAAAAAAAAGATGTATACTCTTGATTATTTTAAGTACAAACTAAGGGTATGTCCATAGATTTGTTTGGCAAATATTATATATTTAATAAATAAGCCTTTTTATTTATTTATTTAATTTATTTATTTATTTGTACTTCCCGTTTAAGTTTCTTATAACAGATATGAATATTGAAAAAGTAGATATGCCATATGAGTTATTACCTGAGAGGTACATTTGTATGTATATATATATATATACATATCTTATGCATGTATAATCTCTTAAGCCTAAGTTGTCTATTTATCTATAGAACATTATAGTATTTTATGTACCAAGGGCATTATCATCTAGTAACGCTCGTGGTGCATACAAGATTTTATGTCTCACTAGATTATGTGAATTAAGTTTTCATTTATAATAATTTTGATTACAATAATGCTTAAGCTTTGACGTTGCTAAAGATGTTTTTAATTATTTTGTTTATTATCAACATTATTTATTTTTAAAACACCAACGTTTTAAATCGTTGGAGATTGTGAAATGGGTGAATTTGATGTTTCGGAAGATATTTTGTCGAAACGGTGTAAAGAATTTATTTTGAATGTTTCTGTATACTTTGAGGAAGACAAACGTATAAATGATCTCCTAATTATTTCATTCTCGTCTGTAGAAGATGTAAGTATTATATTTTGAGGTTCGTTATCACATGACAGATCTCAGTTCGTTATTTCTTATGCACTTATTTGTGAATATTATTACATTTTAGAGAGCTTGTACGGCTTTGGATGTGTCACATGTGACGGTAAATAATATCAAAAATTAATTCAAACATGGATAAATATCATCCCTGAAAAATTAGTGATCCGTCATCTGTCAAAAATGAATGCGAAACATTACAGTCTGCAATTCGACGGACTTATTTCACGCGTGGTGAAAGTAAATGGCTTTTTAAGGTTTTTTTTTGATAATCAATTTTAAGTGTTATAATTAAATTAAAATTGATTTCTGTGTTGTGCTTTCAAAGCTGTTTTCTTATTTTAATTGTTGTAATCAATTAATTTATTAATTGTTGTAATCAATACTTATTATTATTGTAATGAATTATAATTAAAAAGAAAATAAATTCATTATATACCGTTCATATTATTTTTAATTTAAAGTCCATAAACAATGATCGGATTATAATGAGGGCATAATGAAATATTATGCCCTCCCATTATGCCCCGGTTGTTATAGATATATTTATATACACCGTATCCTAGCAATAAATACTTTAGTGAGACATAAATTATATAACATTTTGTATATTATATAATTTTCTAGCACCCGTAAAACTTATGTGTTATACAGGCCACAGACTTAACTATTATTGCCAAAATTAATTTTTTTATATTTTGCGTTCATAATGAAGTCATTACGATACGCAATTGCGTATCGTAATGACCTTCATTTCGATACGCAATTTTTTGTTTTAGACGGTTGGTACTAGATGACGTTTCTTTAACCCATTTTTACCTAATTTATATTTAGTTAATTGACAATTCATTTTAGTAATATAATGTCGATATTATTATTATTTTTTATTTAGGGTAGATTATTTACATGAAAATGTACAAATATAATCACAAATTGAGTAAGTAAATGTTAATATAATGTTCGAATTAGTCCACATAGATGGACCTAGTACTAAAAATTTGTAGATTGAACATTTGAACGATAGAAAATTATTTTTAATTAATTTTAAAGCAAGTTTTAATTCGAATATAAGAAAAAATAAAAATTTCCTGTACACTGAGGCTGAAAGGGTTAAATTGTCAAACGTCAAAGCTGGAAGATAAGAAATTTCAATATAACCTCAAAATTTCTTTTACTTAATTAATCACTTTATTTAATGAATATAATAATAATAATAATGATACATATTTTCGTCTTACTTTGCATTTCAAAATAAGCAATCAAAACATTCTCTGTTACGCCTTTGACATTATTTTCTTTACACAATGTGTCAAAATTTGCAAATTCTTTCTCATAAATCTCGCGCGATTTTTTAGGAAGTAGATTATTTACTGTAGTCTGAGCTATATTACGTAGCTCAGGCGGAGTGCAACTGATTTCATCTTCCATGATTACACTAAATTCACTTAAATTTGTTCGTAAATATTGAAATGACATGAACTTTCAAATAATAATTGAATGTGGTCAATTCAATGTTACCAACTACAACATTTCACTTACAAATTTCCCTAAATCAACTCGGTTTAATATTAACAGTTTTTTAAAAATATTTTAGTTTGTAGAAGGCGCAAAATATAAAAAATAGTATAAAGAACTGATTTTATAAGACTTTCTTTCGCACTTGTCAATTAGAAAACTCGCTAACGCTCGTTTTCTAAATTTTGACGCGTGCGAAAAAAACATGTCTTATAAAACACGTTCTTTAATATACTATTTTGCAACCTGAATTGCCTAATTATAGAGCGCAACATATATTTTATTAATATTTTTACCGCGTACCTAATGGATTTTTGTATCATTTTTATATGATTCCAAAATTATTTTATTAATTTTTGGAAATATCTATGTAGGCGCAATATTAATATTATTTATTTAGTACCCCAGTTTTATTTATACTGTGCATATTTGCACCAGAAACAGTATTTTTACGGTTACATTGGCCAAAATTATTTTAATTATTTGTTTACAGGCGCAATATTATTTATTGTGTACAGCAGTTTTATTTTTACTGTAGTAGCTGTACCGCAAACCGAAGTTTTACCGAAATATTGGGTAGTTAACTATAGATATCTTATAGAGACCGACACATACATATAAATAAATAAAACAGTAACACCTGAAATCCCCAAAAGATTATCTACAATTTCTTATAAATTATAGACATCTATCTTAAGAGGCCAACATATAAATAAAACAATAACACCTGAAATCCTTTAAAGGTGGTCTGTTATCTATAGGGTGTTTCATGCAACAGTACAAGGCTTCAGAGTATGAATTCTAGACACCAACACGAGAAAAAATCCCAATAAACATTGGTGCTATAACGCTTCCTAACGGAGAAACCGACGATTTATAGTAAGTGTAAATAGCAGAAAAAAGATCTTTGTATCCCCTTTTGTTTAATTCATTTGACACAAATGATACTTAATTAATTAAGTATTCCACCCATTTCAACCTGATATTTAATTATTACACCTGTTATTTAATATTTTCAAAATATTTCTAATTAAAAAAATCTGATGTGGCCAGCACATTACCTTCCGTCAGTTCTATGTATTTTGTACAAATTTCATACGGAAAGTTCCTTGCTAAATTAAATATTCTGTTTCTTGTACATTACCTTCCGGCAGTTGCATGTATTCTAGGCAAATTTCATACAGAAAATTATCATTTTGTGACGTTTTCTATATACAGTGTAATGTATCTGCAGAAATAAAAGATTTATTATTATTATTTCTTGTACATTACCTTAAAGCAGTTGTATGTATTTTATACAAATTCCATACAGAAAGCAAAAGATCCTATATTTCCAGTAAAAATTATAAGACAAACACACTATGTCAATTTCACTTGACACTGACATCTTTCAATCAGAATTTTCTTAATATAGTAGCTGTTTCCATAGCTATGGCTACTTTATGAAATTTAATTTCTTTATAATTTTTTAACTCTATATCCATTTAATATTAAGTATAAAATGCGGTCAAATCGTATAGAGAATAAAATATTCTTTAATATTTATAATAACATCAAACGTGAAAAATTATATTTAACATAGTTTTTTCAAGAAAAACTGTTAAAATCTTCAAATGATGGTACTTCCGGTTGACCAATTGTAACCAAAATCTAATCAGCTCTTCATATGGATGTAACGAAGAAGTACACGAAAAAATTATAATTTTTGTAACTGTAGTATTAGAGTTATCGCAGACGAAAATTTTGTTACACACACACACACACACACACACACACATCCACACACACACACATACAGACATCATCGTAAAAATAGTAAAATCGTATTCTAGGGACCCTAAAACGTGCTTATTGATTAAAAACTCATCATCGAATTTTTTGACCAAAGACAATACCTTCCTTACCTAAAGGTGACGGAAGGTAAAAAGAGTATTGCAAACCCTTCTGAATTTCATAAAAATGTAATATTTTAAATATTTACCATTGTATTTTTTAATAATACTGAGTTATGTATTGAATGCAATCATAGGCGCCCACAGGGGGGGGGGGGTCAAAAGGGTCGATTGACCCCTATTTCATTTATGCACTGTATCCATTTTTAAAAATAAAATTATTTTATTTTTTCATTTCACTGTATCATTGAATTTTTTAATAATTATTGGTAATATTTTCTTATATTTTAATCAAAAATTTATTACATACTATCTATTACTAAGTACGAAATAGCTGAAGTGTCAGAATAAGTAAATTATGTTATGTACTCTTAAATGTGTATTGCAATTATTTTTACATTATATTACATTATCTTCGGTGTTGTATTTTCTTTAATATGCCGTAGTTTACTTTAATCATTTTATGATCACGTTCTTCTCAAAACTTTCACAATTATCGATTTTACTGTTATATAGAAATAAAGAAATAGAAAAGTAAATAATGAATAGATATTGCACATTTATTTATATTAAAAGCACCTATGTATGATTAGGGTTGCCGTATTTTGTGACGAGCGCGATTTAATTAACATTTAATTATTATACATTTTATTTTGAGCAGTTCAATAAAATAATTATATTGTTGATCAGTAATATATTTTAATATAATGCAACATTGTATTTTCAGATTGTCTGTTTCTGTAGTTATTGCTTATGCTCGCATCTCGCATCATAAAGCCTAGTAGAAGGGGCAATTCTACGCTTTTAGAGCGTACATACGCATTTTCGTCATAAAATATTGATTTTAATTTTTTATGAATTTGATAAAATTGCTCCACTGTGAAGAATTCTATATTATCTTACTTTGCATTAAAACACGTTTGACCTTGAAAATTATTAAAAATTCGCCTGCGGCGCATTTTTTTCTTACAACAAAAATATCGACCCACCTTGTAAAAAAGTTCATTTTCAAAAATAAATAAAACTAATCTGTTCTTTTTCATTAAATAATTGGTATCTCTGTTAGGAGGCGTTATAGCACCAATATTTATTGGGGATTTTTTTCTTGTTTTCTTATCTAGAAGTCATACTCCGAAGCCGTGTACTGTTACAAGAAACACCCTGTATAATTTCTAATTATAGACACCTTAGAAGGCCAACATATAAATATAAACAATAGCTGAAATCCTCTAAAGATATCTATATTTTTAATATGTCCTCCATTATTTATTTTATATAAAATTAATTTGTAAGCGATCTAGAGCTTTATAGTTTTAATTATTGTTCGTTAAGCCGTATTATTTTAAATATTCTATGACGTAGATGTTAATCTCATTTTGTTAAGTTTGATTGTCAATGGTAACCTATGTCATTCAACATTTCTTTCAATTTCATACAAACGCATGTGATTTTTTTCTCTATCTATTTTTAAAGTTTAATAATCCCTATCATATATAGTCCCTATGTACTATCATAACATTCATAACGTTCTAAGGTCTATTTTTAATACAAATGACCCATGTTCTATACCTTGTTCAGCAAGAGAATCTACCAGATCTCTAATCTCGAATCAAATCTGTATTATTTCATTCTTACTATTATTATATTCGTTATTTCTATTACATTTTTGCACAATCGGTTTTTACCGATAGGGTTTCCTATAGGCAGTAGGTTTTATTTACAATTTACTAATCGGTAAGTGATGTGAATACTTACCGATCAGAATGCGGAGACGGTAAGTAAAAAATCTGATGTGGACACCACACGACTTCCTTGTACGCAAGACTAATATGAAGTATAGACCCAAGTATATAATTGCACGTATTTGACGTAATTTGACATTGACATCTATTTTTTATTTTTTTTATTTTTGTCCTAATCCATAGCAAGCTTCATTACAAAAACCAAAAAGAATATAAGTTTTAAATTTACATATCTCGCTTATACAAAGGGCTAATTTAATACTACTTGATGTGCTAGACGCAGAATTTAATTCTCTAAAATTCTTATTTGAAGCATTTATTTCTAAAATCAAAATGAAACCATTTTAATCAAGAAAAACTGTTAACAACTTCAGGTAATATGCCACTTCCGGTTAGCCTGTTTTAATCAAAATCCACTATGTTATTCCAATTGACATAAAAGTCTTATATACCAAATTTGAAACGTTTTGGATTATATTTTAATATAGTTTTTCATTAAAATCTATTATAGGCTTCAAATAAAGTACCATTTCTGGAAATTATGTAATGACCAAAAAGGGAGGTGCACAACTAGATGCTATAGAAATCCTAAATACAAAATTTCAACTTTCTGCGGCTTACCGTTTTTGAGTTATGCGAGATACATACGCACGTACGTACGTACGTACGTACAGACGTCACGACGAAATTAGTCAGAATGGATTCAGGGATGGTCAAAATTGATATTTCCGTTGAAATCTCAAAACCGAAATTTTTCGCGATTACAATACTTCCTTTACTTCGTACAAGGAAGTAAAAAATCTGATGTGGACACCACACGACTTCCTTGTACACAAGACCAATATGAAGTATAGACCCAAGTATAAAATTCCACGTATTTGACGTAATTTGACATTAGCATCTATTTTTTATTTTTTTGTTATTTTTTGTCCTAATCCATAGCAAGCTTCATTACAAAAACTAAAAAGTATATAAGTTTTAAATATACATATCTCGCTAATACAAAGGGCTAATTTAATAATACTTGATGTGCTAGACACAGAATTTAATTCTCTAAAAAATTTATTTGAAGCATTTAATTCTAAAATCAAAATGAAACCATTTTATTGAAGAAAAACTGATAACACCTTCAGGTAATATGCCACTTCCTGTTAGCCTGTTTTAACCAAAATCTGCTATGTTATTCCAATTGACATAAAAGTCTTATATACCAAATTTGAAAAGTGTTAGATTATATTTTAAGATAGTTTTTCATTAAAATCTATTATAGGCTTCAAATAAAGTACCATTTCTGGAAATTATGTAATGACCAAAAAGGGAGGTGCACAACTAGATGCTATAGAAATCCTAAATACAAAATTTCAACTTTCTGCGGCTTACCGTTTTTGAGTTATGCGAGATACATACGCACGTACGTACGTACGTACGTACGTACGTACAGACGTCACGACGAAATTAGTCAGAATGGATTCAGGGATGGTCAAAATTGATATTTCCGTTGAAATCTCAAAACCGAAATTTTTCGCGATTACAATACTTCCTTTACTTCGTACAAGGAAGTAAAAAATCTGATGTGGACACCACACGACTTCCTTGTACACAAGACCAATATGAAGTATAGACCCAAGTATAAAATTCCACGTATTTGACGTAATTTGACATTAGCATCTATTTTTTATTTTTTTGTTATTTTTTGTCCTAATCCATAGCAAGCTTCATTACAAAAACTAAAAAGTATATAAGTTTTAAATATACATATCTCGCTAATACAAAGGGCTAATTTAATAATACTTGATGTGCTAGACACAGAATTTAATTCTCTAAAAAATTTATTTGAAGCATTTAATTCTAAAATCAAAATGAAACCATTTTATTGAAGAAAAACTGTTAACACCTTCAGGTAATATGCCACTTCCTGTTAGCCTGTTTTAACCAAAATCTGCTATGTTATTCCAATTGACATAAAAGTCTTATATACCAAATTTGAAAAGTGTTAGATTATATTTTAAGATAGTTTTTCATTAAAATCTATTATAGGCTTCAAATAAAGTACCATTTCTGGAAATTATGTAATGACCAAAAAGGGAGGTGCACAACTAGATGCTATAGAAATCCTAAATACAAAATTTCAACTTTCTGCGGCTTACCGTTTTTGAGTTATGCGAGATACATACGCACGTACGTACGTACGTACGTACGTACGTACAGACGTCACGACGAAATTAGTCAGAATGGATTCAGGGATGGTCAAAATTGATATTTCCGTTGAAATCTCAAAACCGAAATTTTTCGCGATTACAATACTTCCTTTACTTCGTACAAGGAAGTAAAAAATCTGATGTGGACACCACACGACTTCCTTGTACACAAGACAAGACCAATATGAAGTATAGACCCAAGTATAAAATTGCACGTATTTGACGTAATTTGACATTAGCATCTATTTTTTATTTTTTTGTTATTTTTTGTCCTAATCCATAGCAAGCTTCATTACAAAAACCAAAAAGTATATAAGTTTTAAATGTACATATCTCGCTTATACAAAGGGCTAATTTAATAATACTTGATGTGCTAGACGCAGAATTTAATTCTCTAAAATTCTTATTTGAAGCATTTATTTCTAAAATCAAAATGAAACCATTTTAATCAACAAAAACTGTTAACAACTTCAGGTACTATGCCACTTCCGGTTAGCCTGTTTTAATCAAAATCCACTATGTTATTCCAATTGACATAAAAGTCTTATATACCAAATTTGAAACGTTTTGGATTATATTTTAATATAGTTTTTCATTAAAATCTATTATAGGCTTCAAATAAAGTACCATTTCTAGAAATTATGTAATGACCAAAAAGGGAGGTGCACAACTAGATGTTATAGCAGTCCTAAATACAAAATTTCAACTTTCTACGGTTTATCGTTTTTGAGTTATGCGAGATACATACGCACGTACGTACAGACGTCACGACGAAATTAGTCTGAATGGATTCAGGGATGGTCAAAATGGATATTTCCGTTGAAATCTCAAAACCGAAATTTTTCGCGATTACAATACTTCCTTTAGTTCGTACAAGGAAGTAAAAAACAACAATCAAAGCTAACTTTAAAAATGACAACTAAATATTCTTAATATCAAAATAATTTTCAAATCTTTTTTTTAATTTTGTGTGTCGGATGTATTGGAGGTCTCGACTTCGTATCGATCTCCAAAATCATCACTTACTGATCTTAATACTTAAATAACAATATTTCTATTATATTTACAGTACTCTAATGATATAAATCTAAAAATAATACCAATACAACATTCCCGCCAAAATTTTATAGCTTCCTGCGCGACACACGAAGCGAAACAGGTACGCTCTGTCGTTGAACGAAGTATAATTATTTGTTAATAAATAGTGGAGGACCCCATTTATTATTTAATAGTTATGTACTGATAATATATTATTAATTCAAACGAAAAACTAGTAAGATGAACAATAAATTTTGGGCGGTAACATGAATAGTGATTAGAAGATGACTAGGGAGAAGATGACTGGCAGGGTTTTAACTTTGTCAATCGTTTATGTTTATATTAGAGAAAAATACTTCAAATAAAAGTTAATATTTCTATAACTGTTATTGATGTTTTTGCTCTAAAATAAACCATTAATGATTGACAGAGTTAAAACACTGCTAGTCATCTTCTCCCTAGTCATTTCCTAATCACCATTCATGCTACCACCCATGGTAATTAATTAATTCATTGTTAACTACCCAATATTATTTATTACGTAATCGCGCGGAGACTTTAAAAACCATGCCATTATTTTAATCTATTACATTGTGAGTGTGTTGTGTATTTTTTATTATGTGTGGTGCCGTTACATCGAGATTTGGCAATACATACTTATACATAAAATATATCGTACATTTTTTTACAATATAAGTAATATTTCATTTTAACGGGGGAGGGGGGGGGGTTTCTTCAAAATAAAAGGTTTGGTAGATTTCTTCCTGTAAAAAAATAAAATTATTTGCATTATATTATTTTTGGGGAAAATATTTTGTTTTATACCTTTGTTGTTTGGAGGTACATTGATATTTTCTTCATATATTTTCAGTGTCAGAGTGGTTCGAGGGGGGGTTTCAAAATAAAAGGTTTGGTGGATTTCTTCCTGTAAAAAAATAAAATTATTTGCACTTATTATTTTTGGGGAAAATATTTTATTTTATACCTTTGTTGTATGGAGATACATAGATATTTTCAAGGATATTTTCTTCATATATTTTCCGTGTTCGAGTGGTTCGATTTTCTAACTATAAATAAAAATTTATTTTAATATTTTATATTTTATTGTATTTTATTTTGACATACTTTTCCATTCGTCCTTAAAAGATGTGTCCGAGTGGTTCTCGATCCATTTTGAATTCAATCTGAAACATAATTAGCACATATTTGTGTGTATGTGTGTGTGTGTGTGTTGATTTAATTCTCTCTATCAAATATTTATTTATTCATTCATATTTTTTGCAATATAATGGCACAATTTTCAAAGCCTAAAATTCAAAATTGCCTCACGTTTGGAGGACTTTAAGGTTGCCTCACGTTAGGAGGACTTCTAGGCGAGACTTACGATGAGCTGAAACTTATAAAGAGCCACCCCATAGAAACTAGCGTCTAGGGATGGCGAAACCGCAAGACATACACATAAAAATATAGTGCTCGGCCCGTACCCGTAAGGCGCAACTTAAAACTAAAGGGCCCAACAGTGAATTGTCAGGCGTAGCTGTCCTGTCTTTTTTGCACATATATCCCTAACATTATATTCACAGAATGAACGCGAGAATCCGTCACATAGGCGTTAAGCATGGGAAAACAGTTCTCTCATGTTAAAAGTCTATGTCACGAATTATCATGAACAACCTGTATATACAAATATTCACCCGAATTCTGTAACAAAATTGCTAACTCTAAGCAATATTGCTATGGTAAATAATCAATAATAATTGCAAACACTGACGAAATTATGAAAATGACAGGCTTTATATTTGTTTCTACTCGCTGTTTGTTAGCAATGTTGAAAAGACAGCAACTTTCTACCAGAATAGGGGTGATTGTAGATAGATTGTAAAATCAGTCCTTATATAATACACCCACGCTTTTTCAAAATGACTAGGCGACTTGTAAAATGAATATTTGGACATTTAAACATTATTCTTCACCGCACTAATAAACTAACCTAATTTTTCTGTTTGGAAATTGAACGTAATAACTGGTAAATTCATTTTAATCCTGAAATTCCGCACTTATAACTACCTAATGTTTATTTACACCATTGGGAATTGAACCCAATAAGAGTAAATTTATTCCTGATTTCTTGAAAATCGCGAGGACGAAAAGCAAAATTCCGATTCATTCGATATTACCGCCAACGTAAAGTCGTACCCCAGTGCCAAAATAAATTAATATTCTGGCACTAGGGCGGCAATAGAAGAGACCGCTAGGCCACGCGGGGCCCTAATGCCTGCCGACGACCGAACGGAAAACGCGGAGTCGAAAATCTACCTTAAAACTAAGGCGCAACTAATTTGCAGGGCTTTGTTCCTAATATTCTTATTCTAAGGTACGGGTACGGGTGCACTTCAAACACATAAAGACAACAATATAAAAAAAATGGGTGCCCCTTGTTTTTATTCTGGATAGTTTTAGGGGTGCATCTGATTTTTGAGCTGTTAATTTACCAAAATGATTAACTTTAGAATTGAAAATATTGATAAAATAATATAAACTATTAAATTATTCATTGTTCGACGTCCAATACATAATATATTTTAAATTTAAAAAGTTAAATGTCAATCACGTACAAGTAACATAACCTATACACCCGTTTGTACAGTATAAAATGTCAAAAAGTGACAGTTGTCAAATGTACAATCACAATTTAATATTATCTAGGTTAAAAACGATTATAATGTTTACTAAAACAGTTACCTTTATTTATTTATTAATAATAAAGTCAATCACCTACTTGTAACATAACCTATACACCTGTGTGTACAGTTTGAAATGTCAAACTGATAGCTGTCAAATGTACAATCAATATTGAATATTTTCTAGGTTAAAAACGATTATAATGTTTACTGAAACAGTTACCTTTATTAATTTATTAATAATAAAGTCAATCCCAGACTAGTAACATAACCTATACACCTGTGTGTACAATATGAAATCTCAAAGTGACAGCTGACAAATATACAATCACAATTTAATATTATCTAGGTTAAAAATGATTGTAATGTTTATTGAAACAGTTATCTTTGTTCATTTATTAATATTTGGGAAAAATATGGCAATAATACTAATGTTAATAATTTGGACGCTATTATAAACAATTTGTTTGATCAATAATGACGCTATAATCATTGTTTATAGGCTAGTAATGAAATATTTCAATTGAAAATTAATAAATTTTTAAATAATTTATACTTTGACAGCAAAAAAAGATGTTATAACTATTATTAATCGTTTTAGTCGATTAACAGCTCTTTCACGGGGGGTAAATATTGATAATTATCCAAAATATAACAAGGTTTTGCCTTCCAGCGGGTGTGAAATATATACCATACATATTAAACAACAATACACTAACATAATATCAATTGTTGGTCTATTATTAACAAAGCACCGAATTAATAGTTTAAAAACTACAAATACATGAAACAAAAATGTTAATTGAATTGTTTAAAATGATGAATAAAATTAAAAATATTTATTTTGAGGTTATGATTGAAATAATAATGACAGGTGCTTTGCTATTTATATGTCATCTATTAAAACAATAACTACGTATTTAATTAAACAAATAGGTATATATAATCACGGTAAAAACTCCATACATCGTACTGTTTTTATTCAACATATTCAAAAAACTTCAAAATTTACTTGTGAATGTACGAAATGAAATTTTTACAACCATTCAAAAATTTCTAACCTAATTAAATCTAGCTTAACTGAAATTAAGAATGAAAAATTATTAATCATGACGTCCCAAGTCCTAGGGCTCCTCAGGGCTCCACAGGGGATCGGGGGCACTTCATGCTCTGCAGGGCCGGCTAACCTAAATATGTCCCTACCTCTGAAAGACTAAGAAAATAACTTAAACTAGCTGAAAAAAAGCTGAAAGAAAGGGGTTAGCTGTGAAAAAAATAATAATTAGGCTGAAAACATTGATTAGTAAATTTTTAATACTAGTAGCTAACAATATTGGGAAAGAAATATACATTTGAGTACATGTGCTGGAAGGCAAAGTGGCTAAAGAAATATTTCCTACCTGTTTTAATTGTAATCCTTCAAAAAAAAGCCGGCACACTGCCCCAACTGTTGTGGAAAACTGCCAGGAATAAAGATGTAATCCCCCTTTGTTGTGGTAGACCCTTCACACGGAACATTGTTGGATAATTGATGAACAATTGTCACTTTTGGTCCACTAATATTTTATAAAACACTTAATTCACTTTTAATTATTCAATTAATAGTCACAAAAGATTCAAATTATTAATTTCTAATCACTTATTCGTACAATGTAAACATCGGCCATCTTGGAATCTAACCACTCCAAATAAATAAATTTCAAACAAAAATTTTCACTTTACATACCCAAATTTACAAATTCCAATCAATATTTGTTAATTATTCACTATAATAATTGTTTATTTCAATATTTTATTGTAATTAATTAATAAAATAATTAATTTTGTGGAGCAGACACGCACACGTCCACACTGTACGAATTCTCAACAAATAATGACAAATCAGCAGCAGAAAATGGCGCCTAATCAAGCACATGGATCATGAACACACATACGTCATTGACTAAACACACGTAACGTTTCCTTGAAAATGGGGGATGAATGTCGTAGCGCAATCAGCGGATAAAAACAAATTCCCATCGACTTTTTTGCTCAAAATTAATTTTATTCTAAAAATCAATTAATATACTAAAAAGATTTGCTATTTTTTGCTGATTCTAATGGTATATTGACTTTTGCGGTTAAATTTTTTTTAAGGGGAGAAAATTGACCTCAAAGTTTCAAGCTGACACTTTGACATTTCTAACTATGAATAATGATTTTGAAGGAATAAAAGCTCAATACACATGTTTTACACCCCAAAACGATGATAAATTATAATAAAAACCTATTATGAATAGTTTCAGACCCTTATTTATTGATTTAATACCTTAAATCAACGAATTTACATAACCCCATGTTAATCACATTGAAGACATTTCGTTGATCATTCGTTTCTCGCACGATTTACGACCCTTTTGGCATAAGATATCTAAAATACGGCTTGAATGAATAAACTAGCCGCAGCCACAAACCCTAACAACCTATTTTCGGGTGTGAAATTAATGAAAGTAATGTCCTGGTATAAGACCGATTATCTACCTATTTTAGTACTTTTCCCTCATTCTAAGGCCCTTTTGGCATACAAAACATAAAATAGACATCGATCCAAGCAATCCACCGGAGTTTCAGCCCTTAAAACCTAGTTTTGGGTGCATGAGATATGTCAAGCTAGTATAGCACATCCAAATCGGATCACGGACTGGATGGATGGTATCAAAATTTATGGAACCAAGCCCGGATTTTTGATATGTAAATCAAAATAGGCATCATTTCGAACATCTATACCTCTTTTTAGGGTAATCGGTTCATTTATAAGAGAAGCGGGGACAAATTACTTGGGCCAAGAATCAGCTGTTGCTGATGTAGGTTGATGTTGGCAGATTTACGATTTCAAATCGTAATTTCTGATATAAAAATCAAAATATCAAACGTTCTAAACGTGTATACAAATTTTCAGGGCAAACCGTTCATGTATAAGAGATTCGGAGGATAAAAGTTTGGTTAATCAATACAATCACCAACAAACGCCTCAGATTTAGATGAACGTAAGTAAATGAACCGGACTTTTTGATTAAATAATCAAAGTCTACATTATTGTAAACCTATATACGCATTTTTAGGGCAAACGATTAAAATATACAGGAATGACAAGCTTAAATGTGTGATATTTTCAAGAGCATAAAATTTGTTCCAATTCCAGTAAATATACAAACTGTCGAGTGGTTCTGTGTACTCTAAACAGCTCAACTGTTGTCTATACACCATATTTTAACTATATAGTGAGCCTCAGTACGGATAGACACAGTAAAACTACAGATATATATCATAAAATTCCGTATGTCTCGCCGCAATAATTATCTTCAAAACCACTCACAGTTAAGTATATGGGAGCATAATATTTAGATTCAGCATATTTTAAACGTCCTGTGTACGTAATTTCATTTAATTCTGTAAATAAATGCAGATTTTATTGACCAAAATATGAGAATTGGTTCATTCATTTATCATGCAACAGATTTGTACCTACCGACATCCAATTTTTGGGTGTTTATTCATTGTATTATAAGTTGAAATACATCCAAATTAATACTATACCTTCGTTGATTTCTTGTCCATAAAGTTTATGGATGTAACAAATTCTGAACTTGTAAAATGTTTCATAAAATGTTCTAAAACTCAGTAAATATTAAAGAAACTTGGGGAAAATATTTAATGGACATTGGAAAATACATAAATATGAATATAATAAGGACAGTGTATACAGGATTTAAAGTAAGTGATTCGGTTTCGTTGTTCGTCGGAGACTTGACGCCTCAGGATTTTGGACTCAAGGCACAAAAACTTATTCAAGGATTCCTAAAGTGTCATCGAACACCAGCTAAAGTCCCTGAAATAAATACAAAATTATAATAATGGGTTTTAATAGCAGAATGAAACATAACCTCACTTTCAGATATAAATACAGTTGATATTATTTGCAGTACAGTAAAAATATTTATACACAACACTTTCCATGTCTTTCTTAATAATCTGCCACAGTTTCAATGTTCCAATCGATCTATTAAACGATTTATTAATTATTTTCTTCATGACAATGTTGCACATGCGTAAACAAACTTACTAGGTATACAGGGTACTTCACGGCTCGCGAATACTGGCCACTTCGATTATTTTGTATGTTTACATAACAAAAATATTGACAAAAAATCAAATAAAATTTAAATAAATTCGATTTATATAATTATTTTTCAGTAGACAATGAAAATATTACGAAATATTCATTAGATATTTTACAATTAATTATTGAAACAAAATGTGACGTCACAATTCATACAGTTTAACATGGGCGTTCTAAACTTTTATTAGTGTTTGGGTAGAATGAATTTACAACTAGTGTAAATATGTTAGCGGTGAGAGCAGATACTGTTGTATTTTTGCTTCCAGGGTTCGAACCGGTAGCAGATTTTGAACGCCGGAGAATTTGGAGACGGACATAACAGCAACAGCAATTATGGGATGTATCAACAACATGCAGGACAAGCGACCAACAACTGCGACATATAATATTTAGTTTATAATATATATTGTAACTTTTATATTTAGTTTGTAACATGTATTGTCACTTATGATTGTAAAAAGAGAAAAACACTTTCTTTTCCAGTGCTTTAGGTAAGGTCCTCTAGAATTGGTAATGGTATTTAAATACAGCTAATAAAAATTTTTATTTAATCAATTCCCTAAGATTCTTTTACGCATTTTTTTAATTTTTCGGAAATAGTAAAGAAGTCTAGGAATTTTTTAAAAAATTAAACCCTTAAGGCCTCAACACAAATTTGTTTTTACTTTATTAAATAATAGCGAGAACCATAGATTCTTTTTGTAAAAAAAAAATAAAAATACCAGAGAAAAAAATGTTATGCTTTTGCAATATTTTCTTCCCGCCATTACAGCGTACATAACATCAACTATGTGCGAATTAGGTCTCGACATACGTGCCCAAAACGTGCTTCATAGAAAAAGACAGAAGCAAAATACGGCCACCTATTTATGTTTATATTTGACACTTGACAATTTCTGTGTATATCGTATTTTCTAGGTTTTACATTTACATATTTAAAATCAAATAATTTGCTTTTTGTGATTTGACATTGAATTTGACGACTCAATATCAAATATAGAAGACATACGTTCATGTTTTCATTGTAAACTGGCGCTCGTAGCGGACAACTACGGCGAACCAAAGATGCTGTATACGTCATCGAATTGCGGGAGATTTAAATAACGATAAATATAATACCATTTGTACAAATAAATACGTTTAATTTTATTACTTTTATTGCATTAATAATATGGAAAAATCATTACATTTCAACATAATTAAACTCCCACGTTGTGCAAATAATCGAAAAATTCGAAAAAACTTTGGGAATTAAAAAAAATAAATAGGAGGTCGATTTTATGAATATAAGTATCTCAGATTCCAAAATTTTTGATTTATACTGGTCTTATAGTTGTGAATAAATTATGCAGCAATAACATTAACAGAAATTTAAATACATATTTTAAACAATTGTCTTCAAAGTTTATTTTTTTTAAGACAGATGGCAGTACTCCAATTTTATTCACTTTTTTCAGTGCAGGCGTCTTTTTTAAGGGGCTTAATTTTAATATGCATATAAATGTTCATATCAACAATTATTCCCATAGCAAAAAAATTGTATCGACAGGTATGGAATGGAATCGGTTGACGAGCCACGATCGAAAAATCAATAAAACCGATCATGCGCAGTAGATCAAATTTATATTAACAACTATTTGTGGTATGCGGAATATGACAAGCGCCGGCGCCTAAATACCAAAAGAAAAATATTGGAATTTCTTCAAAATTTGACTATGTACTGTGATTTTTCAATCAAATATTGTTATTATATGTATTTTAGAGGTTTAATAAATATTATATTATACACATTATCCATTTTTACCTCTCGCTAAGAGAGGTATTGGATTCATGCTATAAATCGCATATCCAGATTTTAGTGAATAAGCACGTTTTAAGGTCCCTAGAATCCGATTTTAACATTTTTATGATGATGTCCGTATGTGTGTGTGGATGTTGGATCCACGATTTCTCAAATTCTATAAGACTTAAGACATTTTTAACTACGGATTCCTCAATCTAACAATAATGGGAAGAGTTGATTAAGTTTTGATAACAATTGGACAACCGGAAGTAGTAGTTACAAGAAAAAAATCATCTAAATATTATTTATCGAAAATTTATGTAAATACTTATATTAAAGAACGTTAAATTCTTTATTCGATAAATATAAATTCATTATTATATCTTCTATAGATTTAGAGATAAAGAAAAGCATATAAAATAATTTGATGTAAAAAATCTCAGATCAAACTACTTCAAGGCAAGAAATTCAAATGTTTGTAATTGACACATAAATGTCACTGCCAAAAATATTTGTATGCCACTGTCAAAAATATTTGTACATTATTATGAAGATTATGAAAATAAAAAAGTCAACAAGAAAATACGTAAAAAAGAATATAAAAGGAATTTGCGAAAAAATGACGAATATAAAGAAAAAGAAAATTTCAGGATATTGAATATAAAGAAAATGTATGTATTGTATATAATTTATATTAAAATATCCCATAGATTTTGCAAATATATGTGAGAATTATTTTGTAGTGAGACATGAATACAAAAACATAGA